>JAWNLS010000381.1:312500-347545 GCA_035042185.1 Drosophila kambysellisi
ATTTGTATTTGTGATTTATTCGGGTCGCACAGCTATGCAAAATGTTCAAATGTTTACAGGGTATACGAAGCACTGCAGCACTTGCAGCTGCAATGATAATGTTGCCTGCAGTTGATGACGCCAGCCAGCGACAGTGGCAGCTCTGGCAGCAACAACAAATGACGGAAATCAGCCAGTGAATGCAGTCCAAAACCTAAACCCAACCTCCTCTATCCCCCACTCGCCTAACAGCTAACAGTTGCTGCAACCCTTTTACGCGGCAAGTCCTTGGTTACAGGCATCTTCAAGCGCTGCCGCTGCTCATTTTCGTTACTAAATGAGACAGGCACAACCCGCTCCCCTCTCCCCACCCCTCACACCGGCAACTGCCACTTTTCTTTCTTAGCCACCCACTGTTAGCAACATTTGGACATTTTTTCTTTTTGTGTTGCATGCAGCGCGACAAAAATTGTGCACACTGCATTTAGGCATCAAATTTCAGGCGACAGTTGTCAGCATTTATTTCACCTTCAAAATATATTTCAATATAAGTCCACAAATTAAAATGTTGAAAGCGTCAAAGCCACAAAAAAAAAAAATAATACACTCTAAATAAATTGTTTTTGCTTGGATTTTCTTTTATTTTTCCCGACGGCACACGCACAATTGAATTCAATTCGAGAAAAATGGGAGCACATTTTCGGGCCCAAGTCGTCGTTCACTCAAGTGAAATGTCAGCCACTCAAAAAATGTGCGGCTTGGCATGACAAATCTACCTAAACAGCAACAACAAAGAGTCAAACAGCGCTGAACTTAGTTTATTTCAGATTTAACGATTCGTAAATAATACACACCCACACACTCACACACACACTCACACACAAATAAACACACACACAGTCGACAAATTATTTGGCCATCAAGCGCAGAAGTTGCACGCCAAACTGATGTCTCGGACAGGGGTTGGGGTCTGGAGCGATGCTAGTAGTTGAAAAATTATTAATTTTCTTAAAAGTCAACAACACACACGCGCACACACACACACACACGCGCGCACACACACTGTGACAAAGTGTCCTGCTTATGCACATGAGTAAACAGCAGAAAAACCGCAGCACAAATTGTGTAGCATACTTTTCTGCGTCTGCATTTGTGGCAAACGCAAAAAACATACCCGAATTTATGAGTAATTGAGAAAATATTTCTACCAAAAAACTACCAAATCCAGAAGCTAATGTGGAGTGTGTGCAACGCTCACAATTTGATAGGGTTTGTTTTTTAATGGACAAATTGGCTGCTAGCTCTTTAAATTCTAGTTTTTCATATAACAACTAGACAAAGCCAGCTAAAATATAGAATAAACAGATTAAATAATAAGCTATTGGTAAATATATATATGAGGTTATCAGGTTAGGTTAGCTTTGCATGCATAAAATTAATAAAATAAAAACATAAATTTAATTGCGAATTTTGTTACTGCTCAAAATAAAAACAAATACTTTTGGAATTTTTTTAACTTCTGATATCTAGTAGTTCTTGGAATGCTTTTCGATATTATTGAAATAGTTAAATAGCTAAATTCCATTCTAGGTAAAAAGTAATATATTTGTATATACATATATTAATTAAATTTTATTTATTATTATGTGTTAATGTGGATTGGCTTGTGGTTACTGAAACCAAGTCCAACAACAACAACCAGCATAAAGAAGAACAACAACAGCAAACAGCGTAAAGAAGAACAACAACAACAAACAGCATAAAGAATAAGAAGAACAACAAATAGCGTAAAGAAGAATAACAACAACAACCAGCATAAAGAAGAACAACAACAGCAAACAGCGTAAAGAAGAAGAACAACAACAACAACCAGCGTAAAGAAGTACAACAACAACAACCAGCATAAAGAAGAAGAACAACAACGTCCGAGATAACGAAGAGCGGCGAGAGCGAATTCGCAAGACGGCGAATCTGATCGAAGAAGACAACGGCGACGACGACGACGACGTGACGACGAAGTGGGAGTTGCGTTTTGGCCTTTGAGAGAAGAACTTGAGAGAGCTGCGCCGCGAGTGGAGTTGAATGTTTGAGCAAGCTGAAGGAAGCCTATTTTAATGCTGAAAACCATTAATATTTAATAATAATAAATAAAGTAATAAAAGCTACCTATATTAATTAATAATTTTGTAAAGTCTATTTGCCAATGGGTTCCATACTTTATTGAATCAAGCATCAAATTAATATATGTATATATTTTTATTCGCAAATAGATGAATATGGTATTCGTAGTAATCAATGTTCCAATAGCTGTTGGTACTCGTTGAGTATTCGCTCCTCCTGCTCCAGTGGCAAACCCAAATAGTCCTGCTCGTTGCCAAGCAAATCCTGATTAAAACGCTTGTAGGCACTGTAGGATGCCAGCTGAGTTTTGGCCTTGCTCAGCACAGATTGCACCAAGGCCATTTGACTCGCCGTTAAGGTGGATGCTGGCTGGCCCGTTGAGGTGGACGCATTGGGATCATTAAAGGCGACTTCTGTGCTCCACTTCGATATGAACTCAACCATGGTGTTCAGCTCCCGCTCGCTGGCAAAACTCTTGAGCAGAAAATCAATGGCACGATCGATGTTATTCTGCGTGATTTCTAGAGCAGCACGTGCCAAGGGCCTCTTGAAGCCCAGTTTGCACAGGGTGTGCAGCATTTGCTCATCGGCTGCCTGTGTGGCGGGCAGATTCCGACGCAGTTCATCCGAATGCGATTGCAGCAGATCCAAACTGCGCGCCAGATCGTTGTCGGTGCGACGCAGTGCCTCCACCACAAGCGAACGTTCATAGCCCATTTCCATGAGGCGGCAAACGCTGCGCGGATGTACCCAATCCTGCAGCCCGCTGCTCAACTGTAGATGCTCGAGCCGGCGATCCGAATCGGAGCTGTGTCGTGCCGCCCGAAGACGCTGCTGCCGTTGCTGGATAAACTCCACGGCACGCTCCACATTGCCATTGCAGGAGCGCAGTGCCACACGCGCATCGGTGACCTCATAGCCCATATCCAAGAGCAGCTCCAGCTGCTCCGTATTCACCCTGAGTTCATCCAAAGCGGCGCTGGCTGCCTGCAGACGCACCCTGGCCTCATCCCGACTATTCTGATGGAAGAGCAGAACGCCCTGAAGCAACTGAAGTCGCATGATGAGCGCACGTTCCGGACAACTTGTACCCTTGAGGGCATGGAGGCGACTATTGTTCTCGCCATAGCTGCGACGAAAGAGGCGCTCGCACAGATCCAGACGACGCTGCGCATCCGGCAATTGTGCGAGGTGCTTCAGGCACAGATAGCACCAAACAATATCCAAATTGAGTAGCGCATAGTTGTCCACAAATTCGAGAAACTTTGAGTCACAGCTGACAAATCGCTCCTCTGCCTCGAGGAACAGCAAAAGTGCCTCATCATATTGCTCGCGGCGCATTGCGGCACGTCCCTTCTCGTACAGACTCAAACCCAGCAGCAGCGCGCGATTCTCGCCGGGTGGCAGAAACATGGCATTGCCATCCTGATCCTCCAGCTCAACCAAAGAATGCTTCGCATCGACAACCAATTCCACATCCAACTGTATTTGCCGGATACGCTCGTACAGTGCCACACCGGTGGCATCCGACTGACCGACAATGACCAGAAGCTGTTGATTATTCTTGAGTCCCTGCGATTGCAATGTGTCCTGTGACTTCAGCATGCGTCCAGCTGAAATGCATTTGACATGAGACGCTTGCGGCTGTTGCAGCTGCTCAGCGATTTGCCGCTGCAAATGGGAGCCGATTTCGTTGAGATTACAGTTCACCTGCAGCATGCGGCATGTGCCACCTTCGCTGTCCACGCAACGCACATGGAATGTGGCCAGACCCGTCTCATTGAATTGGCGCCGCGCGGCGAGTTTACACAACGCAAGTTGCTGCAACTCCAGCAGCGAGCTCTTGCAACTAGTTGCAGAGATATGCAGCTCAGTGCACAGCTCTTGGGACAACTGTTCCACGGCTGCATCGTTGCTGCCCACGTTCTCCACGTAATACGGCGCTTCCCACAATTTGATGCCGCGCTCCTGCAGCCGAGCACGCAACTGAACCAGGCTGCTTTCAACATCAGCCATTTCCAGGAATAGTTGAAACTTTTTGGTAAGCAGTAAATCAACTATTTAAAATAGCTCAACTAGTTGTTTTTATTATTATTTAAATTGACATTTTGTGCAAGGCTAACGAGTTGCAAGTTGTTGTAAAGATACTTAACAACCAGGTCAGGAGCGCTTTTATATCTATCGATATCGATATCGATATCGTATATCGATTCGTGCAACTGGGGCAGTTATGGGAATGTTGGCTAGAGAGAGACTTCGATGTGGTTGCTGATCAAGAATATATATACATTATGGGGTCGAAGATGCTGCCTTCTGGCTGTTGCATAGTTTTGCACATTTTTACGCATTTTTAATGAGTTCAGGGCATCAACAAATATATCAGGCTATATAATATAATGGTTCTCATTTCTCAGTTTTAACTTGCAGCAAAACGATGCTGTTAAATTTGTAAGTTTGGTCAAAGAGCTGCTGACTCGAATGTGCAAACGGCACTAAAACATTTAAGGACACCATGTAATATAAATTTCGAGTTGGCGATAAGAAATCGTTTTATTTAAAGCACAAAGAAAAAGTGCTGAGTACAGCTCGGGGCATTCAACATGTTGTAACCAATTTCCTCATGGCAAATCTCTAATTTTGTTGGCCTTGTGCAGAGCCAATTATCGCAACGAAAATTCACTCAACGAAATGCGAAACAAGACATTGGTGAAAGGCGAAAGAGGAGTTAACGAGGCCAAGACGCGGCGACAAATTAAAAGCGATAAACCACAGACAAAAGTCGCCCCACAGAACACAATCAAGCCAAATGGGCAAAGAGGGGAGCAGAGTGGCACATCTCCCCCAGGAGCGAGGGATTGAGGTATTTAAGGGGCGGAAAAAAGAAAAAGAAGAAAAGCCATTGCCAGCTTAACGCAGGCGTCTTTGTTTGGCCCTTGTGTGTGGAGCGTCAGGACAATGTGGGTAATAAATGTTATGTGTGGTTAAGGGTTAATAACTGCAACAAAGGCGCCAACAAACAAAAAAAAAAAAAAGAAATAAAAAAAATGTAAGAAATAAGAAGTAAAACCCGACAAGGCCAAGACATTTTATAGATACTATGGATATATTTCCTCCCCGCAACCCAATCTGCCACGCAATCCACCCAGCTGTCGTCCAAGTGTGCCTGCTAATGAAAAGTGCCGCTTCTCATTGTGTGCCGCAAAATGTCTGTTTGGGTCTAAGTTAGTTTGTCCCGTTTCTCCTCACCATTTCCTGTTTGCCTCTGCTCCTGCTGTTGTGGTGTGAACAAATGGATGAATCTCTAACGCACTTTCTGTCCATGATGAAGTGGCCAAAATGAGGGTTTGCGCTCATTTCATGGTTGTGCTGGAAAAGTGGGGAAAGTGTGTGCTTGTGTGTGTGTCAAATTTGTTGTTCAACTGTGTGTGGCAAGTGTCATGTTCTTTGTCTGTTTAATTGTTGGCTACCGCTGCTCACTTCCACTTGATGTTGTACATATTTAGTTATAGATGAGATGTACTTCAATCTGCTACTTAAACAAATGAATATTTGAGATTTACCAAAAGGTATCCTTATTTAGAAACCCCTTCCATTCCCAAAAGTTGAGGGTGATCCTTTTGTAAGTCGCTAATGGGTTGTTAAATTTCATAAAAATATTAAGAATAGTTGTTACCAAAGGTAAAAGTTGGTTGTAAATGATTTTTATTGGGGGAAATTTTACTTATTAATAATTAAACAAATCACACAATCAATTACTTTAATTAATAATAAATAGAAGGTATTATTTTGTAAAACTTTGTTCCACTGACAACTGTTCGCTACCTATTTAAAAATTATTTTATCGTATACCAAGTTGAATTCTTCCAGCTCCTTACTTAACCATATCTGATCTTGAAAATAGCAACAATAACCCGTGGCGAATTTGTTATCCTTGCAGCTTACTGCATGCCACCGCCTACTGTTGCCCGCTGTTTGCACTGCAAATGACGCAAGTTAAATGTCGACTAAGTGTTGCTGACAGTTAAGATACATTCGAGGCAGCTGCCCAGCACAGAGGAGTCCTTATGCTGCCGCACGCCGCTTGCTCCCCCTCTTTGCAAGTTCCACCGACACGATGCGACTTGACTTTACTTGTCGTGAGCAGTATCCTTGTTGTTAGCCTGTAAATAAAATCAGTGCCTTGTAGCGCGAAAAGTTGGCAAAGTTTGATGCACTAACTGACTTGTCGTCAAACTAAAGTGAACAACTCACTCCCGAACGCTCATCCCTTCTTTTTGAGGAGCGACACAAAGTTGACAACCGACAAGTCACATCCTGGTACATTAAATTAATGAAATGAAATGATTTGCCGGTGATAGCCCCTTTCCTTGCAGGCCATGCTGATGGAGATCTCCTTCGGAACAACGTTTCAGGACCATAAGGATGCACAAATCATTCACAGCAACAACAGGAATACGCATAACAATAGCCACAGACACCACGATGATGCGACCAATTGAGGGTCATTAATCTTGCAAAACAAATGCGGTTCAATGTTTTTGACAGCAGGGGTTGAAATTCGACAAAAAATAATAAAATCAAAATCAGAATTCGCAAAGATCTTGAGGAATAAATACCCTGCAGGCAAGATTACAAAGTTGGAGTAAAGTAAAGTAAAATTAAAAAATAACTTTTTTCAACACAGCGAATTTTATAATCATAATTTGCACATTTTTCTTAAAGCTTAATGAAATAAATATTAACTTGTTTCTTACTTTTTAACTAAACTTTCGTACTACGTTTTAAACTCTACCAGACATTGAATAAATAAATAAATATGATTTCCAAAATCTGCTTAATAAATAATATAAATTAATAAATGATTAAATATTCATATATATTAATGTTATATATTCTTAAAAAATAAAATAAATTAGTCATTAATAAATAAAAATCTTGAATCATATTATAAAAATTAATATTATTTTCCCTCCAACAATCAATAACTTTTATTATAAAAACATAAAATAACAATAAAAAGATCACAAAAATGTTTATTATAAAAGTCTATAATCCTAAAGTGATAATATGTTAATTTAAGAAACTAAAAAAAATAAACCCTAATACTAAAAAAAACACAAAGAAAGAGACATACACAACCGTTTAGCAGGGTAGTCAAGCTGTTAACAATGGAACGAGTCATGTGCAAAAAGAGCATTCAGTTTACTCACTGCCAGAGCCAAGTACTGCTCAGTGGAGTTAGGTAGGTTAGGGGGAGTGGGATGGGGATGGGGATGCGGATGGGGGGTACTACTGTCATTTACAAGCCCAGTGAAGTATTCAACGCGTCTGGCTTTGATGGCCATGCAGCGGCGACATATTACTTCCTTATTTGTGGGCCGCACATACGACCTTTGGCTGTGACAGTGCCACACCCACAAGCAAGCCCTCCCCACACAACAACTACTTGCAACACACAGACACACACAAATAAACAGGAAGCATTCAACGTGCGAGCGTCACGCAGCCAAAGCTGAAACATTCAACGCAGCAATTTCACTAAAAATTATGCATTTATCTATGAGCTGTGTGTTGTTGTGTGTGTTTGTGTGTTTGTGTGTGTGTGTGTGTGTGGGTGTGTTGGGTGCTGGATGTGTGTCTGGCAAACATACGCGTTAAAACAATGACTGGTCGCAAGCATTTCGAGCTGACAGCGAGCCAAACATCCGCCAGATAAAAATGAGCCACACTTCGATGGGTGGTGCCACAATCCACAGTTTGACGCTTTGTCATTCTGCGTGGTGGCACGTTGGTAGCCATGTGGACAACGATGTTGCCGGTCTGCCATTAGCAGGGGGTTCCCAGCCACTGGCTGCTGGGATGATAATGATAAGCGTATAAAACCATTAAGTGATTCCACTTAAATGAGCACGTTTGGATACGTTTGTGACTCTCTTTCAACGCTTCCTTTTTTATTTTTTCGGTTCGCATTTTTTCGTCATGCTTTTCGACGTGGTCCATGTAAAAGGTAAACGTATCGAGGGAAAATTTTAAAATGGCTCCGATAATAAATACAATTTGTGATCGCTAATATGATTGCAACAGTGGTACAATCAGAGGATGAAAAAACGGCAAACGTTTGTCGCCCAAGGAATACTCACATTATCATCCAGAAAGTGTGTTTGCCAAAAGGAAATTCAGGGAACATTTTTACTAAAATTAAAATAAAAAACGTGCGACTGTTCGGAAAAATTCGAAAAAATTATAAAAACTGCAATATACGCAAAAATTTGGAAAAATCAATAAAAAATTGAAGTATGCGTAAAAATTCGGAAAAATTAAAAAAAAATAATAAAAAATGCAAAAATGCGCGAAAATTCGGAAAAATTCGAAAAAATTAATAAGAACGGCAAAAATCTGGAAAAATCAATAAAAACTGTAAAAAAGCGCAAAAATTTGGAAAAATCAATAAAAAAAATCCAAAAATGCGCAAAAACTTGGAAAAATCAATAAAAAAAAATCCAAAATACGCGAAAATTCAATAAAAAACATCAAAAATTATCAAAAATGTGGAAAAATCAATTAAAACTGCAAAAATGCGCCAAAATTGTCGAAAAATCAATAAAAAAAATGCAAAACTGCGCGAAAATTCGGAAAAAATTCGAAAAAAAAAACATTAAAAACTACAAAAATTCGCAAAAATTTAAAAAAATCAAATAACAAAATGTCTAACTTCCAGGTTGTTGTTGATTTTTATATAAGACACTTTCAACAGAGCTATGCCAACTCTAAACCAAACAGAAAATTGTTTCAGGGCGATTTTCTCAACTTCAAGTAACATTTTTTAGAGTGCGAATTTTAAACATTGTTCGAATAAATTAAATTAAATAATAAATTCAATTTTTGAAAACCACAATAAGCAATTTTGCTTGTCTTTTATTAAGTTTCTTATTTGTTTTTTATTATCGTTAACAAATTTTAAATGAAGAAAGTTTAATTAATAGTTAAAATTCCTGCTAAAATTGTACAACTAGCTAAATCAACTAAAAACCAAACTGTTAAGTGCCTTAAAGCCTTATTTATTTTTTTTGGTTCTTAAAGCATTGCAAACATAATTTTAAGCTGAATGCTTGGTTTGTTTTAGCCACTGTGAGTGTCACTAATTGAATTACACTGAGCAACATACAGAATAAGGGAAAGTATAACGAGATGGAGGACAAAAAAAAAAAGAATAAATAAATAAAATAATAAAAATGCACAACAACATTTCCGCTACTTGCCACTAAAAAAGAAGAAGAGAACTGACGCCCCAAGCGCAGAGGACAAGCTTAAATCCATGTTGGCAACTCGAGGCGTGCACGAAAGGACGAGACCGGGAGAGGAGCTGCTGCTGCTGCTACTGCTTCGCAGTCCCCGAGCGTGGGGCGTTCCACGTTAAATGGCCAACAAGGTGACAATGCAGATATAATGCGATATGCGGAGCAGACAACACGATAAACGCGCCCGGGCTCAAAGGACGCGACGACGATGTCGATGGCGATGACAATTGGTGATTCGCAATTGATAATGCTTAATGTGAAATGTCGCAGTCAACTCCAACGACTGATGGCTGATGGCTGATGGCTGATGACGGATGACTACTGGGCGGGGAGGTCAAACAGAAACAAAAAGGTGGATCCCAGCCAGCTTATCTCTGCACCTTACGCACAATATAGCACCCAGTTGGCTGGCAATGTTAAATGACGTCGACGGGGAGCAGTTAATGATGGTTTTGTTCCTTCTTTTTTTTTTTTTGCGTGTACCCGAACGATGACTGCTTCATTTTCTGTGTGTGGGTATAAAAACAAGCATCCGGTCGTGATTGAGTAAAATGTGCAGAATTCTGGATAGATTTAATGGAGCTCCTGGAATTATTCATAGGAGCATACTTAAAGAGTTAAAACTTGTGGTAAACTACGCAAGATTTGCTGTATTGTTTGTAATATTTGTATTATTTTTTGTCTACTTTCATTATAATTTTCAAACGTTAAATGTTATTGAGAAAATATAGTTATTGATCTCATTTAACTATTATTCATTTCCCAACTAAGCATATATTTTTCAGTTATTTTAAATTCTTGTCAAAAATAAAAATTATAAGTAAATGAGATTATCAATTATAAAGCACTAGGATTCCAGAACTCTTAATATTTATTTCATTATCCGCTATTTTGTTATATCCTGATCTAAATTAAAAAATAACATAAAAAATAACATAAAAATCTGAACTTGGGCTCTACAAATACTTAGTAAATGCTTTTACCCGAATCCTAACTCTCCAAATCTTTACAATCATCACTCAGATTACTATTTATTATCCAGCAGAGTTCTGGGTTTAAATTTAAATTATTCATGGAAACAACATGCAGTTCTACATTCTTTGACTTTGCAACCAAAAGTCAAAACAAGTTAAGCACAGTGAAAACTACTGCACAACTATCATTTTGCACATGTAAAGGCCATGTAAAAGTTAATAGAAAAGTAGTTTGAATTGTTGGCAGACATGAATCAGAGACACCCAACTCCCACACTCAAAAAATCTAGTGTCATACGAGTGGAGTCCACTTAAGGTTGGCAGCGACACCCGCATCCTTGGTTGGTGGAAACTTCTGTGCCGTTGACATTTGTTAATTGCCAGCCCGGGATTTTGGTTTGCAAACAAGCAGTTGGCCAAAAGCCAATACGGCCAAACACACACACACCCACACCCACATTCGCAGAATAAATCGGTAAAACGAACAACAATTGTCACAATTTAATTAACTTTTTGGTAAGTAATTTCGCTAGCACTTTAAGTAGTTTCCGGAAGTCGCCTTTTGGCCTGGCTCTTGACTTGTTTTTACCTTTCGCTGTTGCTAATTACGCAAATGTTGTAACTTTAAAATGGCGTTGCCATTTCACGCCCTGCGTGTCAAATTTACAACGACAACTGCAACACTAAGTACACCCAACTAGACACCCCCCGCTGCCCCCTTTCCACTCCATCGTCCGGCCACAAACTTTGCACTTTGTTTTGTCTGTTTAACTTTTGTGCATAGCTCGCTGAGTTCTGCTGATTGTGCAGCAGTGGAAAGCATTCTGCCACACTGCAACAAACTGCACAGAAGTTGCTGCATGCCACCTCTCCGTACCACACATTTGTCACATGCACTTGCAATTTATTTTTAGTTTTCATATATTTGTTAGTTTTTTTGAAAATTACAATTTTTACTTAGCGCAGGGTTCTGCTGCAGAGAGTTCATCACAGATATTTTGTATGTGCAACATTGCGTATGCGTGTTTACTGAGGTTGCATGTAATGACTAAACGGTTGCATAAGTCTAATGATGTTGGTAAAAACGGTGGTGCAACCACTTCAACTTACGTATGTGGCACGACATTTTAACATCGTTTTTTTTCAGCTTCTCTAATGAAAGTGATTTTAAAAAATGATTTTAATTGTAGTGTGAAATTTCAATTTCATCATGTGGCTTTCGTATTAAAATAAATTTCTATGTTTGAAATGTTATCTTTCTGTTTTTTACTCATTGAAATATACAATTTTTCACGCTTTCCAATATTTGCACAAGTTTTCTTGCTCCCAAACGCATTTTCATGGCAAAAAAAAAAAAAAGCACAAGACAAACTAAGTCCTAGTCTTAGATTTATCCGCACACAGAAAACACTCAAAACACACCTGCCACATAAGCACGTATACATGTGGCAGCTACTGTCAGTCAATTTCCATTAAGTCAACACCTTATTGAGTTTTATTGTAAATTGAAAAAAGTGCAAACTACGAAATTGCAAAACAAAAAAAAAACACGGCAACAGTGCATCAAGTAAGATTTTCAAAAGTAAATTGAATGCAAGCAGTTGGGATACAAGTCTAATATAAAAATATAATAAATATAAATATATAGAGAAGTCAGACTAATGGCAGTTGAGAGCAATGAGTGCTGTAAATATTTGCAATTAATTTGCATAACTGGCCAACGATTGTAATTGTGTAATTTGTATTTGTCCCATAAATTATCACGCAATGAAAATAGTTTTCAAATATGCAGACAGAAGCACAGGGTGTTTAGGGGTAAACCTAACGCAACTATCGATAAATTAAAGCCGTTGACAACGCCCCTAACCTCCAAAAAAGACGTACACACACACACACACACAAGTGGAAACAGGAAACAGTAACTGACTAATTTTTCGCCTCAACCCAAACCACAATTGTGTTTTAGGCGCTTTCCCAGCACCGCAAATTTTATGCACGTTATAAATCACAACGACATCGACGACGACAACAACGACGACGACGACGACGACGACGACGTCGACGACGACTGCGAAAATGTTCACATTAATTGTTGCAACGTCATTTTCGGGCCTATTGTGTCGGGCAGTTCGGTTGGGTCGCCGCTGTGTGCAAGGCTAATAAAAGGCGTTCGCTCTATGTGTGCTCCAGACGCCTTTGTGTCACGTGGCAATTTCGTTAAAGGAATTTCAACAATGTAGACGTTTTTACAACAGTTTGGGGGCCAGCCCATCAGCAGTTGCACAAAAAAAAAATAAAATAAAAAAAATAACCATAAAAAGGACTCAACTATTTTTTGTGATATAGGCAAATGTGCTTGTGGAGTCCGGTGGCAATGAAACATGACTGTTTAGTTGCGGGATTTGGGATTTGTCAAAGGCGCGCAACAACAATTTCAACAAAGCCTGTCGCGGCTGTGTAATTTTCATAATTTTACATTTGAGACTCGCAGCGTGGCCAGATGAAGCAGAAAACTTCGAGTTCGGAGTTCCGTGCGATGGGAGCGCGATTTGTTGGCATGTGTGCCTTAAGCGAAACTTCATTTTCATGCACACTTACACTTCAGGGCAAAATAATAGTAGTGCTGCTTATCAATATTAAGACCTCTTCAAAATCTTTAATAATTCTAAAATGCAATTCTGCAAAAACAAAAAAAAATTTGATTTCTCATTTAGGAATGTTTTAAAATACTATTATATTAGAAATGTAAGAAAATATATAACCATAATATCTAGTTTATAGAAATATTCTTCAGCCGCAACTTCACAATTATTCAACTACAAATGCAATGAAAAATTTAAATACTAATTAAATAAAAATAACTATCAAATTGCTGAACTTTTTTTGTAAACAAATTTTAAAGCTGTTCTCAATTGAAATATATACATATATTCAGTTTTGATAGCTTGTATTTAAATAAAATTTCATAACTTTTGAACTATATTTTTAGTATTTTTTTTTTTTTACATTTTTGAAAGCTGTGTGTGCGCTACTATTATTTTGACCGCAGTTGTACATATGTGATTTTTCTTAGCTGAGCACATAGCTCTAAATTTAACCAGTAAAAATGATTTGGTCGGGAGAGCTCGACTGGGAGATACCCTGCGGCCAATTATAGATGAATCACAAGTCGAACACTTCTTAGATATTTAAATCAACAAACAGGCCATCAAAAATTAATTACAAAATTGTAAAGTTGTCGATCAACTTGCTGTGCGTATGTTGAAAACTAAGAGCTCTTTGATCTATATGGTCATTCAGACGATTTAAACGATTTAAGAATATATGTATGTATGTGTATACTTTATGGGGTCAGAGTAACTTCCTTTTACGCAAGCATGAATGAATATGAATATGTACGCAATTTTCTCAATATTATTTTAATTAAACAATTCACTTATTAACGAAAATTACAAATATTATAATTTTAATACTTGTATTGAATAGATATCGTTCACAATAAAATAAGGCAAAATACAACGCTGCACATGATTATTTTTAAATAATATGAATAAGTACTCATTCGCATTATTTGCACGTTTGCATAAACTAAAGACACACACATAAAAGTTCAGTAAAGTGTGTGTGAATTTTTGTGGAATGAGGTGCACATAAAATGCAGGCAAAAACACTCGAATCGCAAAAGTTATGCACAATGACAAAAACAGCAAAAGGGCGTCGTTAGTATTTCAAAAACAGAAAGACAACAAAAACAAAACAAAGCAAAGAGAAATGCTTAAAATACACACGCATTCACGCACACACACACACACACACACATATAGAAACAGACGCATAGCGAAGCACAGGAAAACAGCAAATTACAATAATAGAAACAACAAAAACACTTTAGACAATTGCACAACGTGCCCCACACTTGACTTGTAAAAATATTAAAAGGCATATTTGCCGCCGCTTGGTCAGCAGGACGGTCAAACGGACAATAGGTGAAGCCAGGCACAGAAGAGCAAAAACAAGAGCAACAGCAACAAAACGGAAGATGCAAGAATCACGTAATTTATGGCTAGAACCAAAGTCAGGTTACGTTTATGCTACGCACATTCGCAAAAAGCTGTCAATGTTTGTGTGTGTGTGTGTATGTGTGTGAGCATGTGTTCATTTCTGATAGGGGGTTTCTGGCACTGCAAATTAATTGTTGAGACAACGCCAACAACAACATCTGAGCTAAGTCGATGCTGCTGAGGGTTAAATGTCCGTCCATTTATCACCTTGGCTTGGTCAAAGTTCAACCGATGCGCTCAACGTCTTGCATGTGATCAATTAGCTGGTAACAAGTCTTGCCACTTGCCTTACCCTCGCCTCGCTTCGCTCAGTATCTCGACTATTTTGTTGAAACAGAAACAAAAGATTTAAACAAGGTAGGAAAACGCTGCAAAAGTGTTGCCTATTCTCGCGCTTCTTTGCGATGCGTGTGCTGCCACTAAGTTACAAAAAGAAAGAGTGCTGCCAGACCATGCAAAGCAAGACAAGGTCACACTGCTCTTAAAATCGAAGTATTTTTTTTAAGTATTTTATTTAACGTATTCGTGAAAAGTAAATTGTTAGAGCTCAAATGCATTGTGTAGATTATTAAAATTTTATATTAATATTCCATTATTTACACGTCACTCTGAGATTTAAATGGCTGCATGCGTGAATATATTTTTCCCAACTTTACAATAAATAAGTTGCTGACCATGACAGCGTTTCTAATAAAATCAGCTGTTTTTTGTGCGATTCTAAATTATTTTAATACATTTATTGGAACAACCTGACCAACACCTTAGATGAGTATCGTTAATAATAAAAACCCCTAGAAAACCACCCACGAATACCTACTGCCTCAAAGGAAACGGCGCCACCCAGCCGCCAAATGTGCGCTCCAGTTGCTCGGCAACTGCGAGACAAAGACGGTCCTTGTTGTGATTGGCCACCACCTGGATGCCCAGTGGCATGCCCTTCGCATCTAGGCCCATGGGCACCTGGGTGACCGGCAGGCGCAGCACATTGAACAAACTGAAGTAACTGAAATCCATAAATTTGACCAACGGATAATAATGAAAAGGCGCCGTGCGTGGCGAGCTGTGGAAGAAGAGGACTCCATCGTCGCCCAGAAGCTGTTGCAAGTATGACTTGCATTTTTCGGTCGCCTCGCGCATCAGCGTCTCAGACTCCTTGGGGAGAAGGTTGTCGAGCAGTCCGTAAATCGCCGCCATGCTAAACTGACTTTGACCCAACAGTTTCTTGAACAGCTCCACGAAGGGATTCAGTTCGACGCCGTTGCCGAGCAGCTTATTAAAATCGGCCGGCTCCTGGGTCATCCAATAGCGCCACATTTTGCCCGACAGCTCCGTGGCGGGCAGCACCGCCTGGCGCACCTGCTGCCCAGTGAGATCCTCGAAATGCTTGCGCACCTTGTGGAGCACTTGCTGCGGTTCACGCTGGACGGGATTGCATTGCCGCATTCGATTGTTGTCCGCATAGAAGTAGCGCAATTTCGACAAATCCACCGGCTCCTGCAGCTTCAGCATCTTGGCCGTTCCTGGCTCGAGCAACACCTGCATAATGGGACGCAAATCGGTGGCATAGCGCGTCATTGGACCGGCGCAGACCATTGTGTTCTGCTCCTTGCCTGTACGGAAGGTGCACCCAGCCATGCTGATCACACCTTCGCTGGGCTTGTGTCCGAAGATGCCACAGTTGAAGGAGGGTATGCGTATGGAGCCGCCTATATCGGTGCCCAGGCCAAAGCCAGTGCCGCAGGCGGATATGAGGCATGCCTCGCCACCGGACGAACCACCCACGGAGCGCCGCAAATCATACGGATTGTTTGTGCGGCCGATGAGCATGTTGCGCGATTCGATCCACTTGTTCACCTCGGGCACATTGCTGGTGGCAATGATGATGGCGCCACTCGCCCTCATCAGGCGTACACATTCCGCATCCTCCTTGGCGCGAGCGTCCTTGCGCGACACCAAGCCGAGCGTGTGCCTCCTTCCGGCGACACTGGTGCTGTCCTTGGTTGTGAATGGCACGCCCAGGAAGGGTAGCGCTGCCAGCTGCTCCTCGCTGTACTTGTTGTCCGACAGCTTTTGATCGATTTCCTTCGCCTGCTGCAGTGCCTCCGCAAAGGGGCCGTCGACAATCGCATTTAGGTCACCATTCACACTGTCGATGCGATCGCAATAGGCTTTGACGATGTCGTAACTTTTAAGCTTACGTTCGCGTATTTGTGTTGCCAACTCGACGGCGCTCTTGGCCAACAATACCCGTTGGTCCGCATTTGGCGGACTTGCGACACGTTTCTGTGCACCCAGATACCAGCCCAGTACCAGCTCCAGCAGGCTATCGCTGATGATGTGCACCAGCGCAATCAGCGCCTCAAGCAACATCCGGCAGGTAGACATCGCTAATGACTTGTATCTTTTATCTTCAATGTATCTTTGCACTTTGAAACCGAAAATGCTTAAAACATTTTTGATGATTTTCAATTGCAATTGGCGTTGCCACTACGCGCAAACTCAACGAAACAACGATTATCAATTTTGCGCTGCATGAGACTACGTCAAGTGCATGATGGTGCATGATATTTTTGTCATATCGTTTATGGCCCCCTTGAGCACGCAACCAACAACAACAATAAAAATAAATATCGACCCGTCGACGCCGTCGTCGCAGCTGTGCTGTGTGGAAGTGGTAGTTGCTTTACCGTCGCGCTGCTAAAGCGTCGTATTTACGCTGTGAGTATCTGTATCGAATTTTCGTACGTAAAGAAATCCACCGATTTCAAAAATAGAAAGTCAACGACTCAGTCGAATGCAATTTGTTGTTAATTTTTAACAATGCTTTAACCGTTGCTAAATTGCATTTGAGCTGATCAGCTTGAGCAAAGACGAGTGTTTATTTGTGTTTTAAGCATGTGCATATTTCGCTGTGTGTGTTTTTGTGTGCATAGTGTGTGAGTGAGTGGGTGGGTTGGTGTGTGTTTGTGTGTGTATGTGTTGCTGAGAAACACAGCAACTGTTTAAATTGCATATTATATTAAATTGCCAGTCAAATATGTGCACCAAAATGCACTTAAGATCTATGAATTGTCTGTTTGCCTTAAGCAATTATTGTGATTTTACCTTGTGTGTCATGTTTCAGTTTGTTTAGTTGCCACATTCGAAAAAAAAAAAAAAATAAAAAAAAATACCGCCTTATGTGTCGTAAGCTGTTTGATAAACAGACAAACTCATAAAAACGGCAACTTTGCTTTTACTGTAAATTATTACAAGACGGTACGTTGTGCCCAGAAGTGCGCAGCTCATCTTCAACAAATATTTATTTCGTCTGTTCAAAAATGATTATTCAACATTCGTAGTTTTTAAGGCAATTTTTTAAATTTATTTCATAATTTTATTTTTAATATTGACGTTATTTTAAAACTATTAACAATTTGTTCATTTCATTTTATTTATTTATTTTTGTAATTTTAAAAATATTCATATTTTTATATATTATATATTTCATATTCATATACAGTTGTGTAATTGTAATTAATTGTCATTTGTTTTTAAATACTTTAGAGCTTTTACCGTGTACAGAAATTTTCGCAGTGATTATTGTAAATGAACAAATATAATTTCAATTTAGAATCACCCAATAATAGTAATTAACTCGAATTATTAAGTAAATTCACTGAGCTGCTTGGCTGCACACTATAAATGGTCGTTAATAGAATTTTTATTTTGTTTTTTTTTTGTTGATAAGATGAGCTGCAATATTGTATTGCTGTTTCTTTCCCTCGTGATAGGCCATATTCGGGCTTATGATTAACTTTCGGGTGATGAATAGTTGTCGACGGCACTGCTGATTAGAAAAAGGCCGGTTGTTTAAATAAACCACCTGGAAACACAGCAGATAAAAATGTGGAGGGTGCGCGGTGGGTGGTAGCAGGCCAATAAACGGCGGCAAATCTTTCAAATGGCAGCACACTTCGTGTGAGACGTCGAATTTATTTTGAATCTATATAATAGTTAGATGACTAACTCTATTTGAATTACAGGTAAAACTGTCTAACGTTCGATGGAAATGAAGTCGGAAACAGACGCTGGTGAATCATCATCAGCGCGCGTTGCGGCCGAAACAGCTGCCGCTTATATGAGTCAATTTCGGAATATAATTGCCGATGGTAATGTGGCCTCGATGACCCGAGAGTTCAAGCCACAGGTTGCCTACGAGTCTGAGCGGTATTTAAATCCACAGAAGCTGAAACAGTATGTGTTACGCAGCGATAAGTTACGCTCCCTGATAGAGCATTATGCCAAGGTCAACCAAAAGCCGGTACGCGAGCTGGAGAAGCAGGCACGCGACATTGTCGATGAGATTGGCCTGGATAGGAATATGGCGATAATACGCTGGTGCGGCATTGCAATAACATCGATAGGTAAACGAATCTTGGATGGCATTTTTGTGAACTCGGCCAGCATGGAGAAGGTGCGCAGCAAGATGGGCAATTGTCCCGTCCTCTATTTGCCCAGTCATCGCAGCTACATGGATTTCATACTGATGAGCTATATCTGCTACTATTATGATATTGAGATACCAGGCATTGCAGCTGGCATGGGTGAGTAACAGATTCACAACAAAGATATTGTCGATATCTATGGATATGGTAGATAAAATTATTATATAGTACACAAAAATATTCATATATTATTTAGTCATTAAAAGATCTTAATGAACTATTCTTTAAAATGTCCTTTCAGACTTTCACTCTATGTTTGGAATGGGCACCATGCTGCGCAAAACGGGGGCCTTTTTCATGCGTCGCACTTTCTCCAACGACGAGCTCTACTGGGACATCTTTCGGGAGTATATGTACGCACTCGTTGCTAATTATCATATTGGTGTGGAGTTCTTCATAGAGGGGACACGCTCGCGTAATTTCAAGGCCCTGGTACCCAAGGTGGGTCTGTTGTCCATGGCACTGTTGCCATATTTTACCGGCGATGTGCCGGATGTGATGATTGTCCCAGTTAGCGTTGCCTACGAGCGTGTGCTGGAGGAGCAACTGTTTGTCTACGAATTGCTGGGCGTGCCCAAGCCCAAAGAATCCACCAAGGGCTTCTTTAAGGCATTGAAAATCATCGATGAACGTTTTGGCAAAATGTTTCTCGACTTTGGTGATCCCATTTCGGTGCGAGAATTCTTTGGCCACAACAACGGACAGCGCATACAACGCGCCGGAGTGGCTGGCTCCGTGCAGAAGCTCAATCGCCAGGAGATTGAGCTGGTCAAGCAGCTGGCCAATGAGATTATCTACCAGCAGCAGCGGCGCATCGTCATCAACACATTTAATCTGCTCAGCTTATATTACGCGAGCCGCTTGTATGGCCAGCGCAGCGTTAATCTGGATGAGCTGTCGCGCGGCATACTCCATCTGCAGCGGATCTTTGAGCAGTTGGGCGCCCATGTGAGCACCAAGGCCAACAGCATGAAGCGAGACATTATCGATGCCGTCGAAATACATGGCAACATTTTAGAGTTTCGTGTCGGTGTCTTGCAATTTACACCACTCGCCGTCGAGCAGCTGGCTGCAACAATCGATATGAAGCGCCTCAAAGCCCATGCGCTGCTCCCCAGCACAATGGCGGTAGCGGTGCCCATGTTGGCCCTGCAACTCTACATAAATCCCTGCATGTTTTGGCTGGCGAGACCCGCTTACCTACTGCTCGCTGCGCTCAAGTTGCAGCAGCGTCAGCAGAACCTGGACAGCATGGGATCATATACGGAAACGCTGACGTCCCTGCACCTTCATGTGAACAGCATGGATGCACTGTTCCAGCATGAGTTCATCATCGAATCGAATCGCGAGGCAGTCGAATTTGAGGCGCACCTGCAACTGCTGCTCGATGAACGTGTGCTGGAGCTGCACAAGCAAACGGGACGCATAAGTGTCCACGATAATGAATGCTCGCGAGTCATACTTGCTGCACTGGCGCCCTTCCTCTGCCTCTATTACCAGCTGGCGGTTACGTTGCGGCAGGTTTGTAAAATGCTTGCATATTTAAGCGGCTTATTAACATCTTTGTTTTTTCTTTGGCTTGCAGCGGTTTTCAGTTGGCGAGTTCAGTGCCAAGGATCTGCTGGTGGGCGTGCAGCAGCATGTGGAACAGCTGCTCCAACAACCAGGCATTGCAGCGTCACATGTGCATCCATATTGCCTGGCGCTGGACAACATCAATATTGCCATCTATGCGCTGATCCAGTCGGGATATGTGCAGAAGTCGCGCGACACGGGTCTGATGCACATTGCGACAAAGTCGTCGCCAAAGGATCTGAGGCAGCTGGAGCTGCAACTGCTGGAGTATTGCCAGCTAATGCCATTTACCCAATACTCAACGGCGGCCAGCGAGCAGGCCCAAACGCATTTGGCCAAATTATAACTGACAAACGGCAGGCGGTTGGCCAATGCATCTCTGCCCAGCGCCTCGGCAACGTTCTCAGCGCATCTATATAGTACAATATCACAAATCATTCAATTCATTGTCCGCCTGCTCAGGAACTGTCGCATCATTTGCATTCTGTTCGTAGTCGTTGTTGTTGCGCCTGTTTGCCAATTGCTACTCTGGCTAATTGCAGCAGCGTAGAGTGCGCGTGTATGTGTGTGGGCGGGAGTGTGCGAGTGTGTGTTCGGTTTAGGGTTTAGGGTTTATTATCACAGGGGTGTGTTCAGAACGAGGTCTGTGTAAACGAGTTGTTTTTCCCCGAGTCATTAATCATTAAACAATTATTGTAATTGTATTCGATTTGTTGCCATAAACATAAAAAATGCATAAGCCAAATAAGTCATACATATTGATGCGAGTCAATTTGAGGGCGACAAATACACTGTTCTACAGGTCAAGGAAGTCAGGTTTTTATATAGCTAGAGATCCCAACGACATTTGTTAAATAATATTCCAAAAGTTCATATAGCTCAAATAGATATTTGATGCATTTTCATATGATTTCGTTTACCATTTACGCTTTTTGGCATTCCTCGTAAACTGCAGAAAATATACATTTAAAATGCACCTTTTACAATTTGTATATAGTTTTTAGCTATTTTTATTTACATGTATATATATATGAAACTGGTGGGTTCTTAAACGCATAATGAATTCACGGTTTTAAGTTAATTTTATTTTAAGTTTATTGTTTGTTACTCTTTTTACATTTGTGTCCGTTGCGCAATTTGTTTTATAAGTTGATTTCACAAAAGTCGTGAACTGTCCGCATAAATTAGCCAATTTAATTATGCCAGTGCACAATACTTGATTAAAACAAGCTTATTTTCTTTGTGTTAGTGACCTTAAATTCTAATGTCACAGAAAATACGTATTCATAACAAATTTTCGTTATGTTAACTAACGTCAAAAGCCACTTATCTTTTGAGTAATCAATTCTCGCGGGCATTTCGTATGAGTATAAAAGTGCCAATGTAAAAGCACTAGAAATTTTAGATAAGATAATGCATTGTAGTTACTAGTATTCCTTTAAAAAGACTTAAACATAAGTTGATAAATATTCTCAATATTTTTGTAATGCATACAAAGGAATTTCCTATGAAAAAAATAAAACCAAACTGCAGCACAAACAAACATAGCAACAAAGAATAAATAGTGCAATATTTTATTTTTGTTTAATGCAATTTGAAAATCATATTTGTGGTAAAAGTGTTTTGTAGCTAATTTTTTTTATATATACATTATGTATACTATTGGAATCGGACACCAATACACAAATTTATACACTACAACAAAAGCAGAATTAAATATATTTAACTGGTGCCAGTTGCGCCATTGAGAAAGATTAACTAAATAAAGAAACCCAAACTGAAATTAAAATTATTATATATACAGTGTCTTCCATCCAATTTTCAGCGGTACATAGAAAAAATTTCAATTGCCTGCCATAAACTCATTATTGAATATTTTTCAAAAATTCCAAAGACCCATGGCAGGTACATATATTAACCACAAAAGTGAATATATGACCCTAATAAACTGGGATTTCCGCATCCGCTAGGTCGGGTTATGTAACAAAGTACTGCTATTTATGGTTCCAGCCTTTTTTGAGCAGGTACTTTATGGACACGTGGGTGCCATAAAACCCGGGTTTTTTACCTAAAGTTGAATTTTTCAGTATAAGTAGACCAATCCTTTGTAGTCAGTTAAGTTTTTTCCAGCATTTCGGATGCAATAAGCCAACAAGGACCATGGGCAAACGCACTACCATTGATCAACGGAAACTCATCCTGGAACACTTCAAAATTTGATATTCACTTCGAAAAATAGCTGAAATGGTCAATCTAAGCACCTCAACTGTATTCTATATCATTTGGAGTTTCGTTGACGAAAATCGGACGGAGGACAGAAGCGGAATGGCACCAAACCCGATTTTCACCGAGCAGGACGAGCAGAGGATCATCAGGAAAACCAGGGGAAATCTTAAGCTATCGCCTCAAAAACTGACTCAATAGGTGCAGGATGAAATAAGAAAAAAGTTCAGTATGGGAACCGTGCTCCAAGTTCTGCGCAACCATGACTTTAATGCCCGAGAACAACGGAAAAATAAATTTATGAAAGCAAAAAGCATGATATGTTGTGTTTCCGGATGTTATTTTCCAGCAGAGCCCACCCATTTTCATGAACATTTAAGTCTGAAGACTGGGCCGGTGGAATTATCATGTGGGGGCAGTTCGATCTAAGCCAGGACTGTACTATTCCGGCCTTATGCTTGGGGTCGTTGTCCTGGTAGAACCGGAAAGTACGTGAGAATCGCGGTTTCTCGGCACTTTGGAGTACATTTTCTCTTAGTATATTGAAGTACACATTCCTGTTCATTGTTGTTTCAATGAACACAAAATTTCCGTCGCGGGCTGTCGAGATAGATGCCCATACCATGACACTTCCTTCACAATGCTTGACTTTTGCCTTTATGTTTTTAGGACTCAGCTCTGTATTAGAGTGTCGCCACACATAATTTCGTCCGTCCTGGCAAAAAATGTTGAATTTGTACTCATATTCAAATATGACTGTGTTCCAGAACTCCAAATCCTTGTCCAAGTGGATTTTGGCGAACGTCCTCCTACACCCTATATTTTAACTTTTACAAATTTCATTTTCCGTTGTTCTGGGGCATTTAAGTCATGGTTGCGCAAAACTTGGAGCCCAGTTCCCATACTTAACTTTTTCCTTATTTCATCCTGCACCTATTGAGTCAGTTTTTGAGCCGATAGCTTCAGATTTCCCCTGGTTTTCCTGATGATCCTCGGCTCGTCCTGCTCGGTAAAAATCGGGTTTGGTGCCATTCCGCTTCTGTCCTCCGTCCGATTTTCGTCAACGAAACTCCAAATGATATAGAATACAGTTGAGGTGTTTAGATTGACCATTTTAGCTATTTTTCGAAGTGAATATCCAATTTTGAAGTGTTCCAGGATGAGTTTCCGTTGATCAATGGTAGTCCGTTTGCCCATGGTCCTTGTTGGCTTATTGCATCCGAAATGCTGGAAAAAACTTAACTGACTACAAAGGATTGGCCTACTTATACCGAAAAAATTCAACTTTAGGTAAAAAAAACCCGGATTTTATGGCACCCAGGTGTCCATAATGTAACTGTGCCAAAAATAGAGGTACTTTCTTACATAAGCCTACCTAGCAGGTGGAAAAACCACAGTTTATTAGGGTCATATATTCATTTTGGTGGTTAATAAATGTACCTGCCATGGGTCTTTGGAATTTTTGAAAAATATTACATAACTACTTTATGGCAGGCAATTAAAATTGTTGCTAGGCACTGTGCGAAATAAGACTTTGCTCACTGTATATACATCTTTGAGATGGGGAGTGCCTTGACTAGCAAAACTGTCGCTTAAACTGATCCAAGGTGCGCTGACTGATGACCACATGCATCAAGATTTTCTCGGAATTCTGCTCATCTGCTTTGGTATTCACAACGGCAGCATTCTTATATAGCCAGGCCATCTCTGGTCCACCGCTAGGCACGCGCATCTGCAGCATTCGCCGTCCGGTGACGTTCAGAATCTGTTGTTCAATGTCCATTAGCAGCGGCTCCAAGCCACTCTGAGCGCGTGCCGAGACCAGATGACCGCCAGCTACTGTCTGGTCTTGGGTTGATACCAAATCGCATTTGTTGTAAACGTTAATGATGGGCGGCAAATGGCTGGCGCTGGCATCGCCACCGGCCACACTGAACGACAAGGAGCGCAGCGTGGACTCGACATGGGCACACTGAGCGGCATGACAGGGATGCGACAGATCCTGCACATGTATGATAATGTCCTGCAATAGGAAGTGATTAATAGCTACTCCATATTGATTCAAATTTAAACTATATTAGAATATCACTTACCGCCAGCATAGCATCCTCCAAGGTGGCCACAAAGCACTCGAACAAGCCCGTTGGTAAATCCGACATAAAACCAACCGTATCCATGTAGATGAGCTGCAGGTTACAGGGTAAAGAGCCCGCATGCGCCGTCACATCGAGAGTGGCGAACAACTGATTGCGCGGCTGCAGCGAATCCTCCACGGTGAGCGCCTTTATCAGCGATGTCTTCCCGGCATTTGTATAACCAACGACAGCTGCAATTGGGTAGTTCTGTTGCTTGCGCTTTTGGCGCAACAGCTGTCGCTGGCGACGCACAGCGTCCAGCTCGGCACGCAATTTGCGCTCCCGGGTGCGCAATATTTCCTTTTGCAGATCAGTCAGGGAGTAGCCCTGGCGACGCGTTTGCGTTGCACTCGCATCCTTCGCCTGTGCCCAAATGTAGGGCAGCTCAGCCATTGCCACCTGGAGACGCGCCTCAGCGCTCGTCGCATGTAGCCGCAAGATTTGTATGACCACCGAATAACGATCCAGCACCGGCAACCGAAATTCCGACTCCAGGAATTGTTTCTGGGCGAATGAAAGGGTCCCTTTGCTCACAAATACGCAGCTAACGTGTCGCTCCTCGCGGAGCTGGGCAATTAGATTCTTCAGTTCCGTCAGTTTGCCGCTGCCAAAGAGAGTTTTGCGCTCCAGGCTCTCAAGTGGCACCTTCAGCGCTCGAGCCACTTGCCAGTTGGGCAGCGAGTGAATTAGCGCCGTGGCCTCGATCAACTGATCATCCGGGCGCACATCGTTGGGCGTTGTGCGCTTCGCCGACCACTTGACATAGGGCTGCAGAATGAACACGTGCTGCGCTGTAGCGACATCTCTACTGATGCGCATGGCTCCACCGGCGACCTCATCGTAGGCACTGTTAAAAAATGGAATGTTATCTTAATAGATATTGTCTATATAGCTATATATATTCCTTACTTACCGATCATCTAGGAAACGCATATCACCGCTATTCATTGCCATCGATCTCTCCTCGCTCTCCTCCTGTTGGCCCGCCTGCATTTGAGCCTCGTAGAAGCTCTTGCGGTTGCGTATGCCCTTGACTCCTTGGTGTTGAGTGTACTTGAGGCGCGCCAGGATTTGTGTGGTTGCTGGACGCAACTGTGTGGGCAAGGCCACACGCAAAGCTGCACGCATGCACTTCATAACTTAAACTATGCTATATAATGTATTGTAAACTATTTGATTGCCTCTTAAAATGTTTTCTCCTTGAGCACCGAGTGTTTGTCCTCAAATGCCATCCACGCCGCTTGACAGGACTTGGTGCGTGTCGTTGTCGTTTGATAGGATATCCCAGTTGCCACTAGCGATGACACCAGTACGTTATATTTAACTGGATATCGTATTTTTGTTTGCACCGCCTTCTGTAGGAAATAAGTGCCAGAAAATCCTGCAAGAATAACAATTATTATGCAATTGTTTTGACAATTTACAAATTGCTTACCTAAACAAAATGATGCAAGTCCAGTAAAGAGAGCACGTGTCATGCAGTCCAGGTATCCGTCAAAGCCTGGATGTTTGTCGCGCTGCTGTTCCCTCAACTGCTTTATATCGTTCATAATAAAGTTTTATCCGTACATGAATAAAATCGCAATTCAATAAAAGTTACAAGCCGGTGATGTGAGTTGCTTGGGAGCACTGCTTGCTGTTGCCCGATCTGGCAACTACAGCGCCAGCTGTTAGACACGTTCACACGATGAAAATCTTATTTGCCAACAATTATCCACGCATGACATATATAAATTCATAAGTCTGTTAGCTCATAAGAATCAAAGTGTCACTAATTTATTGCATTAAAAAATATAATTTAATGAATTGTATGACAAGAGTGAATTAATTTGATGGGTAGCACTTTTTGGATAGAGTGTCGGTCAGTCTGGCAACGCTCGCCCGTTTAGTTGTTATTTGAGGCATTCTCTCAAGAATTTGCTGCAAAATGGATGTGGAGAAGATTTGTCGCACTTGCCTAAGCCTCTCCGGCCCATTTCTGTCCATTTACGATGGTGGCTCCGGAAGCTGCTTGGTCGATATGCTACGTGAATTCACCAGGACGCAAGTAAGTTAAACCATGCCAACCAATACGAGTGAATACTTAAATCCTGCTCTGTTTCCCAGCCGCGTCGCGAGGATAATTTGCCAGCGAGAGTATGTCTGAGCTGCATTAGCGAAATCAATCACTGCTATTCGTTTAAGCTCAAGTGCGAGAGCTCAAATCGGACGCTGCGCCAGCTGCTGCCCAATGCGCTGCCGGAGCAGCCCGAATTCGTGGCCAAGCCAGCAGTGGCCAAATCCGAGAAATCCATGCAAACCAACGAAGTGCAAACCGCTACAACGGAAGCGCAAACGGATGAGGTGACCACAACAGATGCGACACAAAACACCAGCCTGCAGCAGCCAGCGCCCGTCAGCGTGGAGCCACAGCAAGAAAATCAGGAAGAGGAGGAACAGGTGGAGGATGAGGAGGAGGAGGTGGAGCAAGAGTTTGACTATGAGTTTACAGAAGAACAGGAAGCCGACGAGGCGCCGTCCAAAGCAAGTGCTGAAAACATAATACTTCACGTAGAGAAGGACAATGAAAAGTACAAAACGGAAATGGTGTACAATAAATCAACCGGAGAGCTGCTGGAACAAAGCGTCGAAAGCGTTGACAAGCAGAAGGAATACAAATATCGACTTGTCAGCAATGGCAATGGCGACACATTCATCTCCGCGGAGCCAGCGACTGGTGCAGATCACAAAGAGCTGATAACGCCGTATCAGCCGGAGACACGTGCAACGTCAAAGCGACGTCGAGCGGCTGCAGCTGCTGCTGCTACTGTTGCACCACAGGTCAAGGAGCAGCCGGATGAGACCCCGTCAGCAGCCATGGCCGACAAGAAACCAAAACTCAACATCAGCTTCAATGAAACGCCTACAACGGAAACTGAGGAGCTAAAAGCCAATTTCCACTGCGATCGCTGCAATGCCGGCTTTGCTCTGGAAAAGTCCCTGATCATCCATCGCAGGCAAAACGGCTGCACCCATCGCAACTTCAAGTGCAACGAATGCAAGCGCGTATTCGTCTCGATGGATCATCTTACCGAGCATCAGGCGACGCACGGCACGTTCATGTGTCAGGAGTGCGGACTGCGCTGCGAGTCAATGGAGCAGCTGGGCAGGCACATGGTGCAGACGCACAAACGCAATTTACGCAATCAGTGTAACGTTTGTCAGAAGGGTAAGCACAAAAATATAAACTACAAATGTTGAAAACTATTCTGCATTAAAAAACTAAATCAAATATGATTTACATTAATTGTAAAATATGGTCTTCTTTGCAGTCTTCACCATGCTGTCAACGTTGCGGGACCACATGCGCATCCACACCGGTGAGAAGCCGTTTGTGTGCAATGTGTGTGGCAAGGGTTTTACGCAGAATGCCAATTTGCGGCAGCACAAGATGCGCCACTCGGATATCAAGCGTTTCAAGTGCGATCTGTGCAACAATTCGTTTGTGACGAAAGCGGAGCTGACATCGCATGCACGCACCCATACGGGCGTCAAACCGTATCAGTGCGATGTGTGCTCCTCCAGGTTCACCACCAGCTGCTCCCTGGCCAAGCACAAGCGCAAGCATACAGGCGAGCGTCCGTATGCCTGTGATCTGTGCCCCATGCGATTTACAGCGCTGAACGTGCTAAAGAATCATCGACGGACGCACACCGGCGAACGACCATTCGTTTGTCCATTCTGCTCGAAGAGCTTCACGCAGCGTGGCGACTGCCAAATGCATCAGCGGACGCATCAGGGCGATAAAATCTACATTTGCCCCGTTTGCAACGAGGAGTTCAAAACGATGAACGACATGCGAACGCATCTCACGATACACGAGCAGGATGACAAGCGACTGGTGCACTTCACCCTGCTCAGCAACAAGGAGAATGGCAGAGGAAAACTGGAAGAGGCCGACGACGATTCGGATGCCACGCAGGATTTACTCTAGTTGGGGGCTGCATAACTTTCCTTGTGCAATCTATTTAAATGAATATGCTAGACTTTAAGTTGGGTATTCCTTAGGCACAAGAGCTGAAAAGCTATCGATTTGTGCCACAAGCTGATTGATTGATGACACTAATAATTCCTGCCACAATTCGATTGTTTTTCAGCTCTATTTAAACAAACAAATAGTTACTTATAGAATTTCCTTAGTCTTTAATTGTAGCTTACAAGTGTAGTTATTAAAATGCTTATGAATCGATCCGTCCAACTGTTTGTCATCTGTTAGTAGAATTGTCCGAATTGTGCTGTGGATGCTTGTAGCGACGATGTGGACGCTTCCGGTGCGCCAGCAGCGACGGGAAGATGAGTGAGGGACGCGCCGCTTGTCAACGGCGGATCGCCTTGAAACCAATTGACCAGCTCGTGATGCGCACTCTGGACGCACTTGCGCTGATCGGCAATCAGGTTCTCTGAGTATTTCACATGGTTGGCATACGCCTCCTTCTCGTGCTGCACATCCTTTGACATGCGATGCAGATCCTTCAGTATCGCCGAGCCCCACAGCTGCACATGTATATCAGGTATTTTGCTGGCCAATTGCATGGCCGGCGTCACCATATTCATGCTCTCCTTGGAGTTACCAATGCTCAGGAAGACATGGGAGAGCAGCACCAGCGAGCAGCTGGTCAACCGATTTAAGTCCTCGGCATTGGCCATTTTCAGTGTTTCTCGCAGGAAGCGTCTGTGCGAGAGTATTAATTAGTCAAGAGACAGATTATTAATATATTTGCTACTCACTTGGCCTCGTGGAAGCTGTTCTTGTGGAAGGCATGCAGTCCCTGCACATAGTAGAATCCGCCCATTAGCGCCTGGCTGCTGTACGTGTGCGTATTTTCCGTGGAGACGGCGTCGAGTATTTGCTTGAGATCTGCATCCCGTTTGGTGCGCAGATAAATGATGGCCAGATTGAGATTGGCAAACAGCTTCAGATCCCTTTCGCCCGTCTCGTTCACGCACACCAGAAACTGCCGTTCCGCATGCTCAAAGAAGCTCGTCGACATCGAATAGAGGCCAATTAGGCAATGCAACTGTGCCGAATGCCGCTTGAGGAGACTGCGATGCGGCACCGCTAGGCAAACATCTCGGGCAGCGGCTATCTCGCGTATGGCCAGCTCACGGTTGCCCATGACCATGCGGCACATGACGATATGCTCGAGCAGTATAACCTTGAAGACGGATAAAATAGATTTGTCCTCCTGCAGCTTGAGCTTCTCGATTTGGGTGAGCGCCTTTTCCGTATATTTTTGCGCCTTGTCCATGTAGCCGGCCATCATCGAGTGCGAGACGGTTACCAGATAGACGAGCACATATAGCTGCTCCTTGGGCAACCAAACGAACATCTCCAGTTGATTGCCACCAAAGATGCTCTCATCGCTGGGCCAATTGGGCGCCATTATCGTCTGTATGGACATCTGTAGCTGCTTCAAACTGGGCTTCACCGTCTTCACCTGGCCCAGTGCCAAGTAGTAGCACACTTGCAGCACCAGAAAGAACACCTTGAGATATTCCTTCTGATGCGGATTGGGTATGTTATTGTCGATAATCTGACCCGCTGAATTGAGAAGCGCCAGAACATCGTTCGTTTTGCGCTCAATCATTAAGATCATGGCGCGCGAGAGTAGAAAGAGCACCTTTAGATAGGTGGCTCCCGCCTCCTCCGCTGACTCGGCACCCACCGCCAGCAGATCGCTGGCCAACGAGTACTCGCGATCATTGGCATGAATCTGGGAGAGCTGCAGCAGCAGCTTACAATGCCAGTAGACATTGTTTTGTGATAGCTCCACTGCTCGACGCAGCATCGCCTTGGCGTGCGGACTCTGCTCCGTTTTCAGGTGCAGCTGGGCTAGCAGCGAGGCCGTGTCAAATTTGACGTCATCAAAGTTCATCAGCGACTCGGAAATGCTCCACGCCTGCTCCAAATGGCGGCGCGCCAAATCTATGTTATATGTGTACGCCATCAGCACTTGGCCCATCTGCAGGTGTGTGCGTGCCTCAACCTGACCAATAAAAGGCATTCAAAATTGAATTTGAATTGAATTTATTGTTGACTTTCACTTGAACTCTTTCCTTACCTTGGATGGCGGCTGAAAAGTGAACAGCGCTTGTAAACATTGAATGCATTTCTTGATGTTTGGCGGCTGGGAGGTACGAAAGTATTCGGCAAGTCCGAGTAGCGATATGTAGCAGGCATCCTGGGATGCTGCTGTGGTGTTTGCCACACTCATTGCGTTTAATTTGCCACAAAATCGGCTTCGTTTTGTTTATCGCGTAATTTTGTTGTTGTTGTGTTTGTCGTTCATGCTGCGTGGTTAATCTGGTGGTTAATTAGTGTTGGTAAACATTGCAGCGCTGTGTTCCATCTTGTGCTACCGATAGATTATTATTATTTTGGATTATAAATTACTATTATAACCATTGTTATTTCGATAGATAAGCGCTTACTTATTATTTAAGTTAAATAAATATATAGATTTAAAAAAAATGGAACAGAATACCACTACTTTGAACAACCAAATATCGCTTAAGGTTAATCGATAAGTTATATCGAATATTATGATCTGGTCTCATCAAAATATTACTTGGGGCGCGCTTAGTAATAAGTTCAGTGTAAAGCTTTAAGCGGTCACAACAAGTCGTGTTTTTGTGCAAGTAGAGTTTAAATAGCTTATAAAGTAAAAAAAAGGTAAAAGAAATGCACAAACCCATTGCATTTTATTAATAGTTCATATGTATTGTGTATTGCCAATATACAACTACCACTGACCGGTTTTTTTTCGTTTTCAAATCGAGGGCTCTTCACTTGTTATATTTGCAATTGCTCATAATAATTGTTCAATCCTTATTATTTTGCTGCCCATAATCGTTGTCTGTTCCAGTAAAAAAGTGATTTTTAAAATTATATAAAGCCTATGTTGTTGCTGTGACACGCAATCGCAATTGTCATTCGAAATGGGATTGACGTTTGCGTTTGATTTATGTGTAAATTTTTAATGGCATTGCTGTTGTAGATTATTTCTGTTGAAATATAAATGTTTTTGTGCATATATATCAGTATTTTCCCTTGAGATGAAAGATGAGCTAACGATAATGAGCTTTGAATGCTGTCTCATTATAGAATTATCACTTTAATAATAATAACAATTTGACCTTATTTTAGCCTTTCACACAATAACAGTTCGTTCTTTTTTTTTGCATCTTTGTATTTCTCAGTGTAATAACCAAACATTACGAATGGGGACAATTAATAATAATTTGAGTCCAATGTTTGAGTAGTTGGAAATTCCCTAGAAACAAGTTGTTAAAATTTGCAATGCTGCTGCCAGTGTGGGAAGCGCAGGCGCGCAGGTGTTGATAAACCGCAAACATAAATGCGAGTGAAAAAAGAAATAAAACACAAAGAAAAAAAAAACCAATTACAAAATCGCCAATACAGGGTCAAATAAACGCGTAATCTCTGAAATGTGAACAATTTATGAATCAGGCATATTTAAAGTGCACACACAACGGACTGTCTCACTCAATAAACCGGTTTCGAATATGTTAATTTTGGGTTTTTTATTTTGCTTGTACAAAACGCAATCACGCAACTGTGACGTCGTGCAGACAATCAGCTGCACAACATACAAAAAAAAAAAAGAAAAGAAAAACAAAGTCGCTCTTTTTATGGTTAGTCGCATATACAACAACAACAACAACAAAAACAGTTGTAGTCAGTTGTGCATGGCAGCAACAAAAAACAAACATCAACCGGGAATTGTTGTTGCGAATTCGAGTGCAGACAAACTGATAAACTTTCACTTTTTGCTGTCAGCAACGATATGTTGCAATTGTTGTAAAATTGTATATAAGATACATTAGCAACTTTGGGATAATCGCAGCGGTGAATCAGCCTCAAGGGTCATTTATGACTCGCTCTCGCTGCATAAATTTGCCGGCTCAGCGATTTAACATACAATAAAACAGACAATAAAATAAACAAAAGATTTCCATGCGTGACGTGAATACGAACTACCCACATACATACATACATATATAGAGGCATAGTCACGTGTTTTCTCTGTGCTATTTTTAAACGTAGTCGAAATGGAAATATGTATATAAAAAGTTGCTAGAAACTATACTATAAGCAAAAGCGATAATAATAATAATCGGCAAATAAATTTATAAATTTAAAATATTTTCAATTATAAAAAACAATTAAAAAAGAAATAGTAAATAAATTCACATGCAGTTTAACATTATTTCAAAAACAAAATAACGACTCATAAATGAATTAGATATTTATTTATGTTTCGATTAGCATCACAATATTGTCGAAATAGCCTCCGCAAGGTCATCATGACATTGAAATTCGGCTCACGTAATATTTGGCAAGGGTGTTGACATCGATCTTCTCTGGCCGTTTTCAAAGTTACTAATCAAAAAACTGTCGGATCTCAATTTTGTTTGCCCTTAGAGAATGAAGGTGTGTCTTTCGCTGGTGCTTTTGCTGCTGCCGGCGCTGTTAAGCGCCGAGTTTTGTGGCGTTCAATCGAATCCCAGCATGGCGAATTCGCGTCCCCAATTGTATAGTGGTCAGCAGGAGTTCTCCGTGGCCATGCTGGATGCCATACGCAAGGCGACGCCCACCGATAATGTTTTCTTCTCGCCCTACAGTACCTACCATGTACTGATGTTGGCCTATTTCGGCGCTACCGGCGAAACGGAGCAGGAGCTGTCCAAGGCACTTCGATTAAGCTGGGCATCTTCCAAGGAGGAGGTGCGCAGCGCCTATCGCATGGAGAAACAGACACGTGGTGTACGTGCCAAGCAAATGCCACTGGAGTTCTCGTCCGCGGACCGTCTGTATTTCGATAACCGGGTGAAGTTGGCCAGCTGCCTGGATGAGCGTCTGCACGACGAGATTGTCCAGTTAAATATCAAGGATAATGTGGAGGAGACACGTCAACAGATTAATGAATGGATTGCAAAGGAAACACATGATCAAATTAAGAACATGCTTTCCTCCGGCGATATCGATTCAAACACTCAACTGGTGCTGGCCAATGCGGCATATTTCAAGGGACAGTGGCTCAGTCGCTTCAATGCGAACAAAACCGAACAGATGACCTTCTACACGTCTAGCGACAAGTATTCGTTTGTGCCGATGATGAAGCAGAAGGGTAATTTCCTAATGCATCCCGATGAGCGCCTTGGCGCCCATGTGCTGCAGCTGCCCTATCGTACATCCCATAATGAAAATGAAGAGAAATCGAACATATCAATGGTTATTATCCTGCCACCCTTTGCCAATGATGCACTGGAAAATGTGCTCTCCAAGCTGAATGCTAATACTCTGAAGGATGCATTAAGGGAAGCATCGCCGCGTGATATTGAGGTTTCACTGCCAAAGTTTGAGTTTGAGCAGCGACTGGAACTTGTGCCAGTAAGTGGCAGTATTTATTGCCAATCCAATAAAATCCATTATTTATAATTAAATCGCTTACAGATTTTGCGTCAAATGGGCGTCAATCAGATCTTCGATACCAACGCCAGCTTCATGGACTTCAGCGCTGAGCAGCAGATCAATTTTGGCGATGCCAAGCACGTGGCCAAGATCAAGGTAGATGAGGAGGGCGCCACAGCCGCGGCCGCTACAGTTCTGGTCAGCTTCCGCTCAGCTCGACCCGCCGAGCCGACCAAATTCGAGTGCAATCATCCGTTTGTCTTTTTGATCTATGATCACGTTTCGAACGCCATTCTGTTTACGGGCATCTATCGCGATCCGAAGACCATGAAGTAAATTACACCTGGCCAACAACAAGGCTCGTATCAATGCCAGTGCTGTGTGCGTGTGTGCATGTGTGTATGTGCGTGTGTGCACATCTTGTAATAATCGAATTAACTCTTAACCAAATTCTCTGACGAATATGCGCAAGTACCTAAACTTTCTTATTGTACGTGTAAAGTAAATTATATGAACACATCCCTAAAATGTAATCTTTGTAATTTTCAATAATTAATATTATTTTATGCCAGCTTAAGGTTTAAACTAATATATATTTTATTTAAATAAAAAATCCAGTCCTTGAACCGGTTAAACCAAATATCATAGATGAATTTCAAGTTGCTTTTAATACTTCATATTGTATAAATTGTAGAATAATTAGGAAATCTTGTTTGA
>JAWNLS010000382.1:0-311211 GCA_035042185.1 Drosophila kambysellisi
ATGTATACCGTATTTCTAAATGAAAGCGATGAACTCGGAGAACCTACATTAACAAGTGGCGATGAAAATCGATTATTAATTGCAATTATAAATTTACTTCTAGCTTTTTAGAAATAATTTCTAAATTTGCGAAAAAAACCTTTGCTAACATTAGAAAGGATTTCTATTTTTCACTAATAAAAGAATTTATGTGATAGAAAAAAATCCTTTCGGAAATTTTAAAATAGTACTGAAATTCATGTCCAATTTTTAAAATTCAAGTCCATTTTTTTTCTGAGTGCCGCTTTGTTGTCTCATGATTGGCCTTTAAGTAGTTTTTGTTATATAAAACGAATTTAATTCAACTTTGAATGTACAAATTTAGGTTCTCAAGTGATGTGTTTTACGTTAAGAAAAATATAAATCTATAAATAGTGAAACTTACCTTCTTTGGTAGACTTTGAGCTTATCATTTGAGATGCCATTTACATAAATGAGCATTCGTTTACCTTTTCTACTTCGCAGGCATCCGCCTTAAGGCTAATGACAAGGGCCTTTTAGCTACAGATGAGCACAGACAAACGAAAAGGACCATTTCGACAATTTTCGGAAATGGATGCGGCTCATTGTCGGCTCCACAAAAAAAAAAACACCCTCGTTATCGCGAAGCGTTTGCATCGTTTCTGTTCGTTCATAAAGCGTTGGAAATTATGGAAATTAATTGAAATTCCAAGCATGCCGTTTGCTCTTTTGGCCAAACCAACAAATTACCATCATTATGCCTGTGCGGTGACGACAGCCACCCACCCAAATGCCGCCCACCGCCCAACCCCACCCCAAATGTGGCAAATGAGGCTCTTTGAGTTTTGTCTAATTTTAGGAGCTGCGGTTTTCCCTAATCTCTGCATGTGTGCGATGTTCATGTGTGTGATGCACATACATAGATCTGTGTGTGTGTGTGTGTGAATTTATGTCTATAAACTGCATTGCAATGGCTTTTTAATTAAGCTTATTAACTATTTGCTACTAGGAATAAAAAATCCAGCGAAACATTCATTTATGCGTGGAAATAAACTGATTTACTTCCGGCTCACTTTACTTGATGCAAATACGCATTTGAAGTAAACATATTTTTGAGCTAACAGGCAAAAAGAACAAGAACAACAACAACAACAACAACGAGAACGAGCTCAGCGTCATCATCATCAGTAAAAAGTCATATTAAAAATCATTCGCTTGTGAAGATCAAAAGCATTCTTTTTCACCGAAATGCCATGAAGAATGATGTCGGTGGGTCCCGAGGGTTGCAATGGTCGGGGCAACGAGGGTTGGCGAAGTTAGCTGGCCGACCCAACCATCCATCCGCCAGTTCGCCTTGCTTAAGCATTCAACCAAAAGGGCATAGCACACACACACACATACACACAAACACATATACATATACAGATAGTCTGCCTACCTATACAACAGAGATGCCAACACGTTTTAATCTTTTTATGCGCTTATTTCTCGCTTGCCGCCAGTGTGTGTGTATGTGTGTTTGTGTGTGCGTGTGTGTGTGTATTTATTTATGGTATTTCGCATTCAACCACCAAAACAAAAAACATATTGTATGCTGTGTATGTATGTATGTATGTACTGTGTGCACATTTATTAAATATTATTGGTCTTATTTTGTGCTACACTCTTGGCATTTTTTATTGCCCAGAGACAAAGTTGGTATTGTTGTGGTTTGCTGGTGTATATAAGTGGCAGTTACTCGTTATTGTTATTGTTATTTTTATAGTTGTTATTGTTGTTGTTGTTGGTGTGGGGCTGGTTCCACCCACACATTGGTTACGTTTATTAATTTAAATGTCACGGTCCTGAATAACGCTTAATCAATAAGTCAAACGAATAAGCATTTTATTTGCAGAACAACATTCAAAAACAAGATAGAACGTTGCAGTCGGACGTAACCGACAGCTAAATACTATTATACCTTAATTTGTGTAGAGTTAAGAAATACTTGAATTGCGGGGGATATGGGCGTTTATCGGTTTTGGGGGCGGGAGTGGGCGTGGTCCAAAAAAATTTTGGTGTTCGATCTTAAGAATATACCTTCTAAGTTTGGTAACTGTAGCTCTTAAATTGCGGGAGTTACAGGCATTTATCGTTTTTTGTGGGCGGGAGTGGGCGTGGTCAAATTTGTTTTTACACATTTATCAAGGTTGTTACTAGCAATATACCTTTAAAATTTGGCGACTCAAGTTTTCAAATTGCGTGAGATATATGGGGTTATCGATTTACACCAACAGGTGTAGCGGCTTAGGTAGGTGGAGTGGGCGTGGCCATCTAATTTTTTTATCGATCGTTGGGGGAGTTACAAGTAACATACCTGCAAAATTGTGCGACTCTAGCTTGCAAATTATGGCAGATATGCTCATTTTAAATTAATAGGGACGAAGTTCCTGTGGGCGTGGTCCATGAATTGATATGACAATCCTTGGAGGAGGTTACCAGCAAATTACCTTCCAAGTTTGGTTACTCTATCTTTAAAATTTTCGGAGATATACGGAGTTATCGATTTACAATAGGAATTGTCGATTATAGGCGCATGTGAGGGCGTGGCACCACAAATTTGTTATCGGTTCTTAAAGGCGACTACCAGTAATATACCTAACAAATTTTACGTTCCCTACTCAAAAACTGCGGAAGATATAGCCATTTGAAAATTTTAGGGGCGGGGGTGATGGGGGCGTCGACAATGGGCGTGACAAATGCCGATCTTTCAAGGACCTCGCCAACAACCTACCAACCAAAATTGGTGACTGTATCCATTAAATTGTAAGAGATATGGGGACTTATCGATTTGCTAAAATCGAATTTATCGATTTTCTAGCTCCCTAGTGGACGTAGGACCAAACCCAAGACACTTTAACTTTTGAGGGTACTTTCCAGTATACGTTCCAAGTTTCAAGTTTCTATCTCTAAGGGTGTCGGAGCAACGCGCGTGCATACAGACGGACAGACGGACGGACGTACGGACAGCATGACGTACATTGCACAAAACCAATATACTATTATACCTTTTTGGTATAATAGTATGAAAACCTCAATACGTAGGCATGCGAAATTTATCTTTATATGCGATTATATGTCACCTCCTATGATTTTCGACTAAAGAAATATCAACTAGTAACTATCGATTGCCCTCAAACATATCGTAAGGCAACTAGCTTTCAAGAAACAGTTACCTGTCAGAGCTACTCAACATGGACGAGGAAAAAAAATCAACAGAAAAAAATTTAGATCTGGTAGCTGATCTGAAATTTGTAAACAATGTGCTGCGAAGCCTTAACGTCGAAGCGGATCTAGATGCAAAATTTATGCTTCTAAGGGAAGCATACACGCTGGCCAGAGATAAGCTCATCAAGGCTCGTCGCTTTGCCGATGTGAAGAACAAATGTATGATAGATGTGGAGGATTTGCGTGCAGCCAATGCGGAAAATGTTATAAATTCAGATGATGCACTGATGCAGGAGGATGAATCGATTGTGGAGGACATCTCCAAGCTCTGGCCACCAACTGCTGATAATGATGGAACACACTGCAAATCTGGAGGAACTGCTGTTCGAGACTACGGAGAAGAATAAGCCAAAACAAACGCAATTGGAAGCCCTTAAACTCAATGGATGACAACATTTAGAAATATATATCTACAAAATAATCAAATTTCGATTAAAAGAGTCTAATTTTAATTGGAAAAATTAATAATTAATAATTAGATTTAACACAACAATAAGAGTTGCAAGTGTTCAATAATAATTTTGTAGCTCGTGAGCATCATAAATCAGCTCTAAGCGATTTCCATTGTCCGTTGTGGCTGCTCAACACGCTTAATTAGCTTCGCCCAGGAGCTGCACCTGCAGAATCGCATTTTCCACTGCCGAGAGTGTATAGAGGACTTCCGACTTCGTTTACGGTCTAATCGCATTTGGTACTGTCAAAACTTGTAGCACAAATAAACCACCCTTCCGTTTAGGTTTTGGGCTAAGGATAAGCCATCATTGTCAAGTGGCACAAATTGCAGATCAAACAAGCAGTCATAGTTGCAGTTGGGTTGGGTGCTGCGAGTTGGACAGACGACCATTTATCAGGGCCGTTGACAATATTACGCTCAAATTAAATAGCGTAATAAAAGGGTGACTTAATTTGTTTTTGCCCGGGCAGACGACACCACTCACGATTACGAGAGATGAGCTGTGAACACGTGCTTGCTTTCTAATAAAATATTTCGGCATCGTATAAACAACAACAGAAGGAAATGAATAATTTGGCCATCTTTTTAGGCAGCGCCCTTGTTATTGAAATCTTTTTTTATATATTGTCAACCCCTCGACAATATGCGGCGGCTGTAAAACGGCAATTACGCGTGTCTAATAACGGAGTCCCTGGTTCCTGCCAAGTTCCTGCAAAGATTTAAGTAGCCGATAATGCGTCCTGGATTGACGCGTGACGCAATTTGTTTGTCTTTTATTAACAATTGCAGCAAAGTTACTTTATACCAGCATTCGCTGACATTTGTTTATCCTAACTGGCACACTCCCCCACTGCCAAGTAACTTGTAGCTTATGGTTTCTAGAATACACATTCAGATCGTTTAGTCCTTGGCAACTTATCCTATTTGAAATACATTATTCAATCTTCCGAGGGGATTACTAGTAATCTCCTTTAAAAGTTCGGTAACTCTAGCTCTAAGAGTCTGTGGAACATGGATCCATCTTTTCCAAATGTTTAATTCTACCAGTTTAATGACAAGATAATAATAAAATGTTGTTATTCCATCGTCAATTCTTCTTCAATGGAATTTTTGTCATTGCTAGTAAAATGCTAACGACTGCAAATCAAAACCAAATTGATGGGGATATAAAGTGAGTGAAATCAGAAGCGCAAAAGCATCCACTAAACGGTCCACTAATAAGTTAATCAAACTAATTGGATCGCCTGTCTGCAAATAGTACTTGCAACAAAAATGTCGCAACAAAAACTATAGCACGCAACCAACCAACCAACAGAATGCCATTTGCCAGTTAGCAGCTATAAATTCCGTAAATACAGCCCACACCACCCCGGCGGAAGGTCTAAATATGTTGTTAACAATGAAAAGGGTTGCTGCTGTTGTTATCTGGTCTACGTTGGAATTTATGGGCAACTTTTGTGACAGGGAACATGTTAATTGCCCCGACTGGTTGGTTGCCAGGCTTAGAGTTGTTTTACAATGTTCTTAAAAATTGGCGCTCGTTTTGTTTCGTTTGCTTTTTAATTAAAAGTCGCAGTGCATCAAAGAGTAGAAGGGCACATCGAGGCGGGGTGGTCTATGGTTATGACCATTGGTCAGTTTGCGGAGTCATCACAAAAGCATAAGGCCAACTGAGCAGCCGAACAGCATTTTAAGCTGTCTAAATTGGATAAAGTGCTTGCGCTTTGGCTGCGAACTTGGCAACTCTTGTCCGTGCAACACAGTGAGTGAGGCATCCACACGGCAGCCTGAACGGATTTACCATAAGGACTTTGTTTATTAGTCAAGTTTTAAGCACACACATTGTAGCCAGATTGAACTTAAGCTCGTTGAAAACGCAACGAGTTAACAAACCTGCAGAATGCAAAATATATTCATCTGTCCACATGAGTTTTAAATTATTAAATATTTCATTTATATTTAACATATTTCACTTTTCAAAACTTACATGTACCATGTTCAAACTAAACATTTTTATGAACTCCACGTATTACTGCTCTTAATAAAATTAATACTGAATAGAATTATTTTATTTAATTAAATCATTGAAAACTAATTCGTATCATTGTTTTACAAACAAACACCAAACCAACAATTATGACTAAATTTTCTTTTGTTTTATTTACCAGAATTAAATGATTGTTTGAAACTTGATTTTTATGCCTTTAATATTCATAGACATTTTTAATTAATTAATGAAATGAAAACTCTCCAAATTTTTAACGCAGATAGACAAATTTTTCCTGTCACATCAGTTTAACACTTTTCATTTGTTTTCTTTTCTGCACTTTTCTATAACAAAGTGATTTGTGCATAAATAATAAATGAACATAATTTTAATCCATTACATTTTCTTAAACTTATTAAGCTAATATTTTGAGAAAAAGTGATTATTAATATGAATATGAAACAGTTCAAATTACGATACAAATCAAACAAAAAAATAACAAATTAAAAAATCATAGCTCCACTTATATTCGACTTTGACTTAAATATTTTTGTTACGCATAAAATAAAATTAAAATTATCAACACAATGGTGCCGAAAGTACGCGAAATTCTCCAGACAAACGAAAAAAAAAAAACTTAAAATTGATGGAAAAACCTTTTCTAGTGAGTTCGATTAAATTATCAAAAATCCCTTCTTAATAAACAGCTTTACATTTCAGCTTTCAGCTTAGCGTTTGATTTGTTATTTAACAATAAATTAGTCAATTATATATACTTTTATATTCATTCATTAAAGTAATTATGTAGGTATACATAAATTTAAGTAATTATGTAAGTAAGAAATAATTCACAGAGAATAACACTGCTAAAGTAAACCGTTCTTATGTAATAAAATTGAAAACAATATTACTAAGTTCTTTCGGTAATTAGTTACTTAAAACTAATTATAGTATTTACAACTATTTTTTGGAAGCAACTAAGCTATCGCCATAGTATGCTGTTATCGCAACCAGACGTGTATCCAAATAGTTGTACTCCATCTCGCATTGCTTATCCGGGTCGGTGAGTGCAATCAGCTGCTTAATGATCGAGTTGCGGGGCACAAAGAATCCAATGTTGTTCGTAAGACGCCGCGCATGTTGCATCAACTGTGTGGCGCCCACAGGCAACAGACACTGCTCAATATCAAAATTGGCTTGCTTCTGATAACCCGGCCCGCCCCACGGCGGACTCAGGAAGACAACGTCCGGCCGCAAGCTGCTGCTGTTAGCAAACTGTAGGAAATCCGCTTGTATAAAGTCAATCTTGTGCGCCACCCCATAGATGCCAGCATTATGCTTTGCCATCGCCAATTTACCGGCATCTATGTCAATGGCGATCACCCGGCCGCAGGTGTTGGCAAATTGTATAGCATTACCGCCGCAGCCGCAGAACGCATCCACGATGACATCGCAGGCCAGTCGCTGGGCCGTTTGCTTGGCAACTTTTTCTGGTGTCACAGAGTACCAACTTTCCCGATCCAATTGTATGCCCTGATCAAAGCGGGAAAATAGTGAAAAGCGCTTTAACCAATACTTTAACAACGGATTTTCATCTCGCATAAATTGTGGAATTTTCGACTTGTTCTTGTTTTTAGTTTTCTTGATGGTCCTCCTTTGCACAACGTGTAAAATCTCATTTTTATCGTTGGCCATTTTAAATGAATTGGCGTCGTTGTCACTCTCAGATTCGCTGGCAGGTTGCAGCTTTGATTTGTGCTTAATCCTTTCGGTTTGTACACCAAACGACGTGGGTAGGCCAAACAATCTTAGCTGCTGCTGTTCATCGTCCAGCGACACGGAATCGCTGCTCTCGCTTCGCTCAATATCCAAGTGAGCCAAGTTCTCATCAATTTCTTTTAAGGCTTGCTCAACGCCATGCAGTCCATTTGTCAGATCCCGTTCATAGTTATCGAGGACACAGCTAAAAATATGCCAGAATTGTGCGCTCTGATTGGAGGCGTGTTCCTCCCACAACTGTTGCCAGGATGCGCGCTCCTCAACGCTGGCCTGCTCAATTGCCAGCTTGTAATCGGGATGTTTCTTGTGCCAGCTCACCTCGAGCAATTCGTGCCCCTCACGTTGCCAGAATTCAAGCCAAGCTGTTTGCTGCATCTGCTCCTTCCACTCCGGCTGCAAATCGACAAAGCCGGATGGCTCAAAGAGCTGCGAGAATGTGTACAACTGAGGATTGCTGCGCGATGTGCTTAAATAATGCGAGTTCATCTCACTCTCTCGCCCTGCACAGCATTCGCATCTCGAGTCGACGTTGCAGCAGCTCCTCTGCCTGATCAATGCGATTCGTGTGCCACACACTCAACGCTGGCCTATAAGTTTTCTGTATCTGCTCTAGAAATGTTAAACGTGCCTCTTCGTTGTCCTCCAGCTGCAGCAGCTTTTCATGCAAGCCTCGTGTGGTCAACGTTGGACTGTTCGGCTCCTGAACGTTACATAGCAAAATCTCGCCTCGGACAATGCAATAGCTGCCGTGCGCCAACTTTTCGACGCCGTTGTTGTCGTAGGTGAAGTTCAACAGCAGCAAGGAGACCGAGCCAGTGGGCAGCTTGCAGGCACTGCATATAAACAGCACAAATGAGCACCTCTAGATGTACTTATCTCATTACATACCTTGGCAGGTGGGGTACGGTCACGTTTTCGAGTTTAAAATAATCTGGAATTGCACACAAACGACCAATTATTGCGCACTTTCCGTAGTGTATTTGCCGGTAATCGGGCTCCAGAACCAACTCCTCGACTAGCAGGTATTTAAAGAAGTCACAGTATTTGGGTAGATTCTCAGCTGGATCGGCGACTTCGCTCATCACTTCATAATCTTAAAAATTTCTTCAGTTAATCAAATTACCTGCAACTAATAACAGAAATGTGCGCGTTTTGGCCAGCCAGTGTTGTAAATGACGATTGTACAAGTCTATCGGTCTTAAAAAATATTTGTCACACTTAAGTAACAGTGTTGCAAGCACTTTAACCATTAATCGATTTTATGCGCAAGCCTTATTTAATGCAGCCCTGGTTTATAAAAAAGCGGCATTGCAAGAGAACAAATCCATTTTTCTTTATTATAAATTTTGTATTAAAGAAACACACAGCACAAAAAGTAAAGCATGTCTTTTATGAATCCAGTGGACATGGTGGACGAGGATGCTGCGGACTTGCAGTTTCCAAAAGGTAATAACAACAATAAGAAATGTTAAATTGCCCAATATTTGCAAGCTACAAGTGAAAGCAGACAAGAATTGTTGCGGTGGCCAAAAGGGCCACATTTTTACCATAACATATTCCATATTAACTATTTACAGAGAAACATAAAGCTTTGCAGATCCAACGCTCACCCATTAAATATTCCCACGCACGCATCGATGAGAAAACCAAGCGTTTAACTGTCTTTTACAATGCGAACGCATTTCACAGTCGTGTGGAGGAAATTACCGCTGTTGACGAAACAAGCAAAACAAATAATTTCTTAAATTCAACGCAATCTGCCGAGACGACATGTGCGATGTGTCGTTGTGGCATCGTTGAGCCTTACATCAAGTGTTACGAGTGTCTGGACGTGCTGCTCTGCTTGCCGTGCTTTGCACGGGGTCGCCAGATGGGCGGCCATCGCAACAGCCACGCCTACATCATAGTACGCGATGATATTCAGGTATTTGCCAGCGAGCCCGGCTGGACGTCGCGTGATGAGCGCACACTTCTCCAAGCACTGCGCACACACGGCTATGGCAACTGGACGGCCGTTGCAGGTGCACTCGATGGTCGCGGGCATGGCCCGGAGGAGATACGTCAACACTATCACGACAGCTATTTCGGTGGCATCTTTGAGCGCTTGCTGGGATTGCAGCATTCGCGAAATTGCTACCTGCCGGAGCGAATGCCATATGTGTTTAAGATGAGATCTTTGGAGCCGCCGCGACACGATGATATTGCCTCTATACAATTTAAGATTAATGCCGGCTACAGATGCGCCCGTGGCGACTTTGATACGCCCTACGACGCCTCCGCCGAGGGTCTGCTAACTGTGATGCTCGAGCAGCAACGTGTCCTCGCCGATGATGAACTAGAAATTGCACCGTCAGACAAGGAAATAGCCGAGGAGCTGCAGTGTGCACTCGTCCATGCCTACAACAATCGCTTGAGGTGCATTTAGAAACTTTGAAACGATTTCTTATGCAAGCCACTATAATGGTTATCTCTTATAGGGAACGGCAGCGACGCTACAGCATCATGCGGAAGCATGGGCTCATCATGCCCAATCGCACAGTTAGCTGGATAACGAAATATGTGAACGCCTTTCGCAGCGATGCGAGCTGCATGCGCTTCCTCGCCCTCATGCAGGTCTGCCAGCCCATTGAGTTTGACATGCTGGTCGAGTCGCTGCGCTACTATCGCCAGCTGCAGAATCGCCTACACTGGCTCCATGATCTGCGTCAGCATGGCGTGCGTACGCTTAACGGTGGCGCACTCTATGCCCGTCTCCACAAGCAGCGCCAGCAGTCACAGCGGGATTATGTGCGTCAGCGGCAGAACGATGCCCAGGACTGGCAACAATTGGTGCACCACTATGAACACAATCAAAATGCCGAGCAGTTGCCGCAAGGCAGCAGCTCTAGGTTGTATATGTTGTATCCACGTCGGAAGGCGAGTCCCATTGAAATTTCGGGTAAGTTAACCTACGCACACATTGCAAAGACATTATCTTTACTCTTGTTGCAGATCTGCCTGGTTACTCCAAACTGGAGGCTGGAGAGCGCACACTGTGCAGCGTCGCACGTCTGATGCCGCAGGCTTATTTAGAGTACAAAAACCAGCTGATTGCGGAGCAGTCAAAACTGGGCCATCTGCGTTTGGCCGACGCACGGCGACTCATCAAGATCGATGTGAACAAAACGCGCCAGATTTATGATTTCTTGGTGGAAAATGGCCACATTCGACCGCAGACTTTTAGCTAACACAAAGCTTTACTATGTTTGTTTCACTTGTAAATTGCATCAACAGTTATGGCCTGTCTATCAGTTATGCTTACATTATTCTATTTCTTTTATTTATTTGTTGTTTTTGGCAGAGTTCGAAAGTGCGGAAACATTGCTGATATCGGAGGTGCACATGCTGCTTGATCATCGCAAGCGGCAAAACGAATCCGCGGACGAGGAGCAGGAATTTTCTGAGGTCTTCATGAAAACCTATGCCTACACAGACAGTTTTCGCAAGTTTAAGAACAAGGAGACCATTATGTCCGTGCGCAGGTAATGAAACCAGCTCCCTTTAAACTAATCACATCTGTTGACAAATATATTTATTTGCATTATTCCCAGTCTGCTTATGCAAAAGAAGCTGCACAAATTCGAACTAGCTGCCCTGGGCAATCTGTGCCCAGAGGCGCCGGAGGAAGCCAAGGCATTGATACCATCGCTAGAGGGTCGATTTGAGGATGAAGAGCTCCGCCAAATACTTGATGATATCGGCACAAAACGCAGCTTGCAATACTAAGATAGTCGACAGTATAGTGTATCGAAATCATTACTATATATTCCTCAAAAAATAAACTTAGTTTTAAGAATGAAGCGAAAAATTCTTGAAAATTATCTTCTTAGAGAATAGGTGAATCGTAAACTCCTCTCGATTCATTACACATTTTGCACTCACCAAAACATAAGAGCGCTCTTTTCTAGAATTTAATAAATTACTTTTTGTGCACTACCATGGAGCAGTTATTAACTCTACATTTTGTACTTGATACTTTTGAAATCAATAGAAAATGTTTCTAAGCAGATTATTCCTATCAAATTATCACTCTCAAATACCCCGAAAAAAATTTTGTGTAACTTAATTTATCGGTTGCCTCAGCACTGCCTATGCACTAAACATCTTTGTAAATCATTAATTTCAGTTAACGGAAACGACGCAGCAAACTGTTGCGACAACTTCCTGGTCATTTCGGCTGTTGTGAGTTGGCAGCACTTTTTTCAGCACTGGACTATCGATTGTTATGGAGTCTATCGAACTATCTATCGGATTGGTTACTGCAAACGAAACATTAACCATTTTTTATTATTTACATTTTGTTTTTGTAGTTGATTTATTAGTGTATTTATTATACGTTTTCTTAAAAACTGGGACGAAAAATACTGAATTACGACTCCTGTCGTTGCCTGTTTTTGTATTCGCCTGGAAATGATCAATCACTGACTTTGAAAAGCGGTTCAATTGAGTTTGTTCAGAAATTAACGCCCAACAGCAAACGATTACCACAAAAAACAATAACACAACTAAAATTCCTTAAGTAATTAAGCAAAAGCCTACAAAATGAACAAGGACAATTCTCCCATGCAAATGGATAACGAGTTGGCGATACGACTTCTCGCAGATGGCGCCGTACTGGCCGTAGCTGGTGTTCCTGTGGGCACGGAATTTGGTATCGATTTGTGCTCCTATACAATTGGCCCCGATTTTCGTGGCGTCAAAATGATACCGCCTGGCGTGCACTATGTGTGGTGTGCTTCTCGTGGACCTTATGGCGATGTGGCACCACGTGTTGGCTTCGTCCATTTCTTCCACCCAAATGAAGTTCTCGTACGCGAATGGGATAATGACCGGGAGGAGTTGCGCCCTCGTCAGACCGCCGATCCGGAGCTGGAGCGTGAGCGCATACGCAAGAATCTGGCGCAACTGGAGCGCGTCCTGGCGCCCTACGACTATCGCTATGTGTGCCAGTGGAAGGATCTGACGGGAAGCGTAACGGAGGCATGCGTTAGCCGCTGCCGACCCGAACTGGGCACTATACGCACCAACATTGAGCTGCAATCCTGTACGGATGCAGATCGGCCACGTGGTGGTGCCGACAGCAGCATCAGCAGACGCAACAGAGCGGCCAAGCTGCTGCTGGATGAGAGTGAAATGTTGCCGCATCTGAAGCCTGTGGCGGGCACAGCACCACGATTTAGTGTGGTGCCATCGCGTGTGCCACCCAATGCACCGCCAGCTGATCTATCGCGGCATGCCATTGACTGCATAGCAGCCGTAGACACGCTCTTCGCCGGCTTTGACAACAATCCAGATTCACTCATTGAGGAACTGCAGCTGGCATTTGTGTTCTTTTTGGTTGGCTACTCGGTGGAATCGTTAGACCACTGGCGCAAGCTTTTGGTCCTGTTGTCTCATTCGGAGACAGCAGTTGGCAAACACAAATTGGCCTATATGAAATACAGTGAAGTGCTGGCCCACCAGCTGCCCCATCTGCCGGAGGAACTGATGGCGCCCACCATTCACAACACCGTCTACAAGGATGTGCGTGAGCTGCTTGTGAATCTATACGCTGGCGGTCTCGTGGTCAGCGCTGAGCGCCTAATCAAACGACTGGCCAAGCAGCTGGGCTGGCATTTCGATGGACTACTCGACGAGGATCCCGAGGAGCAGCCAGTGATTATAGAGCTGCCACAGTAGGAAGTGCAGTAAGATAATAAATACTTGTGGTATGTTTATTGATAACTGTGTTGTTTTATTTTTACAGTGGGTCACCTTAGCGCAGCGAGTGCTGGGCACGCAAATATTGCCAGAGATCCTTGGCTGTGCGTATGCTGACCATAAACTGGCACAGCTTGTTCTCGATCAGGCAGAGTATGATAAACTTGGCCCGTTTGTCCTTCAGCAGTGACTGCAAATATGTCAAACTTTGGCAATGACTGACTGGACCGTCAACACTCTGTCGTCATCAAAACATACCTCTTCATTATTCTCCGGGCCACTCTCAACGACGGTCCATAGATTCTCGGACTCCAGATAGGCTCGCACCGTCATCGACCAGGCCTTGTAGTTGTCCAGGCCTTTCAGCTTCTCAATATGCAGTTGCAGCGTCATTGTTGTCTTCAGTCCGGCGACGTTTTTACAAATAAATCGTTAGGTCTCTCGGCTCGTCCATTTTGTTCGCTGTTCGCCCAGATTTTCAAATATAGATATATGTAAGCATTTGTATATAGCATGTCATGTCTTTTGTTATGTGCTTGGGGTGGTGCTGGTGCCGTGGGTGGTTATGCATAGCCCAAACAATGGCCACTAGACCTAGTTATAATGCAGCTGCTGCTGTTGCTGCTGCTGCTGCTGCTGCTCATATTGCTGCAGTGCGGCCAAGGTATAAAAGTGAAATTGGAATTCAATGCCGTTGGCTTTGGCATTGAACTGAAGTGGCCACAGACACCTCTTGAAGCATCTAGGAGCGCTATATTGTTGCACGTGTCATTGACTGCGCCCAGCTGCAAAATTGTTACATGAGTGTACATCAGCTTAGACTCGTATGCATTTAATTAGAAATTCCTTCTATTTTTCAGCTTTAAGAATATGAAAATAATTTTAGTTAAAAATTCGCAACATGCAGACTATATTTAATTGATTGCTACATTTATTTGATTTTTCACATTTGAATTTAGCAATTTTCCTTTTTAGTAGGAGCGTCAATTAGAAAAACGTATTAATTGAATATTGCACAATTGTGCTAAGTTTTTCTCGCAGAAGTTTCCAACAAAAATAATAAATTAATATGAAAAAAGTACCTCTAATTTTGTATTTATAAAATAAGTAATCGCTGAAAAGAAAGCATAATTCTTATAAATAAATCATAAAAAATTGTCTGGATATATAAAATATCAATCAGATATACTTATACGTTTCTCTTTTTTTGTGCTCTTTTGCAGGGGAACACGGTGATCAAGAAAATATATACTTTGTTCTCTTCAGCATATTACACATTTAGGGACAGCTTTCCCATTTTCCATTGATAAATTAAGATTTTTGTTTGCATAGACAGGCGCAAACTCATATTGAGTCGGTCACTGATGTTGATCAAGAATATATATAACATTCCGCTGCATGGCTCTCAATACTTACTTTCCAAGCAGACAGACAATTTTGTTATGCAATATCTATGAAACTTGTACGATCCACATAAATATATATCGTCATAAAATATACGCGAACCAATTGTTAAGAAATCACGAAAGCGACAATTGATGTTTCCGTTTTCAATTAATTCAATAAGCAAAGCTTCTGATGAATTCTTTGTTGAGCAATCTATCTTTAGTTTACCCTCCCCTTAAAAAAATCACAATTTCTATCTAGAAAAATCACTGAAAACAAAACTTTTGAGCGTACTATCGATGGTCGATCAATATAATAAATAAAGTATATTAACTTTCTTTTTATTATTTTTATTTGAAATGAATACGAATGTCAGTTAGCTGTTTTTCTGATTTTGTTGTTTTTCTTTAAAGAACCTTGTGTTTTTTTTTGTTTTCATTATTAATTATATATGTTTGCTGCTGCCCCAATGCTAAATCAACTTTCTGCTCGACTTTTCACGGCTGTGTTTTTCAATATAAATACTACAAGTGTTTGTATACGTATATATATATATATATATATATTTATTTATATATATTATATACACATATGTTCACACAACTTTTGGTTCTCACTTTGCGCGGATCGATTCCGGAAAAGATACAAGCGGAAAGTGTTTAAATAGCATTGTGTGCGAAAAAAGTGCGCTTCCATTTTGGTATTGGAATTTTGGTGTATTTGCGCCAAATTATTCGCACGCAGCAATTAAAAAGGGGAATTGTTTCGTTTTTAGCCAAATCAAAAGATATTTTTAATGCCTTGTTGTTTCTTGTTATTGTTTTTCGAATGTTAAATGCAAACATTTTGTCGCGGAAGGTTTTACTTGTTTTCTTATTTTGTGGGGAAAGGAGGGGGGAGTTGGTTTTCACTTGGAAAAATTCGAAATCTCTACAAATTACATAAGTGGTAGGCATAGAAAATATACAAGTACATATATACGAATGTATATATACTAAGATGTATACAATATATATTTATATATATATATGTACCATTTGTTTAGCAACTACAAATACTTTTTTTCGTTTTTAATATTTATATATATATATGAAATGTTTGTGGCGAAGTGAATTAAAAACTTGTAAACAAACTCTTGTACATATATAAAAAACACTAAACATAAACTGCGCTTAATTTGTCTTTTGTTTTTCCTTTTGATTAGCATGCGATTAAGAGACAGGTGAGAATAATTTAAGAGTTAAACGAAAAGAAAGCTTTTCTATTTGTATTAATGGTGATTGGTTACACTGTCTGCGTATGTGTGTGTGATTCTGTGTGTGGGTGTAGCTGTGTGTGTGTGTTGTGTCAAGTGTTGTGAACAATACACGTACATACATAAAGATTTAAGCTTAAGAATTCGTTTTACTTTTATCAATTCGAATTTCGCTTTAACTAACATTCCATTTTTTGTTTTAGTTATATTTTTACTTGACTTCTTGTTTTTGCTCATTTCGTTCTTACTTCACATTTGCTTTTGCTTTTTGTTTCGTATTAAATTAAAATTAATTGCCGTTTGCGGTTTTTTTCCTTGCTGCGTTTGCATTCTTTTAATTCGATTTTTTTTTTTGTAAGTTACGCTTCCGAATGCTTCGGCTTTAATTCAATTGGCGCATATTATTATTATATTTTTTTTGTATTTCATTTGGAGTGTTACCTTTTAATTTATTTGTTTTAATTACTTTTATGACTGACTTAAAATTAAGGTTGTGTATTTTATGTGGTATTTTTTTCTTGCTGATAGATTGTTAAATTAATATTATACCAACTTTTTGATGAAATTTTCTGTTTCTGTTTATGTTTTGTTTTTGCTTTTTTCTTATCTTTTGTGTGTGTGTTTTTTGTCGTGTGTGTGTTGTGTGGATGTGTTTTACGTTTGATTTGTTCTTGAAATGAAGTTTATTTTGTTTTCGCTTCTCAGAATTAAATATAATATTTATTTGAATATAATATAATGCTTTTACGTTTCTCGAATGCACAAAATTTCAAATGTAGTAGAGTGAGTTGCTTGTTGTTGTTGCTTTTGCTTTAGCTTTTTTTGTTTTTGGGAGGAGCCAGGACAAAGATTTGCATAGCACATCTAAAACAGCGACGGCGGCTGCACCTCTTCTTTTTCCTATCATCCCCAACAACAGACACGCCGCGTCCTATCAGACCACCATCAGTTTGTGCAGCTTTTTGTTGTGAGTATGTGTGTATTGTGTGTGTGGCTTGGCTTGTGGGTGATTTCCATCTTAATTGCTTATGTGTTGTTGTGATTTTGCCTGATGCACACTTTTGTGCACAATGATGCTACTTCTTGCCGCTGCTGTTGTTTGGTTGGTGTTTTAGATGTTGGTTGTTCGCTCGATCTTCTTGTTGTTGCTGTTGTTGTCGATGTCGTTTACTACCCCGGCTGCGTGTTGTTGTTTTTATTGTTATATGCATATATATTATATGTATTATATTTACTTTAGAAGGTATATGTTTTTTTGTTTTTGTTTTTTGTTTTTTTTTTTTTGTTTTGTGTGTTTAAATGGAAGGGCGGGGGTTTACTTAAATTACGACACATCCTGATCCTCAACATCCTGAATTTCCTGTTTGGGCTCGCCATCACCTGTTGTCGAGTCTTTATTTAGGAGAGATGAGTTGTATTTTATTCGAGTTCGATAGTTTTTTTTTTTCAATATTACGCACCATCTGCCTGCATATCAGACGTCCATAATGTGAGGTTGTCCCGCAGAAGCTGCATAATCAGGGTCGAGTCTTTGTAGCTCTCTTCGCTTAGCGTATCCAACTCAGCGATGGCATCATCAAATGCGGCTTTCGCCAAGCGGCAAGCGCGATCCGGCGAATTGAGTATCTCGTAGTAAAACACCTAAACGTGATATGTAAAATAAATTAAATGTTAATGGAGGAGATCATCATGGATATAGATCATAGATCATAATTGTGATCACTTACCGAGAAGTTCAAAGCCAGGCCTAATCGAATGGGGTGTGTTGGTGGCAGATCGTTCATGGCGATATCACTGGCTGCCTTATAGGCGATCAGTGAATTCTCTGCCGCATCCTTTCGATCCGAACCGGTTGCGAATTCGGCCAAATAGCGATGATAATCGCCCTTCATCTTATAGTAGAATACTTTACTTTCGCCGGACGTGGCGCATGGAATGAGATGTTTCTCGAGCACATTTAATATATCCGAGCAAATGTCGCGCAGCTCTTTTTCCACCTGACCGCGATAGGTCTTGATCATTTCCAATTTCTCCTCGGCACCCTTATTCTCCTCCTTCTGTTCAATGGAGGTGATAATACGCCACGAGGCGCGACGTGCTCCAATCACATTCTTGTACGCAACCGAGAGCAGATTACGCTCCTCAACGGTCAGCTCAACGTCCATGGAGGCGACCTTCTTCATGGCCTCCACCATTTCTGCAAGACAACGACAATAAGGAAAAAAAAAAAACAAAAGGATAAGACACATACATAAGAAATGCACACATATTTCTCTAATTTTGTATATGACAATTATTATAATGCAGTGCACACTTTTAATTTCTAGTTTACTTACACATTCTTGGGCATTACGCCAGAGTTTTTAAATATTTGACAGTTTAATAATTAGTCACCGCTATCGACGACAATATCCACTGTATTTGGTTTGAATTTAATTTTCATATTTATCAACTATCACACACACACACACAAACGCACCTGCGCTTATTATCTACATACACACAATAATCTTTAATGACATAACTTATCACACAACAGTCGTGTGTACTTTATGCATAGCTGACTGTTTCCTGTGATGAGTCTTTGACCGTTTTAGTCCTATTCGGTCATAGTGCTACTGTTGTTGTCAATATCAACTATTACACTTTTCTTGCAAGCCAAGCCAAGCCAAGGCAAGTCGAGCCGAGCAACAGCGTCATCAACATTGTGACAAAAACGCGTCATGAATCACATGCATTGGCAGTGACTGCTGCTAATTTCAACGAATCCCAGCAGCTGCAACGTTTTAAGTCACCGTTATTTTGGTGTTAGTGCTGATAACACATCGACACACACACAGACGTATTTAAAACAAATCAGAGTGATTGTTGCATTTTGACTTTGCCTGCAATTCAATTTGTATGCTGTTCCTCTCTTTCTCTCCCGCAGACAGCCAGCCAGCTGCTGACGTATGTATTGAGTGTGCAAGTGTAAATGTATGTGTGTGTAAATATATGTGTACATACGCAGCCCCCGTCAACCCTGCACAAACTCCGCCTCATCGCTTTGACGCTACTCGAGCACGCAGCGGGAGCTTTGTTATTCGAATGTTGCCGTAGTTCTTCTAGCTATGGCACGTAGCTGTGAAAATTGGAATAAAGTTTGTCGGCATGAATCATGCGGTTCATTTTAGTAACATCTCGTCATTGTTGTTGTTGTGCTGGTTGTTGTTTTTATGTGTTCGACTTTTGGTGAACTTCAAAATTGTTGTTTGGCAATGGCACACAAAATGCAATGCATTTTACAACACTGTGCGCGTTAGCGTCAGCATGCCGCAAATTGTACAGAGAATGAGAAGTAAATTACAGAGAAAATGAGGCAGACAGACAAGCAGGGAGCGGCGAGCAGATGTTGCACCTAATCAGCCTAATCTAAAATGTGTATGCTTATTATTCGCTCGTTACGCTGCTGCTTGCTGCGTTGTCAATTAAAATTTGTGAAAAGTATGGCACAAAATCAATAGACAAAATATAATGTTCCGTTATTATATTATACAAAGTTCCGACAGCGTGACAAACGCAAAGCCCAAAGACAAAATGTGGAAAATATAACATCGAACTACGAACCACAAACTCTGCCCCGCCCATCATCCGTTACAAAGAACACCCAGACCTACCCCCCACACACCCAAAACACACAAAGAAAATACTGTAAAATATTTTCGAGAATAGCGTGCAAGTTTCGGTATTTGAATACAGACTGACGACGCTCGTTTTCGTCACAGGACATAGAAAGATCGCGATTTAGAAGCAAGAAACCTTTGACCTTCGACTGTTAAGTTAAGAAAAAATCAAATTACACTATCAAAAAAAAAAACGAAGTCAGTCAAATTTGTAACTTTTCGCCGACTTTACTGGGTTCTCTCTCATTTCTTAGTTTTCATTGACGACATTAAGGTGAACGTCAAATAAGAACAAAAAGAAAAAGAGCGTAAAAAAGAAAGAAAAAAAAAACAGCTAGAATATAAGCAGAGCAGCAGCAATCAGCACCTGAAAGCACACTTAAAGGCTAGCAGAGAACCAGCGTAGCTGCCGTCACTGGTGTAAGTGTACAATGTACGAGAGAGGGTAGAGAGGGGGTGCTTAAAGAGTTGACGGCTTTGTGGGGGCGCCGCAAAGGCAGCAAGGGGAGGGCTGTAGAGAGGCAAAGAGAGCCAGACGTTGTTGGTTGCCGGTTGCCTGCCTAAAATGCATTTGTATTAGTAGTCTGCTCTCCAACAATGCCAAAGTTGTACAAGTGCGACAAGGCCAACCCCAAGTGCTCACACAAATACACAGCCGTTGGCAGCTTGGAGCTCACACAGGCGAAAATAAGAAGAAAAACATGTGATACAGACTTTAGTGTCACGTATATACGTGTGTGTGTGCGTGTGTGTTTGAGTGTATGTGCCCGCAGTAGCTGCTAATAGTTGATTGACTTCTTTGGGCCGTAGCAGCAATGAGAGAATATGAGATACAAATGCCGCCAGTGTTAAATGTTGGCAGATTTGCTGCTGCCAATTGTTACTTGTAATTACTACACTTTCATCATAGCGCTCAAGCTTGAAAACAGCAAAAATTCTGCCGCCTCAGAAGTATTGAGGCAGAGAACAAAAAAATCCGTGTCGTTGTGTCGACGACGGACAACACACTAGTTATCTCGTTTTAACGCACACCGCAACTCAACTGAGCGATGTCGCCGCGAGCGCGCGCTTTTTTTCCTTTTTTTTTTTTAGACAAATATCGAAAACGCCGTTTGCTGCCGCATAGTCGCTGTGTGTTTTGGGCAGCACCGCAGTATTTTAATTAATTGAAGTATTTTTAATTAAATAGGCAGCAGCAAAATAAAATTTGTCGACTTTGATGGTATGAGTTGTTAATTTAGTAGTAGTAGTGAGCGTGCGTGCGTATTTTTCTCTAAGGCACACACATGTATAAACGCACAAACACACACACATACCTACATGCATACAACACATGCGCACAGAAGCATGAGTAATGCTAGTGCAAAAAACATTTTTTTTTCTTTTCTGCACTATCAACGCAGAGTTGCCAGAGGAGTTAAATTATTCGAACACAATTTATGTAAGGAAAATAAATTTAAGCAGATATGATAACTAATTTCCATAGTATGGCCTGACTTTGAAGTGCCGAGAGAATTTGTGGGCCAGTCACACAATCGATTCATTCATCGATTTTTCGCAGTACGACGACGTCGCCGCCGCCGCCTTTCTGCTACTGCTGCGCAACAAAGCACATTTTGAGTGGCAATGAAAGAGCGGAGGAACACGAGAGAATTGGTGGAAAAAAAAATTGCCTCATCGATTTTGGGTATGGGAAAACGAAAACTCCACTCGTTAATAATACCACCACTTAAATATTTAACAAATTATGCGCGGCTTACGATTTTCTTCATAAGAAAAGACTGCCTTGGCAACATGCACACACATACACACAAATGTCTACAAAACACCCCTTAGCAACGATGTCATTTCCCAGTCGCAGTCGCGCAGCCCTTGCGCGCCTTTCACCAATACTAAATACACAAAATTTCAACTCGAAAATTCCCCCCTGCCCCCACTAACTATACTAAATTTTTTAGTCCAGCTACTATGTACGTACTACCATATATACATTTATAATATGCAACAAAGTTGCTTTTTGCAAAGGCCATCATACAGAAAAAACCACGCGAATTTTTGCCGGTAAAAATCAGGTTTGTTTTACATCTTTTTTTTTCTTTTCCCAGTCTTTCTTTGCCGTTTCTACAGCGTTGCTGTCTTGCCTCGCCTCACTTCGCTTTGCCATATCGTCATCTTCTTTTTCATACGGTATTCTTTCGTTTCGCAGAAAACACTACTCATCGGCAGAGGCGACGACGCCGTCTCGACGCTTCTGCCGAAAGTCAAGTCATTGGCAGAAAGGCGCACCTACACTCAAATGTCTGCAAAATTAATAATTTCCAATCTATTTTTTTTCTTTCGTGGTCTGCCGTATAAATTGTGAACATTTTCAGTACAATTTTTTTTTTGGACGAAGCGTAGCCCACGCGACGTCAGCGCTGCTGTACGACCCCTCCCCACAGATGGCGCTCCGTTCACAAAAAAAAAATTTTTTCCTATCTTTTGGGTACTTACCATCGTAGCGCTCAGCCTGTTCGGCCAATTTTGCCTTGTAGACGTTATTTTCACGTTCAGTCATTGTGTCTTTTTAAATCCTTTTTAGTAAAATTAATCCACAGAAAAAATTATTTTAAATGCTCCCGGTACGTGCGGCGTCGATTCTGCTGCTGCTGTCTTCGTCGCCTTCTTTTTCTCTACTGCTTTTTGAGTTGACAAGCGCTCTGCTTAGCTGTAGCTGCTTAGCTCACTCGCACGCTCGGTTCGGTTGCCGTTCCGTTTTCAATGTCGTCGTGGACGCTACACGAATCTGCGAGAGTACAGTAAAGAACGTTTTGAGGGTAAAATGAATAATTTTCAGTTTTTTGGTTTGTCAAACTATTTATAATGTTAACTGTATTTCCGCACACACACTCACTGGACAATGTTAATTTAAATTATTTGATTGATTTTAATATGCATACTTTATCGTCGGTTTTTCAAATATATCTCTGAGAATGAGAGGCGAGGCGCGGCAAAAAAAAGATGGCTCTTGAATGGCGCTGCACAAAATATCGTATAATATCGATAAGAACGAACTATCGTAAAATTAATATCGGCGCTACGGTCTCATTATACACTTAACTCACGCATTGTGGTTGTTACAAAAATTTTTGAATTTTGCTTTCCAAAAAACAAGTAAAAAACTATATTCGTTGATTGACATTTAAAAATGTTTATGAATTATTCTCTTAGTTGACCTTGCAAAGCATCATTTATATTTTAATAGTGGTATACATATAGCGATAATAATATTAATATCGTAATCCACCTAAGAACAGTTAGTTAAGCCAAGTTCGAGCAGCACCAGTATTGTAAATTGTAATAGTAAAATAATAAATGCATATACTTGCATGTATTCACTCATAAGTTAATAAGGAATATTTTCCTGGTGAGCAGAGAATGGGATCAACCAGGGCTTCGAAACGATTAGTTGAAAGTGACAGAGCTGTTGTTTTCAAATCGAGGCCTAATCATCGGTTTTTCTCCCGAATACTTATATTTTATATTGAATTTCATCCAATTGCATGTAAATATTGACATTAATTAGTTGGTTCTTTTATTTTCGCTCTTATTTTACATTCTAATGGAAATGTAGCTTTATTTTTTTTTAATAATTAAATGCTCATCGCTATTAACAGTTTCGAAAATGTTAATGCTACAGCGCTGTTATGCCTTCTAATCCAATCAGTTGAGAGGGAAAACAACAGCAAAACTTTCGTCGAAAATGAAAAGAAAATCGTAAAGAAAACCAACATTGCTCAAAATATATTTTGAAAGGATGAGATTGCGAGGTGAAAGCAATTGCGTCTTGCTCTCGACATAGATTGCTTAAATATTAATGTGTTCAGATCTGTTGACCACCGTTAAAAATCATATTCTGCAGCAGATCTTTGCTGCAACTCCGCAAATTGAATCGGAAAAGGATTCGGTTAAAGATGAATCTCAATCTGGGTGGTTGGATACACAGCTTCACAGTAACCGACACACAGCAACACAAGGGAGGCTACACCATCTACAAAATTACATCGATCGTAAGTGCATGTACAATATTAATTTGTTAATTAATTAATTGAAATGAGAAACCATTGGTTAGCTCTTTCCCCGCTCGGTGCCGCAGGCATTGACGTGCCTGGTTGTGTGGAAGCGATTCCATGAGATCAAGCGGCTGCATCGGGAACTGAGTCGCCGCCACAAAGCGCTCCAGTTGCCGGGCAAGTTGCCCGAGCCGACAGACAGCAGCTATTTCAAACGTTTCGATGCAGCTGTCATCTTGCGACGTAAGGATTACATTCTCCAATTCCTGGACTTTGTGGCCCAGCATCCGGCGCTGTACAAATGCAACACATTTACGCAGTTCTTCAGCGAGGCGCATTCACCAAATGCGTCGCCACTGCGCAAATTGTATGTGGAACGTACGCTCAAATCGCAGAGCAGCGAAGTAAATTGCGATAAACTCGATGCGGCCTACGATCCACCAGTGGGCCCCTCAATTAGCGATAGCGAACAACCTAATGGTGATAAGGTCGTGGAGCAGCAGCAGCCGCAGTCTAAGCGCGACTATAGCCGTCTGCTGACGCCGATGGCCTCGGTGGAGAGCGAAGATAGCGATTACATTTATGAGGCGGCCTTGGAATTCAGCTATGCTGTCCAGGCGGAGGTCAATTTGGAGTATGAGGAGGCGCACAAGCGCTACAAGCATGGCGTTGAACTGTTGCTCAACGGCGCCAAACATGATGCCAACGATGATCGCAAGTTTATAGCCAAGGCCAAGATAGCCAAATATTTGGCCCGAGCCGATGAAATCCATGCGAACTTCTTGTGCTCGGATTCCGTGCGACGCAACGGAAGAAAGCTGCAATTTCAGCTGTCGCTGGATGAGGTGGACAATGTGTTGCAGCTGGAGTGTGCCTGGAATCAATTGGCCAAATACAAGGTGCTCCAAGTGCTAGGGCAACGGGTCATGCAAGTGCAGTGCATCACACAGCCCCAAACGCAGCCGATGGCCATTATGAAGGGCATCGAGAAACCGGCCAGTAATTCACCCACTCAAAGCATCTTTCTGCCGCAGCGTGTGCCGTACATGTGCCAACTGTTGGCCTACTTTCAGTCGGATCAGAAGATATTCCTGCTGCTTAAGCAGGCGGAAGGCGGACGTCTCTATGACTACATACAAAGCTATAAGCCAACGGCCAGCAAATGTGAGGATTACGCCGACCTATTTCCAGCCGAGCAGCCGCTGACCAAGGATAGCGATGTGACGGATTTGGTGCGCAACTCGCAACAGTTGCTCAAGTCCGTCTCGCATACGTTGTGCAGCCTGCAGGCGGGTGCACTGACTCCGGGACACCAGCAACCAAGATCAGCTGCAGGCAGACACTTTCCGGAGGCATGCCTCCGACAATGGGCTTGTGAACTGGCCGTCGCCATAAACAGCCTGCATGGCAAGGGCGTTATCTTAAGGGATCTGCACATGGAGAACATTCTGCTCGGCCATTCGGGTCAAATGATGCTCACGTACTTCTATCAGAACGAGGGACTTAGCTCCGATGACAATTATGTGCACAAGGCGCTCAATTTGAGAGCGTTAAGCGATCATTTCGTGGCCCCAGAACGACCGCTCAGCTTTCGCTCCGACTGGTGGAGCTATGGCGTGGTGCTCTACCAGCTACTCCTCGGTGTGGTAAGCTACTTTAACTGATTGATTGTTATTATAACTAATCCTGTTGGCTAAAAAAACGTTGTCCAATTGCAGTCCTACAAAGCGGTGCATCCCGGTCAGCTGGAGCTCTACGGCTGTGTGCTTTATCCGTCGGATGCCTTAGACATTTCTGATAATGCATGCAGCTTGTTGGAGCAACTGCTGAACCTGACTCCCGATCTGCGCCTGGACTACGAACAGCTGCAGGCGCATCCTTTCTTCGAGGGTATCGATTGGCAGGCGGTTCTAAAGCAGGGCAACGTTTCCACTTAATTTAAATCGAATCGAATATATCGATATCGATAATATCGAATTTGTACAGTTCTGGAGCAGGGAAACGTTTTCGTTTATTTTAAGCACTACGCAGACAATAATTGCCTGCTTAGTGGTTTAAGTTAAGCTTCCGAATCGAAAATAATGATATCGATATTGTCGAATTTCTACAGCAGGGCAATTTTTCCACTTAAATGAATCTATCGAAATGAATATATTGATATCGATAATATCGAATTTGTGCAATTTGGGCACTTTAATTGTCCTACAGTCGAACTTGCCTATATTTAACTCTGGTATAATATTTTCTTAACTATAAGTTTGACTGTAGCTTAATTTATACTATCCTGTTATTTGCAATAACCCAGCTAAAAAGAAGAATATTGTATTAAGTTGTCTCGAGTCTCAAAATTGTTAATTGACTTATGTTGATTTTGTTTGTTTTGTTTTTTCGTTTTAGTTTTTTTTTGTTTTCACTGGAACACTGTGTCGTACAAAATATGTTACTTTATTCTTTAATATACAATAGGTATTATTATGTGTATATTTACATTGCGTATTAATATTATATTTAGTACTTAGTATTTAAAAAGAAGGCTAGAGCTTATCTTAGTTTTACACATAACGAGAGCAGCTAAGAATTTGAAATTTTAATCAAATATAGAAGTATTAACATTTTTGTATAGCTTACACGCCAATTATACAATCCATAGAAACATTTTTATTGTCTATCTACACAACAGTTTTTAATATAATTAGGGTTAATTAAATTTAGGTATATGCAGTGCCAGAAAGATGCAAAGGGATATTATTTTCCCACAGATTCTGGACACTGCTAGTAAGGCACATTTGGAATGCATTCCGTATGATGTGTTGGCCAATAGAAAGAACCAACACTTTTTATATTTTTTTTTTTAGATTAAGACTAATAAAAAAGCATTAAGTTTTGGCAAGACTTGTCGATTTTGTTGTTGTCGTTCAACTAAAAAACGATGCTTAAAAGTAACAAGGAACCTATGGCAAAACATTTGCTCCACATTTTATCTATACATTTTGGCATTTTCTAACACTTTTGGGACAACTTGAAATGCTGCACACACACGCATTCAGGGACATTTCAAACGGCATTGCTTCGAGATCGACATAACATTCTGTTGTGACTAATGGACAAAGGCTGCTTGTTATTTGGAAATTTGTACGTTACTAAGTTGGAATTTAAAGTTAAAGTGCTTAACTAATTACTGTCAGTTTTTAGCAAATATAAGTAGAAATAGTACACCATATTAGTGTTACTTTCAAAAAATGTATATTTGAGTCTATTGTTTGTATTTCTCGAAGGTTTTCGTGGCAAAAACACTAGGATTCGTTAACGGAGACGGTGTTTACATAGGGACTCTACTCAAAATGGCCGCTTGAAACGCACTGCTGCGTTAACAGAGGCAGAGCGTCGCTGCTGCTGCTGCTGTCGATGTGTGAGCATTTCCCTTAATTCAAAAAAGGCGGCAGGACATAACTTTGAGCTTGCTGCTGCTGTTGCACAGCGACGCCTGCATCCTCGCTCTTGATCACAGTGTGCAGACCGCTGTCATTGTCATCGCTGCCGGATGCTGCTGCCGCTGCTGCTGCAGCTGCTGCCGCCGCCGCTGCCGCAGTGACGTAATGATGAGTGTCCATGTGACAGGAGGCAGCAACGCTGCTGTTGTCCAGTCCAGTTGGCGGCTGGCACTGCACCTGAACATACTTAGCCTCCTCCGCGCTGAGATACTTGCCATTTAGCTGCTGATGCACAGTAACCAGCGTTCCATCCGTCAACTGCTGCTGCTGACCGCTGCTGGTTGCATCCAGATGCTGCTGCTGCTGTTGCTGCTGCAGATCTGCTGCCTGATAGCCATTGCCCGTTTCGCCCGGTTCTGCGGTGCCATTAGTTGGCACGGATCCGTTCATCTCGATGCGCGGCGGGCTCCCGTAGTCAAAGTGGCGCATGGGAAACAGCTGAGATTCGTGCACGTAGGTGCCATACTGGCCGGAGTAGGTGCCATACGGACTTGCGGCCGGCGACAGCAGACTGAACTGTGGGCTCAGCTCGTACGGCGTCTGATAGCTTGTCCAGCTATCCATGCTGCCCGGCGGCGTCACGGTTGTCGTCTGCGGGAAACTGGCAAAAGGTGGCGCCAGTGTGCTGTTCATTGCCGCCGTCGGTGGCGTATTCGTCTTGATATAGCCAGTCTTACGGGGCGGCTCATGCTTGCGCCACTTGGCCCGACGATTCTGGAACCAGACCTGCACCCGGGACTCGCTCAGACTCAGCTTAATGGCCAGCTCCTCCCGCGCAAATACATCCGGATACGGAGCACGCTCGAAGGCTCGCTCCAATTCCTCCAGCTGATACGCAGTGAAGGTGGTTCTGCAAGTGCACAAGAATCGATAATGGAAATTGTCAGATTTTGATTCTGTTTATAAATTGAAAATATAATGAGAAATTGTATCATAGAATTTTTATGTTTTGATAAACAATATATGAAAATTAACAGAAAAATTAAAAAAGAATAAACAATACAAAACTTTTCAGTTTTCGGTTTACTTTAGTGATAACTAAATTTTCAAAAAGGATTAATTTTCCGTTTTTAAAAATTGGAGCAGTCAACAGTTTAACAACAGTTTAAAAAGGAAAACTTTAGTTGTTTTTAAATTAATAAAATGAAAAGAATATCGAGATATATTTTAAGAAATAATTAGTTATCTAATCATATTTGTAGAAGCGACTATTCCCTTTTCCGAGATTGACAATTTTTTTTTTTACAAAATTTAAGAAAATCTATATGTTACAGTTATTTTTTTTAATTTGAAAGATATTTTACCGATAACATTAGTTGTTTTTATTTTAATTTTACCCACTTTATCTGACAGGCTTGAAAGTTTGTAAGAATTGCTATTTAATTTACATTATTACATTAATTAAAGCAGAAGACAGAAAAAAGCTAGAGAATTTCATTTTATATTTTATTTAAATTTTAACCTCCAAAATTAAGACTAAAAAATTAGCAAAATGAGTTTAAACTATTTTTGAAATTAATATATGAATTAAATGATAAATTTCCAAACAGAAGTTATTTTTCTGCAAGAATTTTCATTGGTACAAATTCAATGATAATTTTTGAGCACACTTTTCTATTAGCCAATCAAATTTTGTTATCTTGTGTGAAAAGTAAATAAGTTCCCGTCAAGATTCAAATAATTCAGCATTTATAGATATATTCGAAGAAATGCATTTAAATAAATGTTATGCTGAATTGTAGTTTGCTATGGATCTGCCTATTTTTATTTCAAACTCCAGCTGTTTTATACACACATACACACACACACACACACACACACACTCACACACAGTACATAAAATAAGTTAAGTACACGCCCCATTGTGCGTATATTAAATTGACAGATAATTTCATTGATTTCCCGTCGTTAAGTTAATTGTGGCAAATTGGTTTGGCTCTCACTTACCTCGTTTTCTTCTTTTTGATGCCATTGGGATCGCCCTTCTTTTTGTTGTTGTTGTCCTTTTTGGCAGCGGTCACAGCGACAGCGACGCCAGCAGCACCACCACCAGCGACAGCAGCGGCATTTGCACCACCCGCACCACTGCCAGTTGGCGAGTTGGAATTATTGTTGCTGTTGCTATTATTGTTGTTGTTGTTGCTGTTGCCATTGGGCGTTGTGGAGGAATTCTCCATTTGGGAGCACATCTCATCCGGTTTTTTATGCTTGCCACTTGTGCCATTGCTGAGCAGCATCGACGATGATTCCATCAAGCCATTGCCATTGCTGGCATCATCTTGACCATGTCCATGGGCATGGGCATGGGTAAGGGCATGACTATGATGCGGACTCCCGCCGTAAAGATGCTGCTGATGTTGCAGCTGGACATGCTGCTGTTGCTGCTGCTGTTGTTGTTGCTGCGGCTCATACGGATCCTTTGGCACATAGTCCAGCTTGCCATTCAGCGCATGATAATCACTCATGATACCAACCAGTTGCTGCTGCTGCTGTGGCTTGTGATGCAACATGCCATTGTGGTTAAGGGGATGCGAATGTGAAGGTGGCGGAGTTACAGCATAATGCTGCTGCTGCTGTTGCTGATGATGTTGCTGCTGCTGCTGTTGCTGTTGCTCGACAAGCTTCTGAGGCGTTGTTATATACTCGTATTTCTGGCTGGGCGAAAAGCAGCCCATCTTATTACCAAAGTCCAGCTTCTGGGCATAGTTGGGCGAACCGGAACCACCGCCACCATTTGGCAGTATGGTGTTGCAATCGGGCAATCGTTGTTGCTGCTGCTGTTGCTGGCTGCAGAGTTCGTGGACAACGCTGCCCAGCATCACGGGATGCAGGCTGCTGCTCTGCGTGATTGTTGTTGTGGATGTGGGCAGCAATGGTTTGCTGGCGCCCAGCGGACTCAGTGGACCGCTGCTAAAATCACCAAAGATCTGATCATCGAAGCTGGCGTGCTCCATTTTATTTTTTTTTTTTAAGAAAAACACACACACACCAAACACACACACACACACACAGACACAATTTAGTTGTTGTTTTCAAGTGTTAATCCATTTAGTGGTTTAATCAAAGTGCGCGCAAAATCAAAATCAAAATCAATTTATCGCAGCTCACTAATTGTTGTAAATGAATTAATTGCATTTAGTTTTTTTGGCGCACGCGCAAAGACATTTGCCGTCGTTTGAAATGAATGCTCCTGAATTGATATGAATACTGCACTCGCTAACTGTACAAATGCGCAGCGATCAACTGCGAACCGTTCGAGTCTGTGCCTGTGGCCTTAATTGAGCCCACAAGTCGCGATGATTGCCCTTTTATATCAATTTGCTGGCAGCGACGCGACGCAGCCCGTTTCGACCAATCGGCGCCAAGCAATGGCTGCTGCTTGCTAACAGCGCAGCAACAGAGCGAGAGGCATAGCATGCAGAGTGACAAAACATACTGCGACTGTGTGTGTGTGTGTGTGTGTGTTTGTGTTTGTGTATTATGCTGGCTCGTGTGACTTTCTGCCTTTGCCGTTGCCTTTGCCAAGCACAGTGGGGTGTGGTTTTTGTACGCTGCTGAGAATCCGTTTACTGGCTATTTGTGGCAACGCTTCTGCAGCGGGTTCTCGAGCACATTTTTATTCGCGTTATGCTGATCGGCAGACAATATCGATAGACGGCTGAGCATGTCCTGGGAAAGTTTTTTTTGGTTATCTGAATTCTTAGAAAAGCTTTTTATTTACTATTTATTTTATTCGCTCGAATAACTACTTCTTTTTGGAATTGTTTATTGTGATTACTTTATTATAATTTTACAAAGTGGAATTTTATGTTTTTTTTAAGAGCTATTTTTTCTAATGGCATAAAACATAAAATATATATAGCAAAACTTATTATTAATAATATTATTAATTTTTTTTATTTGTAACCTTTAAATGCGAGGCTTTATTCTTTATTCTTTATCCTTAATCTTAATTTTGTTTTTTTATTTAATATTTTTAAATGGTTTGAATATTTGAGAACCTTTCATATTAAATAAATAAATACAAAAATAAATAATAACAGTTAATTTAAAAAATTACCCTACCACCGTTAGCTAAAAAGTCATTAAATTATTCATCACCTGCCTGCATGTCCACAAATGTTTTCCCTCCGATTAGACTTGGTCAGTCCGAATCCCTATACATATACTTATACACATACACATATATACAGATACACATAAGTCTAATTGGAATTGTCTCACGCCAGACAATCGCATGTGGGTCTCATTGTTTTTGTTGTTCTTGTTGTTGTTATTATTTGCCACCACCGTAGACTCAAGGATCCTTCTCGCCTGCCTTGCAAAGGGTCGCTCTGCTGCTGTTGCGCGTGTCACCCTCACCATTACCCTCACCCTCCTTCTCGGTCTGAGGCAGAACCTCACCCTCTTGTTGAATATTGGCGGGCGCGACCTTTTGGCCAAATGCTGGTATTGCACGGGTCACTTACGAGTATGCCATGGTTATAGCAGAGTTGTGGGTCGCTTGCTTCGATTTTGAGATTTCACATGCAGAATTTTGGATATTAAAATCGAAAGGTACGGGGAGGTGGTAAATTATTGAAGGGAGAATGGTTAGCCAAGAACAAGATCATGTGGGTAGCTCGAAAGCGCGTAACAAAACTAACCATTTTTTTTATTATTTATAAATATTTGATTTTAGTATATTAGCACTTTGCATCATACATTTAAGTTCTTTTTACAAAGGCATTAGTTAGTAAATACAATTAAATTCAATAAAACCATATTATTGTTTCTTTATTTAGTTACGCATATAGCTGGTTTGAGGTCAAGTGGTATATGATTAAAATGTACTAAGTAAAATACAGTAAACATAAGAAAAGCTAATGTTAAAGTCATGTTTATGTTGGAATCATCAATTTTTCCTTCGATTCAGTTTTAATCAAATTATTATTGTGGACTTATTTTTGTTTTCCAATTTTAATCATTTTAAGAATTGTGATCTGCGTTTAATTTATTTTTCTACATTTTTCAAATCCACTTGCGTTACGAATTTTGTAAAATCAATACATTTCTGCGGTTTGATTTATTTAAATTCATCATTCTCTTATTAGTCAGGACAAACTGTTTTATTTGAATATAGATAAAGTATTTCGCTTATTACCTTATGTTGTTCCCAGTCCTGGAAGTATATAAATACATATGGCTTTGCTATCTGTGCAGTAAATTACTAACGAACCCCATTTAGACACAAAGTCTAAGTAGCATAGGTCCGGCTTAGAGCTATGCTTAATATCTATCCAAAAAATTCTCACCATTTACCACACCGCCCAATCCTAATACTGCCCGCATTGACCTTGCCCAAGAAACATAAACTTCAAGTTGAATTTCCCAGGACACGAAAGGATCAACAGTGACGACTATTTCCCATCGAATCGCGCACAAAATACATGAAAACAATTTGATACTTTTGGCCGCACTATGTGGCAATGCCGTCGGATTTGTCTTTGCAGGTTTTGAAAAATGCGGGCAGCGGAAACGGAATCGAAATCGGAATGGGAATGGGAATGTGGAAACAAGAATGGGAAATGCGCACGCGATCGGCGTTGAGCAAAAGGAAAGAATGAATTCACCCCACATTTGTGGAAAGATGTTGCCTTTTGAATCCAGCAGACAACATTTTGCATTGCGATTGCGCCAATTATGTGGGCAATGTGATGGTGCGGGACCATCCTCGATGGGAATCGAAATTGGGTTTTCCTGCTGACTTGAGGCTTTGTGGGTTAAGAAAAGTCAACGATGATATCATCTGCGAGAGATCAAAAGTTAATTGCAAATAGGAAGCTGGGACTCCTAACTTCTAACCCTCGGGGCCAAAGGACAAAGGCAAAGCTAATAATTAATCAAGGGCTTTGTTAAAGTGTATAATGGTAAGATCTCTGATTTTATCTGAATTATCTACATCAAGTAAGCGATCTGTGAAAAACAGAAATTCGAATATATTCATCTTTCTAAATGATCAGCCAATAATCTAAACTAAATTTGCTTGTTGATTATGACTGAGAATGTATTTGTTTATGTAACAAAAATCAGTAAAACATTTGTGAGTAATTTTAATATTGTATGCAACACTTATTCAAGGCTCCATCTATGTTTTTATTATTTGACTACGAATCGGATTAAATTGAAATACAGATTTGCAGCTTGGGTTTCTTTAGCAGACCGCAACTTGGTACAGTTTGTCACACAAAGCAAAGTGCGCTTCCTAAGCTTTTGTTGTATGCGAGTGCGACAATGTTTCATATTTTTTCCATAACCATTAAGATACTCACAAATACACACAAACAGAAACACACACACACAGATACTTGTCCATCATCGCACTTGTTCACAGTTGTTTTGAACCCAGTGACAGTCACTCACCAGCATCATCATTCGGAATTCTCATCCTACACTGGAATATTATCACATTGTATTACGATATATGTATATTTATTCATATACATACATACATATATATGTAGATGCTTTGACGGCTTGCCTTTAGTTTATGCATTTCTATATGTACACAGAGTTCAGGGACGTAGTCAGAAACGCATTAGGGTGAAGAGCCAATCTCGGGAGGAGGTCCGCTCTAAGCATCCTTCAAAGTTTGGTAACTTTATCTCTAAAATGATGAGTGTCAACACTAATATATCTTATAGATCATAAAATGATGAGGGCAAAGGCTTAACTACTTGTCCATATTTAATCTACCTTCGGATAACTTTATCCCATTTCCTGTTTCTTCCTGCACAGCTGATTACCCTAAAAACCCCGTTCATTTCAATTCAAATCTACAATGGCTTATTTAGTTGATTCTCCCTTCTTTTTATAAAATTTACAATTGTTTTTAACTTGATATTTTAAGTTCCTTATAGCTAACCTAATAGTTTATAAACAAATAATCTATTTTTATTTTTACGTCTTAAATGTAAATATAATTAATAATTTTTAATTATTTGTAGAAATGTAGCAGATGGACAGACAGACAATTTAATAATTTAAATTGTGTTTTTAATTATAAATATATTTGCGTTAAATACTTTTCAACACGTCTAAGATATTAAAGAAAATTCAAAATTCAAATTCTGCTCAACAAAAATTTGTTAAACCCCTTTTATACTCCCCCCTCACGATGACGCCCATGTTACAAGTTTTGTATGATCGTATCTTTTATGTTTTTTCATGCCAGTCGCGCTGCGATTGTGATCTGTGGCAACGAAATTCCAATATGGCGTGCACACACAAACACGCACACACACTTATGTATGTGTGTGTGTGTGTCTTTGTATATATATGGTACACAGTACATAGTGTCAGAGTCCAGAATCGGGCAAAGCAGTTCAGCAATACAGATGCATTCAATTAAGCTTCGTTAAGATCAATTTAAAATCCCGCATAAAATAACAAATAGTTTTTGTACTTTAGTTCCATTTCTGCCATCGCTATTTGTTGTCGACTGTCGACTGCCAGCCAACCAGCCAACCAGCCAACCAGCCAGCCAGTCAGTAACAAGAGCAAAAGCGTTTCGAAATCCACGCAGCCCACGGAACGAGACAATGTCTCCAAGTCGGTCGGGGCCCGGGCCCCGGAACCCCGTCATGACAAAGATGTATAGTTTTTCATATTTTGTTAATTCTCTATGGCACTTTGGGGTTCCAGCTGCTCATTGCGCATTGCCCATTGCCCATTGCCCATTGCCCACTTGTTACCCCCTTTTATCACTTAACATGATGAGACACTATATATGTGCATCATATGTACTTTATCTATATGTAGTGCCTTCAGGCAAGCTCGATAGCAACGGATGTACGGACATCTCTGACATCTCTGACTGATTCAGCCGATCACGAGCTATACTTATACAATCACTACTTATAGATATCAGTCACGGATTCCAACTTTTCTTTCACCCTAATTAACAAAAGATTTTAGATGACTTCATAATGTAAAATCTAATTAATTGTTAAAAGATCTAAATCACTCCAAATTGGTAGTTTTCAAAGCATGTAGTTTTGTTATTATTATTATTGAGGGGCTTTACGCAGAGCGATCTATTAGATCTATTGTGCCTCCTGAAAATAAGGCTCTTCATGTGTGAATGAATGCAAGAACCTCTGATGGTTTGAGAGTTTCTATCCCTTCCGAGTTTAGAACGTGTTTCCCTAGAATACTATATCGTCCTCTGGAAAAGGGACACAATCTGCTATAATGTGCTTTAAGGATTCCCACTCATTGTCATTAAATCAGCAGATTCAGCTATTAATTATGCCTGGATTTGTTAGGTGTCTTTTTAGTGAAGAGACTGCTGAGTATTCCAGGTCCATCCTTCCCCATGGATATTCCTGCCTCAAATCTCTTTTAATTATATCTTTTGGCTTGGTGACCTCTATTCAAGAGACATTTGCCTTATTTGAGACCTGGTTCTGGTCCTCAGCTAAATTGCTGTTGATGTTTTTCTTCATTTCTCAATTGATGCCGCATTTTGTTTTCCTATGCCACAATACGATTATGGTTGGACTAACTTCGTCCGTAACACCCGTACTACTTTAAAGATTATTTCCGTTTCCTGTGCGCATTTAGTGTTACTTAACCATAGGCTTTGTATGGCAGTAATAGTTGATATTAATTTTTTTATTAGGTTTCCAAAATCACGTATCGATTAAAATAATTTTAAATATGTACAGATTTGTTTTACGCCAATAAAGCAAAATTGAAGCTTTCATATTCCTGATTGGTGCCAAGGAAACAATTAGTTAGTTACAAAAACTATTAAAAAGCCTTTGTAAAATTCAGCTTCATATCTCCAATTGTTGTTCGTTGATCTATCAATCAGTCAGTTAAATTGCAGTTGGCAAAAACAGAATTAATGTGGTTAAGATTATAGCTACCTATGAATCCCTTCACACTTATTTTTTTGGTACTGGCTTAATAATTATGGCTTGTAATCTTTGGTCAAAGAGAACATTGAATTATTTTGAATTGTACGTTGAGCTAACTGTCTGATGATCAGCATTATTTCCTTCTATTTATTTCTTTTATTATTATTATTATCAAACATTTAAATGGTCCACTCATTCAGCAACTTGTTCTCTGTACTTCTTTCAAGTTGGTATAAAGCTGAGACTTAGCCGTTTTTGACTTTAGTCGTTGATTTTCTGAGTCAAAAATTAACGCAAAAAAACTAGAAAACAAATAGCAAATCATTCTTTTATCTTAAATATTTGTACAAATTTTTATAAAAGATCTCTTTGTCAAGACTAAAGACTCCAAAAAGCAATAAAAACAAGAGAGAACGTTGCAGTCGGAGGTAACCGACAGCGAAATACTATGATACCATAATTTGTGTGCAGCCAAGAAATACTGTCCAAGTTTGCCTTACAGATTGAGGTAGATATAAGACAGTAACCCTTCTTCGAAGTTTGGCAACTGTAACTCTTAAATTATGAAGATATGATAAATGGTAAAGAGAAGGTTCCTAATAGGTTCTTCCATCCATGTTTGGTAACTGTAGCTATTAAATTGCGATTTTCGGGGTGGGAGTGATCGTGGCCCAAAAAATCTTTTAATCATATCTTGGCCTCTAGATCAATCGTACATTTAAGGTTGAAAACGTGATTTTGGGTCGGAACATACATAAGTTAAAATTATAGTCCGGAAATCGGCATTTGGGCATAGGCCGAACCTTCAAAATGCCATAACTTCGTCAAAACAAAACGCAGTTTCAAAAGCAAAGGAGTTTTTATCACATACCTTCAGTATTATAGTATAAAAATAGTAACGTGTTTTTAAAATATGTAAATTGAGTAAAATTAATTTTTCTTTTAATTATGAAGTCAGTACTCATTGGGTTAACATAATAGAAACTTTATCCTAAATTAAATTTTAGTAGGTACATTTTTTGTAAACTTTTTTATCCGAACTGCTTTGCATTGAAATTACTTTTTTTTGATCCGTTGAGTTTTAAGGTGAGCGATTTTTTACAAATTCCGCGACTCGGTAAGAGGTGTATAACAACTTAAGTGAGTAAAATAGTCATCGACTTGGCTAATTCTACTGGGAAACGCCCTTGACAAAGTTTATGATACCCTGTATACAAATTAAATTGGTGCAGGGTATACAAATAAAACAGATACAACTTAATGCAATCAAAGTGAAAGTGAGAACACGCCAATAAATTAAACCCAATCAGAATCACTACCATATAGCGTATATACAGCACATATATAGCTCATGGGTATAGAGATGACAACTACTTCGTTTGGCTTGGCCCTTGTAATTGGCTCTGGGTCTCGGAGTCTTGTCGATTTGCAAAAAAAAAAAAACAAAATCCCAACACAGCGCGCGTAATTCAAATTAATTGCCGGCAATTGTGACTTATTTAAGCCAAAGGCGCCATTTAATGCGACCAACATGGATATGGATGCAACATGTTGCAATGTCACTGATAACTTAAACGGCTCGATCATTGCCAAGCAACTAGGTCCAAAAGTTGTTGATGTGTGTGTGTGTGTGTGTCAATGCATGATGTAATTAAGTAATTTATTTAAACGCTTTCTATATATGTATATATATTTTCTATATATATGTACATATAAGAGCAGCCTGTTGGGCCATCTATTGAGAAATATTCAGAGACCGAAAGTGAGGACTGAATTTTTATAAATTTTATACACAAGTTTGTTAAATAAGAAAATTTTCTGCGAATATAACAGATTTAATTTAGATAGTTTATGAGTATATTACCAAGCAAAGATATAGAGAGAACGAACATTTTCCCGCTTATTAAATGACATAGAATTGGGTTTAAGTTGTCTTCCAGTCGATCCCTCTCGATTACAGTATTTTAACATTTATTAGTTTATTTATTTAGCCACTAATCTTTAAAAATATTCTTAAGGTAAAAACTCTTTTTTTTTTAAGATTTTAAGATTTATTTTTTTGTATTCTTCTTTGGTTTATTTGATATTTGCAAATATCTTTTAGGTTTAATGTTCGTAATATTTTTATTAAAGCGTTATATTTCTTTCTGATTATATACAAATAACCTTAAAACTATTTATGCCAAAATAGAAACAGAATAAATGTATATATATGAATTGTATCAGAAGAAATTGCATTATGTCTTGTCTCAGTTACTAATATCGATGATCGATAACATGTCCTGTCACCTGTCAACCTGTCTTTCAGTGGTGCGCACTTTTTAAATGTATATTTTGAGTGTTGCCAAATCGTTGTATCTTCATTTATAATTGAATTTAGAGCTCTTTGTTGTGGCTGTGGGCGTCGCTTATCGCTTTTGGCTTTTGGCTGGCAGTCAGCTGTGCGGCTTAATTGTTTGTAATTAAATAAAATTGTACAAGGTCGCTTACAAACTCACACTCTGACATTGTGACTATGGACCATGGGTACCAATTTGTTTTAATATATAAAACATACATGTAAGTAATGAAAACGCCGGCCGGCCGGCGAAATTATATTTGTTTTGTGTAGTACGCATCTGAAAATTGATTCCTGCTCATTATTTCATTAAAAGCATTCCGAGTGAGCACTTGCTCACTCAGTCCACTGCCGGGACGGAGATGGAGACATGGCATCGTTGTCGTCGTCGTCGTCGTCGTCTTCATTGTCGTCTGTGATTTTTGCCTGCATTTTGATCTGATTTTATGAATGAAATTGTATCAATTGATTGTTTTGGTGCTGTTATCGTTGCCTTTTGATCGTCGATAATTAAGTCGGGGGTGTGTTGTCTTTTATTTTGTCTGTCTGTCTGTCTGTCTGTACATCTATGTAGAAAAGTGCTTGCTAAATAGATTTGAGTTATTGGGAGTGGGTCAAGCGCTGTTAGTGGCTTAATTAACAAATCAAATTGTCTAATGGAAACCAAATTGATTTGATTGAAGGAGGCGCTAGGCAATTAATTTTCAATTACATTCAAATCCAACTGTAGTTTTACAGTTATACTTTAATATTAAACTCGAAACTTAACGAGAAAGTATAAAAAATATCCTTAAGAATTAACTTTAACATGCGATTTCAAAATCATGTAATCAGTTTCCAAATGTGCAGGATAGATTTGCAATATTCAGTATATCTATATAGCCTCCAATTGTGATATATACATTTAATATTGAATTCATTAATCGTTATTAAAAAGTTATGAAATTTTAGCTGCATTATGTGAGCGTTAAATACAAACGATCAATTTGAAATGTATGTAGAATAACAAGAAATTGCGCAAATTTCAAAAGAAAACAAACTAGAGCATATCAATTCATTAAAAAGCTATAGCTTTTTAAATTAATCATAAAATAACTACTTGTCAAATAAAGTAGTCAATGTTCAAGGATTTTGTTGCTTAGATATGTTTGGGGCTCGCAAATCAAATCAGTAACTACAAACATACATACATAGGTGCGTATGTACTAACACCATACTTAATCATTTACTTATTTACATGAGCATTTACATAATTTCATATATACATATGTATGTATGTATGTATATCTACATACTTATGTGTATGTAAATATGAATATGCGACATGAAATTCCAAAATATGTACACACTATTCACAGACTGTCCACATGTACGCCAAGCGCTGGGTAGCCGGCGGAGGAGGTGGAGAAGGGGACGCGGATGACATGTGGGCAAGTTTTTCAATTGATCTTAACGAAGCTTAATTGCTTTCGCATGTATTGGTGTGTACATGTGACTCGAAAAACAAACAATAGGGATGTTCATACGGTAAATAAACATCGATATTTTCTGCGATTCGATATATCGTTATGTTGCATACTTGGTTAATTTGCAATGCCTTAAGCAGTAAATATGAGAAATAATCGCTATCTTATGCAATCTAAATATTGCAATTAGTATTAAATTAAACAACAATATTTTTAATATAATCTTCTTTGTTATTCCTTCAGTGAAACACAAGCAAAAACAACATTGTTAGCTGGCAACAAAAATAGTCAAGAGTCAAAGTAGTTTGTTGCTTATAATTTTGTATCCGAATATAAGGCATTGATTAGTATACATATCTTGTGAGTTTAGTTCGGATGTTTAAAAAAAATAAGATTTTTCATACGAGAACTCATTTTTAACCGATAGTTCCTATGCCGGCTATATGATATATCAACAGAAGGACAGTTATGTACCAAGTTGCATCACGATAGCTTAAAAACAGAGTAGTGACATATGCATAGGGATTTGGAACAGCTGTCACAGAGTACTACATTCAATACTTTAAGGTGGCGTATCCACTGCCCAAGTTGGATATGGCTGCCATTCCCGAATTTACCTCGATTTCCATGGAGCACTGGGGTCTAGTTACATATCGTGACACTGCTCTGTTCTATGATGAGCAGATTAGTTCCACGCTGAATAAGCAGTCGGTGGCTAGTGTACTGGCTGGTCACCATGAACTGGTGGAATGATCTCTAGCTAAACGATTGATTCGCTGGCTTCATGCAGTACAACGGCGTCCATGCTGTTCATCCCGGTTGGGGAATTGTAAGTGAGAATTAGGGAAAAGCATATTGAATAACATTTCATGTCTTTGGCTAACATGCTATGCTCTAAGGAGTATTTACAAAATCTAAATTATTAGAAAGATTAAATATGAAGTAATTTCTTTAGGCTTTAATTTATTTTGTATACTTTTGAATCAAAACATTTGACTCTTTTCTAATTATTGCCAAGTTAAGTTACTAATTGTATTTTTGTATTCTGATCCTTTGCTTCCTTTGCAATTGGTTTCTGAAGCTGGAACAATTTCAAATAATATCACTTCATCCGGTTGCGGTATTCGATGCGAAAATCTCCTCGTATCCCATTGTGCAAAAGGTGGAGTCTCCGAATGAAATCACGGACATTTCCGATTAGTTATAGGAAAGCTGGCTTTGTATTGCGAATGTTGTAGATTCATGCCCAGGTCAGCGTTTTTGATTATATTGCATATACTTTGGAAGTGTTGTTAAGTGAACATACTTAACTTTTAATGAATGAACTAAGTTATATTAAAAACAAGTAAGAACGCTGTAGTCGAGTGAGCTCGACTACCATATACCCTGAACCAAGCTTTAAATGCATTATAGGTTTATCGGTTTTGGGGGCTGGAGTGGGCGTGGCCCGATCTTAGTAATATACCGTCTAAGTTTGGTAACTGTAGCTCGTAAATTGCGGGAGATACAGGCATTTATCGTTTTTTGTGGGCGGGAGTGGGCGTGGTCAAATTTTTTTTTCCACACTTATGAAGGGTGTTACTAGCAATATACCTTTAAAATTTGGTGACTTAAGTTTTCAAATTGCGTGAGATATAAGGGCTTATCGACTTACACCAACAGTTGTATCGGTTATGTAGCTCTGGGCGTGGTACCAAAAATTTGTTATCTGTTCTTAAAGGCGACTACCAGTAATATACCTACCAAATTTGACGTTCCCTACTCAAAAACTGGGGAAGATATAGCCATTTGAAAATTTTAGGGGCGGGGGTGATGGGGTCGTCGGAGGTGGCGTGGCACATGCCGATCTTTCAAGGACCTCGCCAACAACCTACCAACCAAAATTGGAGACTGTGTCCATTAAATTGTGAGAGATATGTTGAATTTATTGCTATCGGAAATCTAAATGTATCGATAATTCAGAAACTGAGGCAGTTATCGATAAAATAAAGCAAACTTGATCTGCGCCTGGTGTACGAGATCTTATATTCCAAATTTAAACTCTCTAGCTCTTATAGTCTCTGAGATCCGCTTGTTCATACAGACGGACAGACAGACGGACAGGGCTATATCGACTCGGCTGTTGATTCTGATCAAGAATTTATATACTTTATGGGGTCGGAGATGCTTCCTTCTGCCTGTTACATACATTTGCACAAAACCATTATATCCATTTTACCCATTTTTAATGGGTTCAGGGTATAATAAAGTGATTGAAAGTGTTAAATTTGTGCCACAAAATTTTTATTTGTAAGATAAGATAAATACAAACATCATAAAAATAAATTGTTTAATTTTGAATACAGAATGTTTATTAATAAGAATAATTGGCCAATTGGGGAGCACCTTTTGAAAGCCATCACATTTCTTAACTGATTCATCACCTAATCACAAATATCTTCTGCAGTCGCCTGCTGGTTTCTGACCATTCCGCCGCCCGTCCGCGGAGATCGGAGCAGACGTTTACAGCTGGCCAAGCGGCACGGCCAGTCCAATGGAAACGAAAAACCCATAGTAAAAATTGTATGGCCTCACTTATATCATTGCACAAAACAATAAAAATAAGAATTTTTAGTCAGAAATTATTATCATAGGCATTAATGTGTTGGATATGGAGGAAATTGGTCTGTCGAGGTAAACTCGAATAGAGTGCACTGCGTATCAATGATGATCTTTCAACGTTTACCACTGCTGGACGAATAAATGCATTGTCATAAATATATTTCGTAATTATATATATTTAAGATAAAATTACATTTCAATTAATCTGATTTTGACAAAGATATTGTTAAAATCAATTATCAAAATATTCAGTCTTTTCAAGTAAGTCTTAAAAAAGACACCATGAATTTTTAAGTTCTTATGCTGAAGGTAATCTTAATTAGTTTGTACACATATAGTCGTTTTAGCACTTATATGAATCCGCAAGCCCAATATACTCATCTCCTCTTATGGTAACAGGGTATGAAAGGGATTGCTAATTAAGTGAATATCATGTGATTGCCTTTGGATAAGTTCGACATTATTTGTCAATTTACTAGCTCGTACCGAGCTTGGTTGTTGATAAATAACTTTTAGCACACTTTATCGGAGTATGTTGGGTATAAAGTGGTTTATGTGTCCATAAAACATATTTATTGATTAATATATATGGTCACAGCCAACGCCATGGTCGAGCCAAATGGGAAGCTAATGTCTTTAGTAAACCGTTGCCACTCGAACGGTTAAGATGCATTTAACGGTCAATTGGTTGTGTGTGGTAGTGTTTTGGGGTGTGGCCACAACGGTAGTTGTCGCCGAGCAGCGCACCCAAGTTGAGAAGCGTACAGTGTTCGAGGAGGTAAGAGGTGGGAGCTGTCAAAAATTTGGATTGCTAATCAGCCTAAATGCAATTTACACAGATTGATTATCGTCTGCCGACGGCACTTGTGCCCACGCATTACTCTCTGCATCTGGATCCGGAGCTGGATACGGGCAACTTTACAGGCCAGGAGAGCATCTCCATAAAAGTATTAGAGGCAACAAATCAAATAGTTTTACACTCCAAGGACCTGGATATTAGCAGCGTTTATGTGCTGAACAACGAGGTGACCAGCTATGAGTTGGACGAGGTGCGTCAGCTGCTGATCATAAACATAAAACAGGAGCTGGTGGTGAATGCGAATGTCACGCTGGGCATAATATTTTCAGGACAAATGCGCAACAAATTAGTTGGCTTGTACAGCAGTACCTATGAGACTCCTGAGGGACAGCAGCGGTAAGTGATTATTGCAAATGCCCAAAAGTATGCAACACATATTTATTTATTGTGTATACCTGTAGCCACATAGCGACTACACAATTCGAGCCAACATATGCACGCCAGGCATTTCCTTGCTTCGATGAACCCGCCATGAAGGCCACCTATGAGATCAGCGTTGTGCATCCCACTTCCGGTAGCTATCATGCACTCTCCAACATGAACCAGGTGGACACGATGTTACTGGGCGAGAACACAATGGCCAGCTTTGCCACCAGTGTGCCAATGAGCAGCTACTTGGCCTGTATCATTGTCTCCGACTTTGACTCGGAGACCAGCACGGTGAAAGCAAATGGCATTGGCGAAGACTTCGAGATGCGCGCCTTTGCCACTCCCCACCAGAAGAGCAAAGTTACATATGCATTGGAATTTGGTACGGCTGTCACAGAGTACTACATTCAATACTTTAAGGTGGCGTATCCACTGCCCAAGTTGGATATGGCTGCGATACCCGATTTTTCATCGAATGCCATGGAGCACTGGGGTCTAGTTACCTATCGTGAGACTGCTCTGCTCTATGATGAGCAGATTAGTTCCACGCTGAATAAACAGTCGGTGGCTGCTGTACTGGCTCACGAGATTACTCATCAGTGGTTCGGCAATCTGGTCACCATGAACTGGTGGAATAATCTCTGGCTAAACGAGGGATTCGCTCGCTTCATGCAGTACAAGGGCGTCCATTATGTGCATCCCGATTGGGGCATGGTAAGTGAGAATGGGAGTATATAGAATAACGTTTAATTCTTAATCAGGTTGAAGAACCGAGTGAATATAGCCAATTTCGTTTGTTTGCCCGTCCGTCCGTCCATTTGTGTAAACACATGGGTCGCAGAGACTATTTGAGCTAAAGACTTTAAGTTGGGAATATAGGTTCTCGTATATCCGGCGCAGATTAAGTTTGCCTTATTTTATTGATAACTGCCTCCGATTCGTGAATATCGATACATTTCGATTTCCGATAGCAATAAATTCTACACTTTTAAGGGCAGAATCTTCTAATTAATACATAATAAGCATATGTATATTATTAATCAACTGCTTTAGTTGCATTAAAATCGCAAAACAAATACCCAAGTTATGGGCAAAAATATATTCTGATATTGATCTCGTTTCTATCAGCAGCCGCAAACTTTTTGTGTATGCATATAATTAGGCGAGCGCATGTGTGAGAAAGAGATCGCATGAAATTCGACGCGAGCGTCAATATGTATTTTCTGCAGAGTCCCGTTACCTACAATTGCCTGTACTTATGAATGTATGTACATATGTATGCGTTTGTCACCAGACCGTTAGGATCAGTTCGGTCTTGTGAATAAAAACATGCGCTGCATTCGTTTATTTTTTACTCTTCAGTGCTTATGCTTGCTTTAAGAATTGATTGCACTTGCAGAGCTCCTCACATTTCGGTGCAAAACTTTTTTTAAAACAAATTTGCCAACAAAACTAGAATATTTTTAACAGCTGGGTCCAGGGTATATTATAGTCGAGCTTGCACGACAAAAGCATTCTTAATTGTTACCTACAAAGGTAAGGAATTATTAGAAACTACTATTTACGTATTTACTTAATTGCTGTGAATGTTGAAAATTAAGCTGATAATTTGATTTGGGCATTTTTAGACGAATTAAATGTTTTTTTTATATAATTTTTAATTGTTCTTAAAATTTTAATATTATTTTAAATAAATCCCGTCATTGCTTTTTTACTGAAGCTGGAACAATTTCAAATAATAGCACTGCATCCGGTTTTGGTGTTCGATGCGAAACTCTCCTCGCATCCAATTGTGCAAAAGGTGGAGTCTCCTGATGAAATCTCGGCCATTTTTGATACGATTAGTTATGAGAAAGCTGGCTCTGTCTTGCGCATGTTGGAGACTCTTGTCGGGTCAGAGAACTTCGAGCTGGCTGTAACCAACTATTTGACCAAATACTCTTACAAGAACACGGTCACCGACGACTTCCTGACTGAGGTGGCTGCCCAGGTTAGCGATTTTGATGTCAAGCTATTGATGCGCACTTGGACCGAGCAGATGGGTTATCCAGTCATCAATGTGGGTCGATCCGATGCCGGTTTCGTTGTTACCCAGAAGCGATTCCTCTCCAACAAAGCCAGCTATGACGAGGAGGTGGAGCCATCTGAATTCGGATACAAGTGGAGCGTTCCAATCACCTATTTCATGGACAACGGCTACACTAACAATTTAATTTTGAACTACGATGATGATGATACCGGAGTTGCAGCGCTAACCGATATCAAGTGGATCAAGCTGAATGTTCACCAGCTGGGCTACTATCGGGTCAACTATGAGGCAAGTTTGTGGCAGCAACTTATCCAAGAGCTCGTCGAGAAACATTCGCGATTCGACATTGCGGATCGGGCGCATTTGCTGGACGATGCCTTTGCATTGGCGGATGCCAGTCAGTTGTCCTACACCGTCCCACTGGAGATGACCGCCTACCTCGCATATGAGCTTGACTTTGTGCCCTGGTACGTAGCTGCATCCAAGCTGCAAACGCTCAAGAACCATCTCATGTTCACCGAAAACTACGTCTCCTACGTGACCTATGCCCGTACCCTGCTCACCAATGTCTACCAGGAGGTCGGGTGGACAGTCGATGCTAACAACCATTTGAAAAAGTGAGTATAGAACATTTGTTAATGTTTATATTTCTAGAAAATTATAATAGAATTCATATGACGTCATGACTCAAAATTATTATTTTACTTTACTTTGGCAGTGTTGTTAAGTGAAAATACTTAACTTTTGATGAATGAACCAAGTTTTATTAAAAAGAAAGTGATTGAAAGTGTTACAATGCTTTATATATTTTTATTTTTAAGAAATGAATTTTGGCTTAACTACAAACATCAAACGTCAGCGATCACATTTCTTAACTGATTCATCACAATTTTCTCTTGCAGTCGCCTGCGGGTTTCTGTCCTTTCCGCAGCCTGTGCCTTGGGAGTACCCGACTGCCTGACTCAAGCAACGAACCTTTTCACTGCTTGGCTCCAGAATCCCATTGCTGCCAATCGTCCCGCTCCTGATCTTCGTGAAGTGGTCTACTACTACGGCATGCAGGAGACGAGCAGCGAGTCCAACTGGGAGCTGTTGCTGGAACAGTTCAAGGCAGAGACGGATGCTAACGAAAAGTTGAAGCTGATGTACGGTCTGTCAGCCGTGCAGGATAGTCAACTGCTCTATCGTTTCCTGGAGCTGGCCAATGATGAGAGTATTGTGCGCTCCCAGAACTATTTCACGTGTGTGCAGAATATCGCTGCCAATCCGGTGGGTCAACCCATTGTCTGGGAATATTACCGAGAGCACTGGCCACAGTTAGTTGAACGTTTTGGCCTAAATGATCTCTATTTTGGAAGAATGATTGTGAGTATCACGAGTCAATTTGCCAGCGATGTTAAGCTGGAGGAAGTGCAGCAGTTCTTCAAAAAGTATCCTGAGTCCGGAGCAGGTGCCAGTTCCAGGAATCAGGCGATCGAGACGATCAAGTACAACATTAATTGGCTGAAGGAAAACGAAGCCGACATTTCCAGCTGGCTAAACGGCTCGGCCACTCCAATGAAAACGAATAACCTTTGGTAAAAATTTTCAGGCCTCACTTATGCAATTGCAACAAACAATAAAAATAAAAGATACAAATTTAGTTACTAATAAGAATTGTTAGTCATGAATTATTATCATAGGCATTAATGTAGTGGATTTATTTAAGATAAGTATCGAGCGTCTTAACTTATCTGGCCCGATGAACGAAATCTTGAATCGGAATCCATATTTTAATATACCACTATAATTATTCTTCAACTTAATATTTAATACACATTACGAAAAATTTGGTCTGTCGAGGTAAGCTCGAATGAAGTACACTGCGTATTCAGGGGTTTCCACTGCTGGACGAATAAATGCATTTTTCATAAATATATATTTTTAGATTCAAAACTGATTTTCAAAGGCGGGTGTGGGAACATTTAAGAGATGTTTAAGATCAATATAATTTTCAAAATAGTCACCCAATTTCGAGTTAGTCTAAAAAGCATGCCAAGACTACATTGTTTCCTAAAGGTCTTATTCTGAACGTAATCATAATTAGTTTGTATAAATATAGGCGTCTTAGCACCTGTAACGAATCCATAATGTATGACAACATTTGTCAATTTGTTAGCTCGTACCAAACTTTGTTGATAAATAACTTTTAGAACACTTTATCGTATGTGTGTCCATAAAACCAATTTATTGACTAATTTATATGGTCACAGCCAACGCCATAGTCGATCCAAATGTGAGGCTAATGTCTTTAGTAAACCGTTGTCGCTCGATCGGTTAAGATGCGTTTAACGGTCAATTGGTTGTGTGTGGTAGTGTTTTGGGGCGGGGTAGTTGCCGAGCAGCGCACCGAAGTGGAGAAGCGTACAGTGTTTGAGGAGGTAAGAGGTGGAAGCTGTCAAAAATTTGGATTGCTTATCAGCCTAATCGCCATTTACACAGATTGATTATCGTCTGCCGACGGCACTTGTGCCCACGCATTACTCTCTGCATCTGGATCCGGAGCTGGATACGGGCAACTTTACAGGCCAGGAGCGCATCTCCATAAAAGTATTGGAGGCAACAAATCAAATAATTTTACACTCCCACAATCTGGGTATTAGCAGCGTTTATGTGCTGAACAACGAGGTGACCAGCTATGAGTTGGACGAGGTGCGTCAGCTGCTGATCATAAACATAAAACAGGAGCTGGTGGTGAATGCGATTGTCACGCTGGGCATAATATTTTCAGGACAAATGCGCAACAAATTAGTTGGTTTGTACAGCAGTACCTATGAGACGCCTGAGGGACAGCAGCGGTAAGTGATTATTGCAAATGCCCAAAAGTATGCAACACATATTTATTTATTGTGTATACCTGTAGCCACATAGCGACTACACAATTCGAGCCAACATATGCACGCCAGGCATTTCCTTGCTTCGATGAACCCGCCATGAAGGCCACCTATGAGATCAGCGTTGTGCATCCCACTTCCGGTAACTATCATGCACTCTCTAACATGAACCAGGTGGACACGATGTTACTGGGCGAGAACACAATGGCCAGCTTTGCCACCAGTGTGCCAATGAGCAGCTACTTGGCCTGTATCATTGTCTCCGACTTTGACTCGGAGACCAGCACGGTGAAGGCAAATGGCATTGGCGAAGACTTCGAGATGCGCGCCTTTGCCACTCCCCACCAGAAGAGCAAAGTGACATATGCATTGGAATTTGGTACGGCTGTCACAGAGTACTACATTCAATACTTTAAGGTGGCGTATCCACTGCCCAAGTTGGATATGGCTGCGATACCCGATTTTTCATCGTATGCCATGGAGCACTGGGGTCTAGTTACCTATCGTGAGACTGCTCTGCTCTATGATGAGCAGATTAGTTCCACGCTGAATAAGCAGTTGGTGGCTGCTGTACTGGCTCACGAGATTACTCATCAGTGGTTCGGCAATCTGGTCACCATGAACTGGTGGAATGATCTCTGGCTAAACGAGGGATTCGCAAGTTTCATGCAGTACAAGGGCGTCCATGCTGTGCATCCCGATTGGGGCATGGTAAGTGGGAAAAGGAAATAACATAGAGAATAACATTTCATGTAATATGGCTAAGTGATCTTTACTTACTCAGGTAAAGATTAATTAGAAACTACTACTTACGTATTTACCTACGAACAAAGCAGAGCAAATCAGAGCTGTGAATGTTTTTAGATGAATTGAATGTATTTTAAGTAATTTATAAATGTTCTTATAATTTTATATCCTCGCCATTGCTCTAAATTGAAGCTTGAACAATTTCAAATAATGGAACTACATCCGGTTTTGGTGTTCGATGCGAAACTCTCCTCGCATCCAATTGTGCAAAAGGTGGGGTCTCCTGATGAAATCACGGAAATTTTCGATAAGATTAGTTATGAGAAAGCTGGCTCTGTTTTGCGCATGTTGGAGAATCTTGTCGGGTCAGAGAAGTTCGAGCTGGCTGTAACCAACTATTTGACCAAATACTCCTATAAGAACACGGTCACCGACGACTTCCTGACTGAGGTGGCTGCCCAGGTCAGCGATTTTGATGTCAAGCTATTGATGCGCACTTGGACCGAGCAGATGGGTTATCCAGTCATCAATGTGGGTCGATCCGATGCCGGTTTCGTTGTTACCCAGATGCGATTCCTCTCCAACAAAGCCAGCTATGACGAAGAGTTTGAGCCATCTGAATTCGGATACAAGTGGAGCGTTCCGATCACCTATGTTATGGACAATGGGCAGTCCAATAGTTTCATTTTGGAGTACGATAATGATTTAATCGGTGCAAAGGTGCTATCCGATACCAAGTGGATCAAGTTGAATGTTCACCAGCTTGGCTATTATCGGGTCAACTATGAGGAAAGTCTGTGGCAGCAACTAATCCTAGAACTCGTCGAGAATCATTCGCGGTTCGACATTGCGGATCGGGCGCATTTGCTGGACGATGCCTTTGCATTGGCCGATGCCAGTCAGTTGTCCTACACCGTCCCACTGGAGATGACCGCCTACCTCTCACATGAGCTTGACTTTGTGCCCTGGGACGTAGCTGCATCCAAGCTGCAAACGCTCAAGAACCATCTCATGTTCATCGAGAACTACGTCGCCTATTTGACCTATGCACGTACCCTGCTCACCAATGTCTACCAGGAGGTCGGGTGGACAGTCGATGCTAACAATCATTTAAAAAAGTGAGTATGGAATATATGTGTATGTTTATATATCTTATCTCAACTTAGATTAGTTAGATATTTATTATTAAAACCTTGCTATGTAAGGTAAGTCTTCAAAAGCAGTCCAGGGGAAACCATGTTCAACCCACTTGCTGCACTCCACTTCATTTTTCCCACTCTTGCGATAGACGTAGACTGGATGATCATAGCTAGTATCCTTGGACGGAGAACCAAGAATAAGTGCACGACCGACTCTTCTTCCTCTTTGCCAAGATAGCTTCTATAGAAATCTTCGTTAGGGACAGGTTGCCTAGTTGTGTGGTTTCCTATCAGCCAGTCTCCTGTGTTTGGTTCACTGCAGTTGTTCAGAGCTTTTTTCGTAGATAAGTTTCTTAAAAATTTTATTTAAGCCTCTCGAAATGAGAATTGTGGAGAAAAATTATTCCTCATTCTCTAATTGCTTTATAAAAATGGTTTTCTTATCAACTTCCACTTTTAAGCGCTTTGATTATAGACTTAGTTTAAAATACAATAAATGTCGAATTTCTTATCTACTCCACTTTCTTACTTTGTATATTTTGGAAAGAACACTTCCTCAATTATTAACAATTTTTATCTCTTGCAGTCGCCTGCGTGCTTCTGTCCTTTCCGCAGCCTGTAACTTGGGACTACCCGAGTGCCTGACTAAGGCAACGAACCTTTTCACTATCTGGCTCCAGAATCCCACTGCGGTCAATCGTCCTGCTCCTGATCTTCGTGATGTGGTCTACTACTACGGCATGCAGGAGACGAGCAGCGAGTCCAACTGGGAGAAGTTGCTGGAACAGTTCAAGGCAGAGACGGATGCTACCGAGAAGGTGAAGCTGATGCAAGGTCTGTCGGCTGTGCAGGATAGTCAACTGCTCTCTCGTTTCCTGGAGCTGGCCAATGATGAGGGTATTGTGCGCTCCCAAGACTATTTCCATTGTGTGAAGAATATCGCTTCCAACCCGGTGGGTCAACCCATTGTCTGGGAATATTACCGAGAGCACTGGCCGCAGTTAGTTAAACGTTTTGGCTTAAATGATCTCAATTTTGGCAGAATGATTGTGAGTATCACGAGTCGATTTGCCAGCGATGTTAAGCTGGAGGAAGTGCAGCAGTTCTTTAAAAAGTATCCCGAGTCCGGAGCAGGTGCCAGTTCCAGGAAAGAGGCGATCGAGACCATCAAGTACAATATTAACTGGCTTAAAGAAAACGCAGGTGAAATTGCCAGCTGGCTAAGCGGAACGGTCACTCCATTGACCGCGAAAAACGCATCGTAAAAATTGATTGTTCAATTCGATAATGACAATAAAAATAAAAACAAGTACTTACAATTGCTAATTTTCAATATAGAAGACATATAATAATAAAGCAGAAGTAAAATCAAACAATAAATAAAATCGTAAATTTTCCTGCAAATATCGTAGTGGCGATTTTGATGTTTGAATTTAGTTACGATAACTCTGATTATAAAAATGTTGTATTAGTTCTGCTAAATAATGCAATCCAAATTCCAATCATGATTGCTTATGTTGGAGTATAGATATATGGATATATGGACTCATCATAAATTAATTTAAAGGCCCCCATAATAATGATATTGGAGTGTCCACAAAAAACGTACTCAGATATCGACAATCGAATTATCAAGTCAAAATAGCTGGTAAAAAGCGGGTTTTAATATTAGTTCAAGTTCAGACGTGGTGTGAAGTGGAAGTGAAAACCAGCATAAGTGTAAGTCCTGATTTAGAAAGGACTTTTTTCTAAAATGGTTGCTTGTAAGTGAAGAGTGTAATTGAAACAATTATAAGCAGCAGATTTTTATGTGACTTTGTCTTCAGGGCTAACGGCAAAAGTGGTTGCCATTTGTTTGGGCCTTACCGCAACTGCCTTTTGTGTGGCCACAATTGTGTTGGCTGTGGAGAAAGCCAGTCTGGAGGATGACCTGCAGGATGCAAGAGATAAACTAGAAGTAATATTGGCAATGACAACAACGACAAGTACTACCTCACCTGGAAATACAACGGCAGGCGAAACCTCACCTGGTGAAGTTATCACGCCCAGCGGAGGGACCACGCCCAATGGAGGGACCACGCCCGATGGAGGGACGACGCCCAGTGGAGCGACCACGCCCAATGGAGTCACCACGCCAAGTGGAGACACCACACCTGGTGGCGGAACAACGCCAAGCACAGCGACTAACAATCCGAATCCTATCTTTCCAACACTGCCAACTGGGCTGCCACAGCCCGAGGACGTAAGTTGACATGACTTTTTTGTTTTTTTTTTTTTGCCAAATTTTTATAACAGTCAAATTGTCGTAAAGGCGGCATTGCTACCAATTCGAATATTATCATATTTTCATATATACATTTTTAAGGCCGATTATCGGTTAGTGGTTAGCCATTTCTGCCTCGTTTTATCTTGGCTAAAATCGCTTGCTTAGTGGTCACTTTAGCCTCAGACATTGTACAACTTAGTATCACAATGAAAATAACGGGCAAATTATCAGGTGAGGCATTTTAGTCTATTCGACTTGAAGTTCACATTATCATCTAAAAGTTGTTTTGTTAGAGAGAATCACAGCGAGGCATGTGGCGATTTTCTTTGGCCTACTTTCCACTTGTCTGGTTGTGGCACTAGTGGTTGTGTTGGTGCAGAGGGATAATCTGTGGAAGCAATTGTCGGAGGCTAGCGAAAAACTGGATGTGTTGGAGGACTACATAAGGACAATGAGTTCCAAGCATATTAATTATCGGAAATAACCAGTTGTTTTTATATATGGGTTACAAATAGTGAATAAAGACTTAAAGTCCGTTACCTTATTGCTGACTCAGTTATGAAATTGTTATTTACAATCTGACCAGTTTATAATGCCGATTATCACGACCCGACAGCGGGACCTTATCGCGTTTTACCCATGGATATTGACCAAATCTTTATAACCGCAAACTAGATTGTTTATCGGCTGCCGACTGAGCTACTTCCCGTCCGATATCGCCTCTATATACACCCCAATCTGGATACGGGCGAATGCGATGGCACGGTATCCATACAATTCCAACTGGAGGCCGCAACCAATTTAATTGTCCTGCATGCCAAGGATATGAATGTGCACAGCATAAGCATTCTGAATATGATGGCTCGCATGCGAATTGCCATCGATAAATATTATCTTGATGATACACGCGAATTGCTCATGATCGAACTGAAGGAGGTGCTGAGCATGAACAAGGCATATACGCTATCGGCCAGTTTCGACTGTAATCTGAATAATCTTAATGGAGCCTATCGAAGCAGTTACACCGATGCCGATGGCAAGCAGAGGTGAGTTTATTAAAAAATTTCATACAGTGAGTGCCCCTAATGCATGTTGTGTGATGGAGTTGGTGCACTAAGATTAGTTTAAAATTTATACTCAATGCTCAATGATCATTGTCTTTTGACTCAAAGCTGTTGAGTGAAAGCGCTTTCTCACTGAATGCGAGCGGGCAAATATGCCATGCCGGTCTCAGCTGTTGGCAGAAGCTTTTCGTATTAAAAAGCTTGATCGCAGCTGCTTCGTTCGCATCGAGTGTTCAGTAATAAGTTCAAAGCTTAGCGCGACGGTTGTCGTTTGTCGGTGCGCGTTGCTTGGTGGAACTCAGATCTCGTCTCGTCCCGACGCTATCTATCTCTCTTTCTCATTCACTCTCTTTCTCTGTCGCACGTGCGAGTGCAAAACGAGCGCGGCTTCGATTTAAATTAAATATAGCTGCAGCTTAAGTCAAGTGCCGCTTTTAAATAGAGCAACAATTAATGGGAATAGCTAATAGCAATTAATTGACAAATTAGCCTAAGCGCGTGCTTTCAACTAGAGTCCTAACGGTAACTCAAGCAGAGTCGAAATTGCCAAAGAGTAATTGCCAAAAAGAAGAATTAACTGTAAAGTGCGAATTATAAATATATAAAAAGCATGTAAGCTAGTAATTATGAGTGTATTTGTCAGCTCCGAATGAATACCGTATGAATACACATACACACACACATTAAAATATATATATGTATATACATATCTACATTTCTTTAGTTTGTCATTGTGATTTGTGGCAGAGCCATTATATTTGCGTAGCCTGTGTTCTATTTGAGCGCATTGAGGCGCGAACTAATTTTAATACGTAAATAATACTAATAATAATCATAACAATAAAGCACAACACTGTGCCAACTTTGACTTTCAACAATAACAAAAACAACAATAATAAATAACCGCAAACAGAAATCGACGCACGCAAAACAGGTTGCAACTGCGCATGCGTCTGCGTCTGTGCTTTGCCTTGCCACACCTCGACGCACCCCTCTGGTGTGTGCCACACTTAGCCGGCAAACAGGCTTCAGCTTCAGCTTCTCTTCTCTCGCTCATAGTTCACTTGCCGCGCAAGTTCTTGGCCTTAAAATCGGCCAATCGCTTCTTGGCTTGTATGTTTACATTTACAAACTTGGCCAACAACAGCATTCGGCCATCCGCTTGAATAGAGCTACTGAATTCTACTATTCGTCATATATACAACATATATATATAAATGTATCTGTGGAATTACTTTCTTTAAAAGCTGCAAACGAAATGGGTCGACATCGACTTTAATGTTGTTTCCGTTGGTTGTTGTTGTCGCAGTTGATTCTTGTTTTATTTTATTTTTTTTTTGTGTTTTTACATTTTGTTCTCTCGCCTTTTAGTTGCATGTTTTGTATGATTCTCAAAAGTTGAAGCAACACGCGTTTTTCCAACCTTTTTTCATTTTCATTAACACTGATTTCTTTTCCATTTCTCTTTGGCGCCTCTGGGCAACAATCACTAAAGACCATTACAATTTCATTCTTTTGTTTCATACAAAAAAAAATGCGGGCCATATTACTATTAATTTTGTTATTGTTATAATTAACTAAAATATATTTGATAATTTGGGTGAAACTTTACCTTTTAATTAATTGCTATTTATTTATTATGTGTAATTTTTGTCGATATACTGAATATTATCGAATTAAAAATATTATTTATTTATATTTTAAAAACAACAAATATCTGAAAGATAGAAAAAGCATTTTCATTAAATTTATAGCAAAGGAAAGATTTGGTTTTGAATTAATAATTAGTTATTTTCAAATGTATCAAGGAATTTAAAATATTGATTAATTTTAAGGTATATTTTTTTTTATTTTGCGGTATTTTTTATAGTTTTTTCTTTTTAATAGCATTACTTATACAACTTGTTGCCAAAATCGATTTCGTTGCAGTGCATAACAGGCAACCTGTTATAAATAATTTGTATTTTGTATTTTTCTTCTTCGTTTTCTACTATTGAAATAGTATATGGCATAGGTGTTATCACTCGTATTACCAATTGCAGTCACGTATTGTGGCCCTGTATGCGTCACAGTGACCCAATCCGAGAAATTGTTATACGTTACCGTCGGCTTAGTTTTTTTTTGTTTTTGTTTTTTGGGCATTTGTGGGGAGTGTGTGGCGCACTTTGCATTTATTTATATTTATTTGTGAAAGTTTATGACCTTAAAAAATGACAACGAACAAACAAGTGCGAGAACAAAACATTCCAAAACATTCTCGCAGTGCATTCAACTTGAGTCAAATTATTTACTTGACTTAATACCACATTCATTAGCGGCATACAGCATAGTAGTAACTGTTGTCTGCTGTTTGACATTTACTCAAGCGACTGCACTGCACTGCAGAACCAGATACAGATACAGATGAGGCATATAAAATTATGCAGTTGCAGATACTTGACAGCTGCCATGCTGTTGTAGCATTATATGGCTTATTAGCTTGGCATGCAATTTTTACGTTTGCATCTTGATCTTCTTACTTATTGTTGTTGTTGCATTCGCATTTGTCTGGCGCCCAATTGAGTCAAAGCATTGCATCATCGTAGGCGTAGATGCCACAACGACGACAAAGTCGACACAATGATGAATTTGGTTTTTTAGCTTGCATCCGCATCAGAAATTTTTTTGCAGCTCTCTCGAAGTTAATATATTCGCACAACTTGCCGAAATTAACAATGAATTTGAATCGAAATCATTTTATTGTTGCCACAGATATACATATATGTAAATGCATTTGTGTGTGTGTGGGGTGTGTAGTGTGTACACAAATAATAATGTGTACATAACCACACAATGAGATACAACAAATTACGACACCTATGTAAAGTTGACTGACTTGTGATTTGAATAGAGTCAAACTAAGCCAAACTCCTTTCTATGTTGAAGTTGTACAGAAAATTATTGCGAATGCTCTCGACTCTTATTTCAACATATCACAAATCTTAAAATAGCATCCAAATAAAATAAATTTTAAAAAATCCCTTTGATTGATTTTATTAGTTTTGTTATTTCAAAGTTGTGTGTTTTGTGATTAAAATATAATCGAACTTAGTCGAACTCAAATGCTTTTAAGTCTCATATCAACATTACACGAACTTATTTAAAGCTGAAAGATAAAAATTAAATTAATAAAATTATCAAATCTATTTTGGCTCATTTTGTAAGCTTGATTTTATTAATAATGTTAAATAATTTATTATTTAGATGAATTTATTCAGCTGAATTTGCAAACAGGTCTTAGCGTATTTAAAAACTTGACCAATTTATTTTTGTTGAATTTGATTGCAATCGGTTTTCTATTGGTACTAAATCAATGACACATTAAGCGAATCGCATTTTGATTATACGCTTTATGCTAATGAGTAAATTTGTTCATTTGATGTCTCTACCGCATCTTACAAACATGGCAAATTCAATTTGGTGTTTCCAATGCTCAGTTTGCTTGGGCAACAATTGTTTCCCATGGCATAAGAGCCAAGCAAGAGGCTGGCTTGGCTGTCTTGGCTTGGCTGCATTACAAGTCAACTGACAAAAAGCCAACAACCTTCCACCCGTCCATCAGTCCATCAGTCAGTCAATCATTGAGACGAGGCAACGCCGAAGTCGACGCCGACGCCTTTTGTAGAAAGTGGCCTGCGGTCGTATCGATGCAATTGTTGCAAGCAACAAACCTGGAAATTTGTAATACAACATTGCGGTTTGCCTCAGCAACGTGGCCACATTTATATAAAAGTAGTGTAACTTGGCTTAAAGTCGTTACAATTACACACAGAGACATATAATCACACAAACAAGGCGAAATGTCCAACTTCATTACGTGACAGTCCGGAGATTACATTTGATTGATCTGCAATGGAGACAAAATCGCATCAACTCGCATCTGCACTGAAATTAAGTCAAATGCGACGGAAACCGCTCAGCGAACAACAACAACAACAACAACAAAAACAACAACAATAAAAACATATCAACAAAAGTTATGTCTCTGTTTAGAGGGAATAACTGTCGAAAACGTGTTTACAATTTAGTCTACTTATGAAGAGATCTTAAATAACTCTCCTCTTGAAACTTGAGCTTTGAGTTTTGAGATACATTTCAAGATATCGCTAGAGTAAATAATTCCTTTTAAAGCAGAGTTTGCATTTTCTGCTTAGGCAAGCTAGTGAATTGATATAAATTGTACGTAATTAGTACTGTAATTTATACACTTTTAAACAAAATCGCCATAAATGTTAGTTAATTGCCATACTTTTTGCGTCAATGGTTAGTCACCCTATTAATTAGAAAGTAATTTTTCTTAAATTTATGGTTATATATGTCTTAAAAACTAGGATTATAACTCCTAAAAACGTAAACAAAAACATTTTACATAGTTTACTTAACTTCAGAACTTGCGATTTTTCTAATAGTTATGGTTTGCATTTCCACATTTTAGAAAAGTTTTTTTTTGATAATACAAAATATTCCTAAAAAATGAAGAAAAAATTCAATATTTAGCCTTTCTAAATCTTAGAAATGATTTTTTTCTAATATTTAGAAAAGATGAAAAACTTTCTATTTTTTAAGGAGTTTTACTAAAATATTAGGGTATTTTTCCGAGTGTACTAAATATTCATTCTATATTTCGATGTCACTGGCAGTTGGTTAATAAATGGTTCACAGTCTCAGTGCTGATAAATAAGCCCAGTTACATACGCACTATAGCCAAATACATAACAAATAAATAGAACGGCATGTACGCGACGAAAAACGTGCGACCGCGCAGCAGCCTCTCCACAGACGACAATCATCGGATCAAGGAAACAAATCGCACACAGAACAAATCGCCGAGCAACACGGTACTCACTTTAATCGCATTCTGCGTATTTCTGTTGGTGCTGTGCAGCTTTTTGTTGGGCGCCTTGGTTTATGTGGGCAAGAATATTGCCGAGGAGCATCAGAGGCAGCAGGCGGGCGGCACTCTAGCCGTTATAAACGACACCATACGCACCATATATATTGATCGTGATCAATTATTGTCGACAAAGCCAATTTTGAGTGTTCTCTCAGGTTTGTGTCAACATTTTAATCCAAATTCAAATTACAGTTCAAATTCAAGTTACAATTCATATTCAAATTCAAATTCAAATGCTCAGCAAATGCGCGGCAATCAAACCGTTTCGCTTGTATCATTTAGCTTTTTGTTACTCTCAACCCGTTTCGCATAGCGCAGTATCGTTGTCGCTATCGTTATCGCTATCGACCTTGCAACAGCTGTTGTCTTGGACGCGCTGAGAGATTTATATAGGTCGAATATATTGAACTAACTGATAAATACCCCAAAAATACCAGATAGTCGCGCCTACACCACCCAAGTACCCACAACGAAGAGAATGAACCAAGCCATGGCTGCCATATCACCAGAGATAAGAACTGCCAGTCGAGTGCTGCAGAAACTTGGATTTCGATTGCCAAAGTCGCTAAAGCCACGAAAATACAATCTGCATTTAAGACCGGATTTCAGTACAAAGAGCTATACGGGCAACATCAGCATCCAACTGGAAGTGCTGAGCCCCATTTCCTTTATACCTGTGCATACCAGACAGCTCAATGTGAGCCATGATCGACTGCAGCGTTTGGATGATTCGGGTGCTCCGCTGACGGAAATCAAGCCGAATTTGACGTTCATCGATCCGGAATACGAATATTGGGTATCGGAATTTGAGCAGCCGCTGGAAAAGGGCAACTATTCTTTGCGTCTGCACTTCAATGGCTCCTTGGTCGATCGCATTACGGGCCTGTACCAAAGTTCGTACTACGACAGCCTGCAGAATCGCACCAGGTAGCTGCTGTCCAAGTTGTGCTCCTCTATTTTCTTTAACTGTAGTCACCTAACCCACACATGCATGCACTTCACTTAATCCCTCTACTATTATCTATATATTTGTATTTATGATTTATTGAAGTGTATTGATTTTCACAGATGGATTGCAAGCACCAAATTTGAGCCAACCTATGCCCGGCTCGCTTTCCCCTGTTTTGACGAGCCGCATCTGAAGGCACAGTTCATCATCACGGTCGCCCGGCCCAGTGGCGATGAGTACCATGTGCTCTCCAACATGCCAGTCGATGTAAGTCAACTATAACGAGTGAAAGATTATCTTTCGGTTATCTAATCGCTTGTAGAGTTTATGTTTTATATCAGTTCCCGATCGATCAACACGTAAAATAGCCTTAAAACTTCTTTCGTATTATATTATTCTTAATAGTATACGTTTTTAAAAGAAATTATTTGTTCTTGTTAAATTTAAATTTCCTTAAATTAAATGCATTCATTTGCAGAGCGAGGTAGTCGATGGGGATGTGACTGAGGTGACCTTTGAGCAGACCTTGCCCATGAGCACATATCTGGCGGCCTTTGTCGTATCGGACTTTGCGCATACGGCAACTAAAATTGGAGAAACTGAGATTGATTTGCGCGTTTTTGCGCCACCCGCTCAGGTGGATAAGACACAATATGCACTGGAGACGGGTGCTGGTGTTACGGCGTATTACATTGATTATTTCCAAGTTTCGTATCCGCTGCCCAAACTGGACATGGTTGCCATACCCGACTTTGTGTCCGGTGCCATGGAAAACTGGGGTCTGTTGACCTACAGGGAGACTGCGCTACTCTTCGACGAGCTAACCAGTTCCAGCGTTAACAAGCAGCGTGTCGCAACAGTTGTTGCCCATGAGTTGGCGCATCAATGGTTTGGCAACTTGGTCACAATGAAATGGTGGAACGATTTGTGGCTAAACGAAGGCTTCGCCACATTCATTGAGTACAAAGGTGTGCACCACATGCATCCCAATTGGGATATGGTAAGAATTGCTCACCTCTCTCTATCTCTGTTGACTAATTAAATCTGTTGCTAATTAATTTGTGGATTTTTAGTTGAACCAATTCGTTATTGGGGACCTGCATCCTGTGTTGAAGATTGATGCCACTTTAGCCTCGCATCCCATTATCAAATCTATTGAGAGTCCAAATGAAATAACGGAATATTTTGATACGATTACCTATTCGAAAGGCGCCTCTTTGGTTCGCATGCTGGAGCATTTTGTGGGTGAGGAGAAATTCAGGAATGCCACCACACGCTATCTGGATCGCCATGTGTACGGCACTGCCACCACTGATGACTATTTGACCGCCATCGAAGAGGAAGAGGGTGTCGAATCGGATGTGAAGTATGTGGTGAATGAATTGCTTCAACTGCGATAAGATTCATTTGATTGGCCCCTTTCCTTACAGACTAATCATGCAAACGTGGACCGAACAAATGGGCTTCCCCGTCGTTAATGTCGTCAAAGATGGCAATAATTACAAATTAACACAAAAACGTTTCCTCGCCAATCAGGATGACTATGATGTTCAAGTGGAGACATCTTCCTTCAAGTATGTCCAACGCACGTCCAAGGCTTATTATAATTTTGCTCAAATATCTTTTTCTGTGCAGCTATCGCTGGTCCATTCCCATTACCTATACGACAAGCGTCGACAGCACCGAACAGAGCACAATATTTAAATATATCGATAATGAGGCTGTCGTTACGGTGCCGAGTGCTGTTAGCTGGATCAAGTTCAACAAGGATCAAGTGGGCTACTATCGCGTCAACTATGAGGAGGATCAGTGGACAGCTTTGGCCACAGAGCTCAAAAAGTCGGTCGAAACTTTCAGCACGGCTGATCGTGCCCATTTGCTAAACGATGTGAATGCTTTGGCAGATGCTGGACAGACGAGATACCAAAATGCTTTGGAGCTGAGCACATATTTGGTGAACGAAGTCGACTACGTGCCCTGGAGCGTGGGCACTGCCTCTTTGGGAGCTCTCAAGAGTCGCGTCTACTACACCAATCTGTATAAGGACTTTAAGCAATATGCGCTCAATCTTTTGTCGCCCATAGCGGAGAAGCTTGGCTTTGAAGTCGGCACAAATCATTTAGAAAAGTACGCATATATATTTATTTATATATCTACATGGGTATAGATTTCATGTGTGGTTTTCATTTTCAGCTCACTGCGGATCAAGGTGCTGAGCTCTGCCTGCAGCTTTGGCCATGAGAGCACATTGGAGAAGGCAACGACATTGTTTAAACAATGGCTGGCCAGTCCTAGCACACGACCCAGTCCCGATATACGCGACGTGGTTTATTATTACGGTCTGCAACAGGTCAATACAGAGGCCGCCTGGGACCAGGTCTGGCAGTTGTATCTTGTGGAGACCGATGCCCAAGAGAAGCTTAAGCTAATGAATACACTGGCGGCTGTGAAGGTGCCCTGGCTGCTGCAGCGATGCATCAATCTGGCGTGGGACGAGACTAATGTGCGCAGGCAGGACTATTTCTCGTTGCTGGGCCAAATTTCGGCCAATCCCGTGGGCCAGAGCCTTGTCTGGGACTATGTGCGCGAGAACTGGCAGCAGCTGGTCGATCGTTTTGGCATCAATGAGCGTACGCTTGGCCGTCTGATTCCCACGATAACTGGCCGTTTCGCCACGCAAACAAAGCTGGAGGAGATGGAACAATTCTTTGAGAAATACCCAGAGGCGGGCGCTGGAACTGCGGCGCGTAAACAGGCCCTGGAAACGGTGAAGGCCAACATCAAATGGCTAGAACTTAACCAGGATGAAGTTGGCAAATGGTTGGCCAACTATGTGGAGCAGTCAACGGCTAGCAATCGCATCAATTGAGCCTGAGCCTGAGCCTGAGCCGTATCCTGTTAAATATCCTTAATGTAAAAATAACTTAATGATTTTTTGAATAGTCTTAGCCAATGCAGTCTGAGTGCATTGCAAATGTGAATGAAGATATTGTGAATATTATGATATTTTTGGATTAAAATACATATGGAAAGAAGATTCACCGATGTCCCTTTTGCCTACTTCTCTACTCTACGGCAACTTCAACCATTAGTGAAAGTCTGCCAATCAAGTCTACCAATTCTGTTTGGACTCATTCACTGCTTTATTATCTCCCACATGACCTACAATTCTCTCTCTCTCTGTGTGTGTGTGTGTGTTAATGTGTGTGGATTTAAGTGTGTGCAATTTGAATGAAATTGCGGAAACGGAAATGGGGAACAACGTACGCATGTTTTTGTTTAATTTGGACGCTCTGGATTTTTATGGGCGAACCAAATTTGATGTCGCCCAAAGCTGTTTATGGCAAAAAGGACATCAGTTTTGTTTACTTAGCAGCACAAATTTTTGGCCAATTTCGGCGTAAGCAGCGAAGCCTGTTAAGTAAGATTGTTTACGACTCGAATTGAGCGCAATTGAATTTGTTAACTGATTTTGATATACACACATATCAATATTTATTATGGATACTAGAATACTGGGCCAACTCTGCGCTGGATAGCCAATCACTCACATGGTGCGATGTAATGATGGCCACATTTCAATGCCATCTCAGTCAAGCAGCTGCATAAATTTCGCTGAGGACCGTTAAATGAATACCAGCAACAAATTTATACAAGAAATAGGCAAAAATATTCCAACAACAACAGGAAAACAAACGCAAAATTTATGTAGATAAAAAAAAAACAAATACAGATGGACATATTTTGCAGAAGCACAGCAAATAACCCAGTTGTGGGTTTGATAATCTGTCACTGAAATGCGAGCGATTCATTTGATTTCGATTTTATGTGAATTTGATGGTCGTTGGCAGGTCGTAAATTCTTGATTGTGAGACAGTTAACAGCATTCTTTTCTTTATGTGGATGCCACATTAAAGTTGGCGTTTAAACGGTTGCTTGCCACACCACAGGTCCAAGGTCATTCCTGTCGACTCGGCCAGACATAGCCTTGCAACTATATTAATGAAATCGCACGGCACGAGACGATTGAGACATAATAATGGGGCATCAGGCAGTTGGATAAGACTTCTCTCCCGCAACAGCTGCAGGCGTTTAAATTTGCCAAGTGGCAGCAGCAAAAAGCAAAAAGCAAATAACACTCGTTTCCCACTTGCACTTCTGAAATAATTTGCTCGATTGTCAATGCCCCAATGTCCCATAAAGAGTCATATTCGGCCAATTTTTAACCAACATACACACACACAAACACACACACACACACACACACCCACACAAACACACTCACACTCGGTATCGATTGGCCTACGGCCAGTGAAACTAATTTCGCCTTTGTCTGCAGACCATCATTTTGTGCACAAGTAAAAAAAAAAAACATTTGAAATTTGGCTCTAACATTTATACGTTTTAAATGAGAGAATTCTCAGAATTAAATTGCATTTCAGCTGCAAAAAAAAAATTCTAAAAAATTCTATTAAAATTAAAAAAAAAACTTAAACCAGATTTCAACATTTAATTTCGCTTAAAAAAAATGGCAAAATATGGTTTTATTGTAAAACTAATTTGGACCATTTTGGAGCAGGGCTTAAAGTCTTTTTGCTTTAAATGATTTTGCTTAATCTGAAATAATTTATAGAAGGAAAGTTTTGTGCGAAAATATCCCAACACATTCAGTTTCACTTTTACGTTTAAGTCATGTAAAAGAGGAAAATAACCATTTTCCGAAAAAAATGGATTAAGTATTCTAAAACATCAAGCTTAAAAAGTTTCATTTGCATGCGAAGTTCAAGTTTCGAACAATGCACTCGTAGAACACAAAACAATAGAATGAATACACTTTGAGCCATCTTAAAGTAGGCTTTAAACTTTTGATTAGGTTTTTACAAGCACTCAATTTTGTTCGCAGAACTAAACACAATTTGCATTTGGAGACGAGACTCTACAATAAACTATGCATTTACAATATAAAATGCCACAAGTTTATTGTCCGGTTGTCAATAAAGAATAAATTGGTCTGTTTTAGTATTAGTTTGTTAGCCAATTAAGTGTCCTTGGGCAAGTTAACAAGGCTCATACGACATGTTCCCACATTCGGGCATTGACTTGTGTATTTCAAGATTCAAACAAATTGCGCTCATATTGAACTGCTGATGTATATATATATATATATATATATAAATATATATGTGTGTGTGTGTGTCTGTGTATTTGGAGCCAAATTGTTGACAATCAACAATAATGACCCATGAGCTTATATTGGCTGCAATGACGTTTTTATGACGTCACACCTGTTGATGGCTAATAAAATGAAGTGTAACGTTGCGGAATGGAATGTTTTGTGCATGAATCGATTCGCTTAACCCCTAAAATTACTTAATTCGCAGATAATTAAATTCGCATTGCACTCACCGCTCGAACCTCTCTAAGTGATTAATATTTTATTTTATTAGTGTACCGACAGAGCTGCCAAAGAGGATGGGCCAACAAAATACTCGACTGTTGCCGGGCGGATGGTTCGAATATAAATTTACTTGATGGTAAATTTAGCATCGATAAAACAGCAGGCAGGAAGCGAAGGATTCGGTTGTCCTTATTTATGTTGTGCTAACAGTAGGCAATCTTGGCAGCAACCCTAGCACCGTTGCTATTAATCTTAATTTGATGCAAATATTCAATCAAGCGATACGCGGCAAATGGTTGCTTTTGTAATTAAAGGCACATTAGGCGCTCGTAAAAATTAAATTGTCAGTTGTGTAGAGCCATCTGCAACGCCTGCCCCTGCCCCTGCCCCAGCCCCTATCCCTTGTGTCGAGTGCGAGTAATTAGCGACACTTAAGCTCTCAACCATGCCACCTAAAGTCTATTTATTTTAGCCAACTATTGATTGTGTCAAAGCTGCGAACGGAACAGAAGTTGACATGCGGCTTAAACTAAACGAGTGTCTTAATTTATAAATAATTTTATTGTCTGCCTGGAAATGTGAATGTTTTTGCATTTGTTATCGTCTTAATAGCAGATATTTGCTTACAAATTAATCAATATTTTGTATATACTCTGTTCATTCAACTGCTTTTTGTGTATTTAATTTTAAATAATTTCAAGAAGAGATTTTCCAGAAAGTGCTAAGCATGTTTATAAAAAAGAAACCATAAAACTCAGTTAAGCAAAAAATATATTTCACAAGTATTCTTGCATTGCATAAGCAAAAAAAAATAAACCAATAAAATTACCATAAATAAAAATCTACTGATCTGTGAACTTGTACATTTAAATGGATGAACATTGCATATATACATATGTATATATATATTTTCATATTCATATTCAGCTTGCAGGGTTTGTCAATCAACCACTTGGTTTTTTTATTTGGTTTTATATACGAATTTTAATACGAATTTTTATATTCTGATCACTTTTTCAATCTGTGCGCTGTAACATTTTCTCCTTTTGATATTTTATCCGTTTATCGGACTTTTACGCCTCTCAGTATTATATAAATATTCAGTTCATCGATTTCATACATACATAGGTCGTTAACATTGGCCAATTTTTCTAGATGGACAGCCAACTGCTGATGCGTAGTTTTATATTTCAAAGCGCACACACATAAACATATAAACAAATAAATATATATATATATATATATATATATATACAAAATATATATACAAATATGCAAATTGATGCTGATATCAGCCTGTCTACGGCGTGTTGCTTTGTTGTGTGTTGTTTGTTGTGTGTTGTTTGTTGTGTGTGGATCTAAAAATGCATAAAATGCCATAAAACTGAATCTCGTGTGGTTGGTTGGTTGGCAGTAAAATGTGTGGCAAAGAAGTGCAATAAAAAGGCTTTAATGATGCTGATGACTGTCTGTAATTAAATGCCAAACACACACACACACACACACACACTCACTCACTCTGTGTGTGTGTGTGATGTGAGTGAACTTTAAGCCAGAGGCGCAATGAATTGGTCTCGAAATTCATCTTTATTATTATAATTAAATGCCTAAATTCGCGTTTCTGCTTATCTATAGACATGTATAATCTAAAATCCCAACTTTCCGAACTGTACCCATTTCTATATATCTATATATCTGTCTATATGTTTTGTTTTTGTTGTTATTCAGTTCTTGGCTATCGATGGCCCATTGTCTGCGGCCAGAACATGAATTTTGATTTATGGCCGCTTGTTATTCGTTAGGCAAACAATGCCATAAATATAAACAGAAATAAAAGCAGAAATTGTCAAATTGGCAATAGGAGCAACACTGTCTGCTGTTGCAAGTTGCATTTAAGGCAATGATCCGTTAAAGTCAACTGCACTCGCCGCATTCCGCAAAATATACGTTTGTTTGCACACCGCGTATACTTAATGTTGCATGCCCCAAGTAATGACAATGACTTGCTATTTTTGCAACTTGGCAGCGTAAGCAATATCCATTAATGCATTTGTCCTTTGGCCCTTGCCCCCCTTTGCCGTTAGTTTATCTGCTGCGACCAACTGGAAATGTAGAACCATTTGCATTGCCCCATTTCTGCGTGATAAGCAAACTTTATTGGCAAAGTTTCGATTGCGTTGCGACTTTGACATTTATTTAAATTTATTTACGCACACTTTGTAAAAATCTCGGCTACAAATTTGTAGTTTGGATTCCAACCGAATGCAAAGTGCAAATTAGTGATAAAACAACATGGAAAATACTGTAAGCCCACAAATCGAATGACCATAAATTGGAGAACCGCACGGTTAACATACCCTGGTGGGAGCTGTCCAAATGTCCACATGTCCTAAACATTTCACATTTGTTGTGGTCACTGATTGTATGCATATTAAATTTATTAACATTTCCATAACTCTATTTTTAATGAACTGATGAATGTGTGCAGCTTTTCTGATGCCCATAAATAAATCGAGACAAAGAAATGCATACGTGGGTTGTATCGCAATCATATAAATCTCGTTTAAACAAGAAAGAGAAAGCCAGAGAGAAAGAGAAAGAGAAATTGAGAATGATAGACTTTAAGATACCATATAACCAGGCTAAAAATAAACGTAACATATTGTTTCTTATAATGAATCATGTTTTCCAAAATTAGGATAAAATGTTTAAAGCCCAAATAAATCAAAATATTGAGAGAGCAATTGCAAAATATTTAAATAATTGTAAATTGTTGAAAAACGCTCAAGTGGTTCAAAATAAATCTAAAAATCTGAAAGCTTAAAAATTGAATAGAGATTCCAAACTATATACAAATAATTAGCAAAATAAATATTGTGGAAAAACGAGGGTGACTCAATAACTGCAAATCACTTTCATTTTTTAAGCTGGCTAAAAATATGTTTATATTGGTTAAAAATAATAAATGTTTACATAATTAAAGAGATCTACATAACAAAAAATTAAAAAATTATAAAAAAAACTTCTGAAATATGTAAAAATACTTAAAAACTAGAAATCATTTTTATTTTTTAGCAAAAAAATCTATACATAAATTCTTCTCAGACCCTGTACTGCCAAACGAGGTATTTAAATAATTAGGCCCTATAAGGTAGAAAATATTCATTCAAAACAAACTTACCATAAATATCTAATGAGCAAATTAATATGCTTACCATATTTTGAGAAAGCTTTATTTTGAATCGCAATGCAATTTGACAAATGAGGTATTTGGCTCTGCCGACGGCGATGTTGACAGCGAACCTGTCGCTACTTGCCCCAACTTGGCATTACTCAAAGTATCTCACAACATGCGTATTTAAATTTAAATACAAATATAGAAATGCAAACATGAGTAAACACCCAGGGCAATTATAATAAAATACACAAATGCGAAAACAAGCTATAAATATGCATGGCAATTAACTACCAGTTATTAATACTGCGGTGCAAAAGTCAAATATTTATTTAATCATTTATTAATATTAACTATAATAGTTATTAAAACAATTAATCAGGCGTCCTCTAATTTACCCAAAACTTTCCGTCTTGAGCGCTCCAATTTACAATTTCAAGTCAATTCATAACTAATTAAACAGAACAGATTACAAATAATTCAAAATGCTTTTATTTGCGTTTTATACCCTTAACCCATTAAAAATGGGTTAAAGGTATTATTATTTATAAATAAGGAGCGTCTGCCTCTTAAATTGTAGAGTTTATTTCTATCGGAAATCGAAATGTATCGATAATTCAGAAAATGAGGCATTTATCGATAAAACAAAGCAAACTTGATCTGCGCCAGGTGCACGAGATTTTATATTCCAAATTTGAAGCATCTAGTTCTTATAGTGTCTGAAATCCGCGGACGGACGTACAGGGCTATATCGACTCGGCTGTTGATCCTGATCAAGAATATATATACTTTATGGGGTCGGAGATGCTCCCTTCTGCCTGTTACATACATTTGCACAAAACCATTATACCCTTTTTACCCATTTTTAATTAAGGGTATAAAAAGCCTTGTCGATTTCGCAGATTCGAGAAAATGAAAAGCATTTCCGGTTTTTACTCGTTGAAAGAAGCCGGAATAAAACAATTAATAATGTCTAGACTTAATGACTAGACCTCATTTGAACTAAATGTATTAATCTTTTTGCAGAAACTTTATCATAAGTTATATTTAGGTAAACTTATTTATAGATTTCTGTTGATCAGATTCGATTATTTAGGCAGACTCATCAAACTCATCTGCATATTTATGCCTTAAAGATACATTTGTTATGAATTCTTTGTGAATTTAATAAAATATGAACCTATTCTGGCTGTGCTTATGCATATGCTTGTATCGGTCCAGTTACGCATTTATATTTATATATGCATATATGTATATATACATATACATTCATAGGGTCAACGACTTAGTGTGTGCTTAAAAATATGCAATAATGGCTGAATAATTTATTTAAAACTCTTAAATTTTGCTTAGCTGATTCCATTTAACACCAAGTGTGGCTGTCAATTATAATTTCTTTCTCTTGTCTGTCTTAACAACTTGTTTTCCGTGTTGGCACAAATAAAATGCCATTTGATTGTCTGTATGCAGTCCCCACCACCACCACCACCAGCACCACCACCACCAGCACCACCACCACCAGCACCACATCTGGCTTCTGCCTCTGCTCCTGTCTGGCAGTTTCAATCACAATATTATTGTGCGGCATACAAAGAGCAAATGTCGACGACGCGTTGCATCCACTTCTACGCGGCAGAGGCAGGCGCCACACACGTAAGTGAATCATATACGATGAGAAAGTGGTGTCATCCAATTCTTTCCGTATAGCTCTTGGCAGCCGTATTTAAGATTGACAAGGGGGCTGCAAGTGTTTTTGCGCAGAATTATTATTTTTAATAGCTTGTTTACATTTTATTATGACGTTTGTGTTGCCATTTCATTCAATCATTTTCTTTGATATAAATAAAAGGTATTTTTTTATAATTTCACATTTTTGTTTAAATTCACGAACTTAAGCATCACAGAACATTTAACAAAAGCGTTTCATTAATTTAATTGGGTCCATTTTTATACAATGAACGGAATGTTTATTGTAAAAATGTTGATATGGAAAATCCGAGATTTGCAGCTTTTCGACCCACGATTTGTTTGCTTTAAGTTACACAGCTTCAACGATTTTCCTTGAAAAGGTCAACAAATAACATTTGAAATAAATAGAATTAGAAAATAAATAAATCTTGGCCAAAACTGCACATACACATACCTATCACAGCATCTTAACTTAAAAAACAAAATACTATCGACTTTTGTGTTTTGTTTGTCGTTGTTAGGATTAATAATAACTTAACGACAGGTTTTAGACTTGTTTCCAGCATATTTATTGCTTTGAAATAATTTTATTATATTTTAATTATTTGCTATTATTGTAGTTAGTTGTCTAAGCAAAGTGTGGCTAATTAATATCTAGTTAAGTCAAATTTTAATGGCCCCATTAAAAGTTAACGGGAGCAACACGAATAACAGAATTGAAAAAAGTTTATACATAAATCTGGCAAACCAGATTGAGTCATCATTTTGGTCAATCAAAGTGGTTCAATGTGGTTCGATGTGGTGCGATGCCAGTCGCATTTTATTTGTTTTGAATATAAATAAAATATTTGGCAATAACACGTGTCCTCAATGAATTGACCGTTGGCTTAAAGTGTTTTGCTTTGCGTTGCTTAATTAATTCAATTTACTTACTTTAATTTATGCAAGCGATGTTTTTAAACTGGACTCCAAAGTCTATTATTAATCATTAAAATTTGCACTCATTTTATCATTTAAACATATATTTGTTTTTTTTTTTTGTAGGAGCTTTAGACTTAACGAACTCCAGCGGCTCTCTATAGCAACAATCAGGAGGGAGCAGTTAATCAGAGAAGATTGTGAGTGGTGCCCCTCCCAGGTGTATTGTTGCCAACGTGACCCATCAGCGGCACAGAGTGAGGCAACTTTACATAAGTTGTATCTGAAGGACAGGCCACCAATTTGTCGGAAAGTCTTTTGCAAATTATTTTTCAGGTTCTATTTGCCTTTGGGTATAACACAAGTGTCTGTGATTGAAATGCAGTTTAGCCGGCATTCAGGCAATCGTTGGATTGGACATGGATACCCATGTTCAATGTCATTGCCTATCAAATTCCATTTTACGACTAACACACACTCCCAGGGGTCAATAAGAACGTGAAAAATGCCTAAAACAATGGCACAAAAACAACTACAAAGGTCGCCCCACAAAAAACCATAACAAACAAAAAACCAACAAAGGCACCACAATAACAAACAAGGGGCACCAAACGAGGCGAAAAGACAGAAAACATCAACAACATGGAATCGGAAGACATGCGTGAAGTTGAAGCCACGAGTCGATAGCATAGGGATAAAGATTTGATGCCTTTGATGCCAGGACTTGAATAAATAAATACACTCGGAAAATGAATCCCAGTGCATTTTAGAAATTGCATTAAAATTAATATCTGGAATCTTTTTATTGTTCTTATAAATAATTTCTAAGAAAAAAACTACTTGAAATTAGAAAAGCGTTTTTTCTGTTTTTCAGAAATATATTACTTAATAATACAAAAATATTTCTAAAAAGTACAAATGAAAACCCGTTCAAAATCCTTTCTGCAATTCAAAAAAAATTAAGAATAAAATCAAACTGTTTTTTTTTACTATTATTATTTATTTTGTGCTTACTCTCAAAATTGTGAGTTTTTCAATTATTTAATATTATATTTCTAATGTTTAATTATTATTTTAGGAACAACACACCGAAATTAGACATATTTTTGACAAATTTTGGAAAAATGTACCTTATAAGAAAAGCCCTTGTTTTTACAAATGCACAAATATACTTTCTGAATAATAAGGTGAGTTACCAAGAGTATGACGATTGTTTTAAATTGAGGACCACTTTTCTCTGAGTGTAAGTATACATAGACGGACCCATTCTCAGCATGATTTTACGTGACACTTGCATAGAATTTGAAACTTGTCAAGTATTGTATTTTGTGGCACACTCTCCGACATGTCTGGCATTTGCGATTTGCTATGCAACTGATTGTTGCCTCAAGCTGCTTACGTGTGTGGCAATTACACGCGACTCACAACGATCTAATTTTGATGTGTTAATTAATTGACCATTATGTGAGTAAGTCGCAAATGTCTGCGCCTCCTTGTTGCATAAGCGATTAATTAATTCAATGACCGAACATTGTGCCGCAAAAAGTAGGCAACAAATTATTTATGGCTAAATTAACGCCCCCCATATTGATAACGCACATTTGAATTGCTAACCAGGCTCATACATAGAAATTAAATAAAAACCAGTTTATTGCTTAGCTTAGAACAACTGGTCCTCGAGCCTCGAGCCTCGAGCCTCGGCATTTGAGCACTCAGTACTCGGGGCGCCGCGTACAATTGCCATTGTATTTGGATTCAATTTATGCATTATGCGGGCCCAAACAGTCTCATTTGTGTGCATATAAACAAAGGGCTAATAGTAAATTTAAAATAAAACAAGTAAGAACGCTGTAGTCGAGTGAGCTCGACTACCATATACCCTGAACCAAGTTTTAAATGCATTATAGGTTTATCGTTTTTGGGGGCTGGAGTGGGCGTGGCACGATCTTAATAATATACCTTCTAAGTTTGGTAACTGTAGCTCTTGAATTGCGGGAGATACAGGCATTTATCGTTTTTTGTGGGCGGGAGTGGGCGTGGCCCAAAATATTTTGGAGTTCGATCTTAGTAATATACCTTCTAAGTTTGGTAACTGTAGCTCTTAAATTGCGGGAGATACAGGCATTTTTCGTTTTTTGTGGGCGGGAGTGGGCGTGGTCCAAAATTTTTTTTCCACATTTATGAAGGGTGTTACTAGCAATATACCTTTAAAATTTGGTGACTTAAGTTTTCAAATTGCGTGAGATATATGGGTTTATCGATTTACACCAACAGGTGTATCGGTTTAGGTAGGTGGAGTGGGCGTGGCCATCCAATTTTTTTATCGGTCTTTGGGGGAGTTACCAGTAACATACCTGCAAAATTTTGCGACTCTAGCTTTCAAATTACGGCAGATATGCGCATTTTAAATTTCTAGGGACGATGTTCCTGGGGGCGGCGGATGTGGGCGTGGTCAAAAAATTGGTATGCCAATCTTCGGAGGAGGTTACCAGCAAATTACCTTCCAAGTTTGGTTACTCTATCTTTAAAGTTTTCGGAGATATACGGAGTTATCGATTTACAATCGGAATTGTCGATTATAGGCGCAGGTGTGGGCGTGGCACCACAAATTTGTTATCGGTTCTTAAAGGCAACTATCAGTAATATAACTACAAAATTTGACGTTCCCTACTCAAAAACTGCGGAAGATATAGCCATTTGAAAATTTTTGGGTCGGGGGGTGATGGGGGCGTCGGAAGTGGGCGTGGCACATGCCGATTTTTCAAGGACCTCACCAACAACCTACCAACCAAAATTGGTGACTGTATCCATTAAATTGTGAGAGATATCTGCAATTTACTGCTATCAGAAATCTAAATGTATCGATAATTCAGAAACTGAGGCAGTTATCGAAAAAATAACGCGAACTTGATCTGCGCCTGGTATACGAGATCTTATATTCCAAATTTGAAGTCTCTAGCTCTTATAGTCTCTGAGATCCGCGTGTTCATACAGACGGACAGACGGACAGACGGACAGACGGACAGACGGACAGACAGACGGACAGGGCTAGATCGACTCGGCTATTGATCCTGATCAAGAATATATATACTTTATGGGGTCGGAGATGCTTCCTTCTGCCTGTTACATACATTTGCACAAAACCATTATACCCTTTTTTCCCATTTTTAATGGGTTCAGGGTATAAAAATAGAAAGAATGGCAGAACACATTTCATTTGGCCGTAAATTGAATGATACAAATCCACGCAGTCTGCAATGCCAGACAAGTAAAATGCATGGCAAAGTGATAGTAAATTTGATGGCATAAGGGACAGTAAAATTTATTGTGCGGTTAGCTGTCAACGGGAACAACTTTTTGGCCAGGCCAGCATTTTTATAGACATGTTTCTTCAGTGTTCGCATAAAGTTCATCGGAGCTATTTGAAAGCCTTTAGCTGGAATGTGACATGCGATAAATGATGCCAACTTTGATGAAGTTTTCTTTTATCGTCCTTTTTTCTTGCAGCCTATTTTTGTGTATTATGCTTGTTAACGCCACAAGGTCAGATGGCACAAATAATTTATACATATATGATTAGCATACTAAAGTTAATCTGATACTTATCCAGAAACAAAATTCCAGACGGGTAATCGACCAAAAACCTTAACCCTCTGTACACGTTCGGTGACTCATTGCGTATACTTGATGTACATATATCGTAAAATTCATAAGTGGCTTCAAAAATTATTCATGAACACAAACTATTTTAACAGCAACGAGAATCTAATGGAAGCCACATTCTGGAAAATGTCTACAATTTGGATGTCCTGCAGCATGTTTTGCAAATTTGAGAACGCCAGGTGCCAGTTACAAATTTCCTTTCATTTGGCAAAATTGCACAATGTTGCGGTTGGAATCGTGTGTAATGCTCTGACATACATGTATATATGTACATATATGTATATATAAAAAAGCCAACAACTTTGCAACACATGATCCAATTTATAAATTTGCATTACCACGCGCAGTTTAACTTCATGTCTAAATTAATTTTACCGCGGACAATTAAAACTAAATGTGCAAAAAGTGCACAGCTGCCACATAAAATACCCTGCACCGAGGGCCAAGGGGGGTGTATTCACTTTCTGAAAGGTGGCTGAACTCTAGGCACATACAAATAACGAATCTATGCATCGAATTTAGTATTCGATTGTTTATTGTTTTCATGGTCTGACTTGACGTGTGCCACCCACAATTGTTATATATGTATGGCAATTGGCTGTCTGAAATAAACATTTAAAAACAATTATAATATTAAAATGAAAAAAAAAACAATTTTGAATGCCTCTCACAATTAAGAGTTTAAAAATAATAACGAATTTGAAATATCTTCAAAAATGTCGTGCATAATTTAGTAAATTGTACATAAGTTTAGCGCATAGAGTGGTTATTTATATTAGTATTATGTTAAGTATAGCGCATAATGTAGATTTATATATTAGTATTATGATGACAGCTTGAATATGGAGAATCAGTCATTATTGAATATATGCTTATGAATAGTTTTCTCTATTTATTTGTATAACTCTTAAAAGCTTTTCAATTATGATTTCTAATTTAAAATTTAAACGAGATCAGAGCTGATTAGCTTTTTACACCATTGTAGATAATCATAAATGTATATAATATATATGTAATTAGCATCATTAGGCGGGTCTATATAGACTAATGAATTTGTAGTCTTATTTACGATTTGCGAGATATCCCTAGGCTTGAAACAAGTTGCCAATTGTAGCTCATATTTTACCTTATTTACGCATCAGGAGCCACTTCAGACAGCATTTAACTCTACTTTGGTGCGGTGGTTTTCCTAATTACGCACTCTAATCATACCAGAGTACCAGGCATGCACTTCCACACACACACACACACACATACTTACACACACACACACACAGTAGTCACACACACACTCTCGAACATTTTAAAATGGCTGATGCGTATTTTAGAGTTTTATTACAGTGACTGCCGCTAGTTAAGCCACTCGAAGTGTTGGCCTCGTCTAGACTGTGGCCCGAAAGCGAATTCATGTGCCCGATAGACATCTTAATTGCCAAGGATTATGGTTTAGTTGGGTTAGCTTTCTGAAAAAATGAATGGAATTCATTAGACATTGGGCACATCGTTGGACCCTCGCCTAGACATAAGTATGATTGAGAGACTTAAGTGAATTGTTGCTGCTTTATTGAGAGAGACACATTTGAGCAGATCAGTTACATAACGAATAACACCTACACACACACAACATGAAGCAAGTGTGTGTAAATATATATATATATATGTATATATGACTAAGTATTTGCTAGAAATTGACGAGACCATTAGTTTGGCCACAGCTTGGAATTGAATATATATTTTTTGTGTTTTTTTTTTTTTTCTTTTGCTGGAATCAGCCGAGTTGCTTCTGCTGTTCTTATCACAGTTACGCGTACACATGGATATGTGCCCCTGTCCCCCAGTCCCCTAGTCCCATTGCGTCGTGGAATGAACTCTGGCCGAGTTGAAGTGGCGCTCAGTCACCGCCTTTCGGCGTTGTTGGTGCCACACTCGACGCCGTCTTCGGGCTGTCATTATTGGCATGCTCGATGTCAACAATCTCCTTGTGCCTGCCAAGCCAATTCAATTTGACCTTAAGACTCTTGAGCGTTTTGGCGCGTTTAGCCTTTGCCTTGCGCACTTTGCCACTGGCCGTTGCAATCTGTGTTGCCTCTTCACTTGCTGTCGCCTGCAGCTGGGGTTGTCGCGTGATGCGGGTCAATTTCAAACGCGAACGGGACAATCCCACACCAGTGGAGGCGGCAGCTGCCTCAACACTAACACCAACACCAACACCAATGCCAAGGCCTGATTGACAGCTCAACTCATCGATTGAGCCCATTGCTGGTCCAGCAGATGTTGGACGCTGGCACCTGGCTGCCACCCCCGATGACAGCTCGAATTGCTCCTCGGGCCACTGCAGGTCCGCCTCCAGCAGCGAGTTCGCATCGCCCACCGACGATAATTGCGATATCTGCGTTTGAAGCGTTCGATGCGGATGTGGATGTGGATGCGGATGTGGATGCGTCGTTGCTGCTGCTGATGTTGTTGTTGTTGCCTCAGATCCTGCAATACGTGCGGCAAACAAATCCTGTCGGCTGCGACTCTGTGCGCTCAATAATGTGGCATGCGAACTGCTAAATGAGCCGCGTTGCAAACGCTGCGAATTGCGACCGGCAGCCGTGGCGCCCCCATTGCTGCTGCTGCCATTTAGCGTAGTCAAAGTCGTTGTGGTACGCACGCTATCCTGCATTATGAACATTACAAATATTAAACAAAAATTTTGCCCATAAATATATAAATTTCAAATTAAAATATACATTTAGATCAAATTTTAAAATGACTTGCTTTAAATTTCAAATATATATTGCAAGCAACAAATTGTGAAATTGTGTAAATTTATTAAGCCAAATAAAAGATGTAAAATGAAGTCGGCTGAATCCTTTAATGCCTAACAGTGTCCTTAGGCGTTCAAAGTTTTTACACGCGCTTATTCACTTATCTTGTAAGACCTATAAAAAGGGTCCTACGACATTTTAATGCATTGGGTTATCAACTCTCCCTCAGCAACAGAGCACTAATATTTATTTCGAATTAAGACCTTTTGCAAAACAAAAATTTTTGTTTATCCAACTTTCACAAATCTGAAACGCAGCTAATGTGTTGCAAATTACAGCCCTTTTTTGGGGTTCCCTGAATTAAAAAAAAAAAAAAAATTCAGCGAATAAGCGCAAAATGTACTTAGGCCAACTAAAGACGGTATTGGGCACAAATATACCTTTTTGCATGGAAAAAATAACTCATGCTCTTTAAATGTTAGGATAGGTCCAATAAAATTTGTACAAAATACAGTTTAAATATTTACACATTGAACTGCACTTTGAACATGCCAAAGTTAAATTGATTAAAAAAAAAATTCTTTGTGCATTTAATGGTTTTTTTGTAAATGGTTAACTTTATCGTAATTGAAAGTTCACTTTATCATTTATTTACCGTGTGCAGACGCAGCGAGCCAGTCTGATTGCGCCGCAGGGCGCTGTAGGTGTGCGGGAGTCCCAGGCCCTGGTTTTTGACCGAGAGGCGAAACTGACGGGCCAGCGTCACCTGCGTGCAACATGAGCAAAAAAAAAAAAGCAATCAATATGCCGGGCTTTTAGCGGCACACTTACCTTAAAAGCCTCCCGAAACTTATGGCTCATAATGTTGTACAGCAGCGGATTGATGCAGGTGGAGAGGAAGTAGAGCACACCCGATGTATAATTCAATATATTGAAAACATCGTTGAACCACTGCGACTGTATGCCAAATGTCGAACCATATGCCGCCATCAGGCGCTGGGCGTGGAATGGCGCCCAGCAAATAAAGAAGGCGACGGCAACAGCAACTGCCACATATCAAAGTTTTAAACTTGTCATTGCTCAAGTTCGCCTCGAACTGAACTCACCCAGCATCCGGATGACGCGGGTCTGGGCGCTGATGCCACGATTAACGTCGTAGCTGCGACGTGGGAGTGCCTGCAGCAGACGGCTGCGCTTCAGCTTGATCCCGATGAGCACGTAGAGCACACAGATGGCGGTCATCGGTCCGCCAAAGAAAAGAAAACCGGATACAGCAAAAACGTGTGCAGAAAAGCCGTTATTCATCTGGCGATAAAAAAAAAAACAAACGAAAAGTTGTCAAAAATGTGACAATTTGTACATTTAAACAATTTGTACATAGAATATATTAATACCCTAACTGACAAACCAAACGACGACAAAACAGAAAATTCGCCCGAATAAGTGAATAATTGAAAATTAAGCTAACTTATTAATATTATTGTTTATTTATATGCACTCAGAAAAAGTCGACATGAAATTAAAAAAATCACCATCAAAGAAAAATGGTCCCAAGCTCTAAAAAATGTTCTGATTTTTTTGAAATTTTAATATAAATAAATTAATAAATACACAAAGCAAAATTTTACTTTTTTATATTCTTTAGGGACGTTCTTCGATTTGCAAGAGCCAACAAACATACGATACAGAGATTTCTGAATAATAGAAAAGTGAAATGTTTCATAATAAACAAAAAAAGGAAACAAAAGTTAGAAAAATTCTTTCGTTCACAAAATATTAATACAATTTGGTGTCTTTTAACTTTCTGAATAACAAAATTAGTTACGCTTGGCGGCGATTTTCTTAAATTCAAAGCGATTTCTTTTCCGAGTGTTAGAATGATTTTAATTTAAATATATTGATTAAATAATATATGCACATTTGGGCACTTTTGCGAAGTTAGGGTATATTACCGTACATGATGAACCTGTGCCCTGATTCACCACGGAGAATTGTGTGGCCTGGGGCAGGGCGAGCAACAGGGCAGCTATCCAAATGGCAAAGATGAACTTGATGGCACGCGACAATTTGGACATGGTGTGTTGCCTGCGGGGAACTGACATCAATCAACACAATGGCAAGGCCAGCAAAGTGGCCTAATGGCCATTGGGTCAAGTGTTGTTGCTTTCACTCACCTGAATGGATGGCAAATGGCAATGTAACGCTCCACGGTAAACGATGTTATTGTCAAAACTGTGGCATTGGCTGCCGTCTCGGACAGAACGCTCTCGAGTATGCAAATGCCGTCAGAGAACGGATAGTTGTCCGGGTGCCACAAGTTGTACAGATCCTGTGGCATGCCTGCGAGCACAGATCCACAGTTAGTAAAAGGAAAAACAAAACAAACACTTCAGCTGCTGCCGCTGCAAAAACACCAACCCGAGCATAGGAGAATCAAATCCGAGATGGCCAAATTGAACAGATAGAAGTTGGTAGCAGTGTGCATAAAATTATTACGGGAGATGACAATGCAGGTAATCAGATTGCCCAACACGCCGGCCACAAAGATGAGCGCATATCCAACGGTCAGCGTGGCGAGGAGTCCCATGCTTGTGGTCATTGTGGCATGCGGCTTCTCTAGCCAACCATGCGGCTCCAATCCGTTCAGCAGGCTGGTCAAGTTGTCCGCGGATATGTTTAGCACTTGTGTTAAATTCAAGAAGAATTTCTCATTGTGAAACATCTGCAGCTCTGGAAAAAAGGGCGTCTCCACGCCCACATCCTCGGCCAGGGCGGACATATTTGTTGCCAGCATCACTGCTGACATGTGTGTGTGCGTGTTTATGCTTGTGTGTGTGTGTGTCTTTAATGCCTCAGTTAAAATGTCATTTGCTTGTCCAATGGGACAGACAGCTACGAGAAAGACATAAAAATGCTAATTGATTTATTAGACTTTCCATAAACATGAAGAATTCGTAATTTTAATTGTAATTAAAGTCAAGTTCAATATTTTCCAGTTGTTGTCTTTGTTTTTTACTTTGATATTTTTATATTTTTTTTGCAACGTTTCCTTGCAAATCCATAAATTAATTATTCTCAACACAGGTTGAAAGGCCGACTGGATATTTTATGGTCTCAATGGGACTGGGGAGTTCTTGAAAATTAATTTGCATTGCAAAGTGGAATTTAAATGAAATATTTCAACTAGCAAAAGGACACTTGAAGGTTGATGTTCAATTGTTCAATTGCTACTCAATATGCATTTATTTAATAAAAGTCTTAAAAGTTCATTATCAGCTTTGTTATGACAATCTTATTGTTTGTTTAAGAAAAAAGAAGCATTTTTCCTTATAAATATTTATGCAAAATGTGATGTTTATTTTAAAGAATGTTGCCGAATTTGATTTTATTATCATATTGAAACTGGTTTGGTTACTGTGGAGCTGTATCGGTTTCATTTTGGTAGTGGCATCGATTCCAATGTGGGGGGCAATAGGCAATGGTCATCGCAATCGCTTCCATTAGTTATGCATCGACTATGGCCATAAAGTGTTTTTGTTTAAGGAAAGTTTTTGCATATGAAATGTATTTTATTTTATTTGTTTATTTTAATTTAATTATAACTTTATTCAGGTGACAGCAAGCTTGTACCGATTTGATTCTATGAATTTAGCTTTATAGATTTGCTAACTAGCATTAGTAACTTGAAAGCCGCAACATAAAATGATGTATTCCAAAAGTTGTCCAAAAAACAGATTTGCACATTAACTTGAAGCCAATTAATTGTGTATTTCGTTAATCAACAATTCTTTAAAACGGTTTGTGCATTTAAAACAAGTTTTAATTGAAATTTTATTAATGTTGGCCGCCACATTTGTGTTTTTGCCTTTGCTTTTGCTTTTTTCACATTGTTTTTATTGGATTTAACTGTTTTGATTTTGTTTTTTAAGTTATTCTGGCGAACATTGCACTCTCCGATTTTATTTTGGATATTTTTCAGCGCGTATTCACTAATTTGCAGTGCGACAGTAAAGACATATTGGTATGTATTTAAAATCTTGTGTACTAACTTTTTACACAAAGCTTATTAGCTTTTGATTATTGTTATTAACATATTCTTTTGTACATATGCATATTTTGTGTCGCGTGTGTCTTCGATTAAATCTATTTTCAAAAGCATATTAATAAATTCGTATAATAAATTAAATGACGGAATCTATTTTAAATATAATATTGCATTTATCAATGAACTAGTATTACTTAATTTCAAATCGGACGTATTTTGCGCGTCAAGTTCCGTTTTCGACTTGTTTTACACGCAGTCGGCCCACGAGCTGGACAAACGCGACAACGGACAACAACTGGCCCCAGCATCCGATTAACAACGACTGAATTTTTGGCCAGCAACTTCAATCAAGCACATGCGCCAACCAAATAACAGCGACGCAACAGTCGCAGTCTCAGTCGCCGTTGACGCCGACAGCGCAGCAAGAACTACCGGTAGCTTTTCGAGGAGATTTTGCGACGGCGCTTTCCTTCAATGAAATAAAAATGCAAATACTTAGTATTGTGGCAAGTACTTAATCTTATTTGGGGCATCCTTAAGTGTCTGTCTGGTTTAATGTTGGCCACGGCAAGTGCGATGCAAATGATGACTACCAATTAACACAATGTGCGAAAGCCAATTATAAATTTGTTAAACATAATTGGTTATTATTATTATTATTAAAATTATTATTTTTATTGCTATTAATATTATTATTGCCATTAATATTATTATTATTGTAATTTATATTATTATTACATATATATCTTATATTCAGAATTGGAAACGTGATTCAAGCTACAAATTATTGCCAAAATTATAACATCAAAAATAGTCGATTCATAGAGCCTTCTAAAGTACTTCATTAAATGCGTCGAAGACCGGATATCTTTTGACATTTAAATTGTAATCCTGAGCTTAATATATTATTGTTATACCTAAATAAAATAGCTTTCAGACTAAGGAGTAAACGGATAAACGGCTGAAATGCTATAAATAAGGATGTCAGCAGATTAACTCCCGACTTCTAAGAGCACCATTCTTTGTTGTTTTAAAATATTTTGATAAGTGAGTTAAGAATAAACAACTATATTAATTACTAACACACAAGTGGACAAATGTTCGGAAAACCCAACCGACATCCATATCCTCTCCTCTGAAAAGCTGGCAAATAATTAATTATCAAATTTGTATTTTTGTTTAAAAGCTATAAAAATTCTATATTTTTGTACAATCCGAAAATTGCTATTGATTAGTTTTAGGAGTAGGAGTTGAAGTGTCTCCTTGTGGATCGCTGATCGATGGCATGTAATGTGGACGTTGCACCTGGCCGAAGAGCGCTCGAATAGCTTCATCGGTGGCCATTAGTGGCTGGCTAATGAAGTCCAGTGCCTAAAAATACACATATTGATAGATATATATAATTTCTATAGCTGAACAGTGATCAACTCAACCTGCACGGCGTATTTCTCAGCCTCGCAGAGGGTGCTCGTTGTGGCGCTGGATAGTTTTAGGGTAGCCTCGGGAATGCCCAGACCCGAGTGAAGCACCATGCGCTGCAGTATGTTCAAGTTCTCTGCGCTCAAGCTGATGACATCTGTGGCGGGCAAATTTAGATAGCGTATTTTGGCCAGGAACTTCAGTTGCTTGAGCATGTCCAATTGAATTTCGCGTATTTGGTGGGTGGTGTGCAGCAGTTTCTTGGTGGATTCATTAAGCATTTGATTCTTGTGCGTGAGATCGGCCTTCCAGCGTGCCAGCTCCTCGACCATAACGCTGCTGGCCAAAAACTTGGAGCGCCACACCTCGCACTGGCTGGCCAAAAATTCGATTTGTTCCGTGTGCGTCGTCAGATTGTTGGCCGTGTCGAGAAGAGCGCGCGCCAGTTGCAGTTTGTCCTCTGTCAGCAGGTTGACACGCGTCTGCAGATCCTCGCCAACGGAGGCAACCAGCAGGCTCTTCAGCTCGCCGTTGACCTGCGTCTGGAATTTATACTGTGCCTGAAAATGATCGCGTTCCTCGCGCATTTTCTTTAACTCCAGCTGCAGTCGCTGCAATTCCTCGCTGCTGCTGTCGTTGGGCTTGTCATCTGCATCATCCACAACCGGATCCAGTTCCTGGGTGCGTAGTGTGGACACCTGATCCGCGAGAACTCCAATATCCAAATTATTCTTGCTAACGCGCAGCATTTTATGCTGGGCTGGTGTCATGGGATTCATGGCACCCGGATATGGCTCGTAGGGCACGAATTTCGGTGGTTTCGTTTTCTTATGTTCCGGCACCGGCTCCGTGGTATTCACCAGCCGCGGCTTCAGCTGCACCAGTTGACCCTTCGGCGGCGCTGGCGCTAAACTCCGACTAACGATTTCCGGACGCCGATAAAGCGTATGGAGGCCAGGCAGGGGCAAGGGCAGGGGTTGCACGGCTGAAGTTGCTGATTGCATTTGCGTAATAACCGATTCTTGGACTATGGTGCTGTCCTTGCGCGGCAACTGAGGTCGTTTGACCTTGTTGAGAATGGGGAAAGCGTCATTTGTTGTTTGTTCTTCAACTTGTTCCACTTTCGTATTGGCTGAGATGATTTCCGTCTGTTCCATGCCGTCGCCGCTGGTGCGGCATGTCTGCGACTTGTCGGCATTGTTCACTGGGGCACCTGCATCCATGGCTGTTTGACAGTTTTAGCAATGATAACGCTTTCTATTTGTCGATAATAAATAGTACAATTTTGACAACTTGTTTGCCAGCAAAACAAAAACAATTGAATCCAGAGAGACAAAGCTGCCAACTCAGCATTCACAATTTCGCCGTATCGATTATTGATTCGATTTGTCAAAGAGAAGATTTCCGATTGTGAGTACTAAGTGAATCGATATATAATGTTAAACAACAGCTGTTCAGCTCAAGAACATTTTATCCAAATGTTAATGTTAAAGTTTATGGGTGCCCACAGATAAATATTGATTATTTTCTGACTCAATAAGCCGAAAGCGATAAAAAAAAATAAACAACAATTGTCGCTTATCAAAGCGATTCATTGACGCATAATTTGGAGAAAATTACAGCTGGCAGTATTATATTGATGATCGATGTGGATGCGTAAGTGTGTTTGTTAGCATGTCGACGACGACAACGGAACGGGATCTGCTGCGAAACGTGAATGAGAAAATCGAATTGATTGAGCCCAGCACGGGAAAATTGTTTTTTGAGCACAAAACCGAGCTGGTGTTTGTCAAGCCACGCCTGATGCCACTCAAGTCGCAGGCATTGCAGAGTCTCGAGGAAATGCATCGCGAGACTGCCCGTCAACTGCAACAGAAACGCACAAAGCGCAACAACAACAACAACAATAATAATAATACTAACAACAACAAGATTTGAGGAACGAAAAGGAAGCTTATACGAGATGGCTTATCTGTTAACATTCGGCATTATTGCGGCTCTGTTCTTGGCCAGTTTGATGCTCTATCGATATGGCAACATACCACGTCAACACATCCTTGTCACCCTGTCCGTTCTAACAGCCTGGTGCTTCTCCTTTCTAATCGTATTTACAATACCGCTGGATGTAACCTCTGTAAGTAACAACAAACGTAACAGTAACAGAAATCGCTGAAATTCTTATCTAGGCAGATTTTGAGAAAAGTTATTAAATATTCTGCTTAAATATTAAAACTGAAATCGATTGAAACTACGTTTTTTGAACTCGAATTCCTCACTCGTGAATTCCTAACTAATTCCCAATTCATGCGACAAGTGTTGGCCCGTTTTGCATTTAAATATCTTGTAAATATTTCATGTTTTTTTATAATTTAAATTTAAATATAACATTTTATTTTTTATGTAATTTATTTCAACACTTTGTTCAAATAAATTTCATCGACTGATACTGTTACAATTGCAATAATCTCAACACATTTTTGAACAGTAAAAAATAATTATTGAATCACAATTGCAGACTTTGTATCGACAGTGTAAGGAGAGGTACACACCGATTCTAGCAACAACAACCGGGGCAGTCGACGGCAACACAACAATAATAACAACAATAAGTAGCAACAATGTGCATCCAGATGAATGCCAGGAACCGTGGGGCATGGTCCCAGATACTGTGTTCCCTAATTTATGGCGCATCATCTACTGGAGCTCGCAGTTTCTCACGTGGCTGATAATGCCACTGATGCAGTCGTATCTCAAAGCTGGCGATTTCACTATTAAGGGCAAGTTAAAGTCGGCCCTGATCGAGAATGCCATTTATTACGGATCGTATTTGTTCATCTGCGGCGTTTTGCTCATCTATATTGCGTTGAAGGGCGTTTCGCTGGATTGGCCAAAGCTGAAGGCGATCGCCTCGTCGGCCTCGAACACTTGGGGTCTGTTCCTGCTTATCCTGCTGCTGGGCTATGCGCTGGTGGAGGTGCCACGTTCGTTGTGGAACAATGCCAAATCGGGATTTACGCTGCAATATGCATATTTTAAGGCCGCCAAACTCAGCACGGACAAGGCTGAGGCCGAGGAGCATGTGGACGATGTGTTGGAGTCGCTACAGTGCATCAGTCGGGCGGTGCCCAACAATCACGAGTTGCGCCCCTGCGTTGAGACTATTCTGCGCAAAGTGCCCATCGAGTTGCAGGAGCGTGCCACACGCAATTTCGCACGGAGTGGCGGCAACGGACTGGGCGGCACCACCTCGACCATTGTGCCGTCAGAGAAGGCACTAGTGCGCATCCACAAGCAGGTGATTAAGTCCCTGCAAACGCTGCAACGCACCGAGGCACTGTGGAGCGTTCAGGTGAATACGGTGCTCCATCTGGAGGATGTGGCACGCAACATTCATTCAGCCGAGCGTCGCTTTAAGACCGAGTTTCCACGCCAGCGATCGCAGCTGGAGCGCATCTGTTATAGTGCCACCATTCAATGGTACTGGGAGTGCCTACTCAAAGCCCCATTCCTCAAGGCACTCTGCGTACTAACGGCCACCATGTCCGCCATGGTCGTCTGGAGCGAACTGACCTTCTTCAGTCGCCATCCGGTGCTCTCCGTGTTTGCAAACGTGATCAATGTGGCCAATGCCAGCAACGACTTCTTCACTATTGAGCTATTCTCGATGATCGTCCTCTGCTATTTCTTCTACTGCACCTATTCGACAATATTGCGCATCCGATTCCTCAATCTGTATTATCTGGCGCCGCATCATCAGACCAACGAGCACAGTCTCATTTTCAGTGGCATGCTCCTCTGTCGCCTCACCCCGCCCATGTGCCTCAACTTTTTGGGTCTGATCCACATGGACTCCCACATAATACAGACGGTGAGTTCCTTCTTATTGATAAGAAAAGAAAAAAAATCTTCATTAATTTGGTTACGCCTGCAGCGAGTTATGGAAACGTATTATACACAAATCATGGGACACATGGACGTCATTGGGATCATCGCGAATGGTTTCAACATCTACTTTCCCATGTGCATGCTAGCATTTTGTTTGGCCACCTGGTTCAGTCTGGGCAGTCGTGCGTTGAACGCTTTGGGCTTTCAACAGTTCCTGCAGCACGAGACAATTGCCACCGAACTGGTGCAGGAGGGCAAGGATTTGATAGCGCGCGAGAAGCGACGCCGCCAGCGTGCCGAGGAGGCAATGGCAAGGCGACGTGACTTTACTCGGCCGGACACCTTGCCCAGCAACCATAATTATATGGGAAAATACCGCAGCGGAACTGGTGGCAGTGGCGGCATTGCTGGTGGTCCACTGACCGCTGGTCCTCGGTCGCCAGCCGATGGCCTGCTGCGGGACGCCGATGTTAGCTTTGATTATGCGGCAGTTGCCTCCTCCTCTGCGCTGGGTGTGCCACGCTCGCTGTCGGATGAAATCAACGATCGGTTCGGTGTCAGCACCCAAATGCAGATCGGTTTCCGTGGCACGAGCAACGAGCAACAGGATATCTACCACGAGGAGAACGAACGTCGGATTGTTGGACCGCCGCCGCGGGGACTCTTCGACGATGTCTAGGCTCGAAAATGGCATTCCTTATTGTAATTTGTTTGGTTTTCAGCTAAATGTGTATATTTTTATGTATTTGATGTATCTCAAAAGTGTTTTTGTGCTAGTTAATTTAATTTTTGTTTAAGCTTCTCCGTCAGCCTGTCACAAACAAAATACATTGTCAAACCTCTCAAAAGTTACAAACTCTCGCTAAGTGATGGTCGACAACCATGACCAGTGGGGAGGATACTGGAGTACGTTGTTCTTCTCCGTCTGTCAACTGCTCCTCATCGCTGCCTGTCAAACAAAATACATTGTCAAAAATCTCAATAAACGACAAAAGTGCTGATGGGCAATTTACTGGTCGCCGGCGAGGATGGAGGAGGACGTTGTTCTTCTCCGTCTGCCAACTGCTGCTCATCGCTGCCTGTCAAACAAAATATATTGTCAAAAATCTCAATAAACGACAAAAGTGCTAGTGGGCAATTTACTGGTCGCCGGCGAGGATGGAGGAGGACGTTGTTCTTCTCCGTTTGCCAGCTGCTGCTTATCGCTGCTGGGCATCTCGGCGCTGAGTTGCTTCAGGAGTTCCGCAATGGGATGTTTTTTAATTAATTTGCGTTTTTTGAAAAATCTGCCTCGCGAGGAAAGCGGCGTTTGTGGCCATAAATCGAACATCGTCAGAGTTTATTTTTGACAGCGGCCACAGCAGAGTTGTCAGCTTTAAGTAAAATTTAAGATATTACCGTTAGCGTTGCAATGACACTTTATTTATGCGTGCGTGTGTGTGTGTTATCGTACTGTTAACATGGCAGCTTATGTAACGAATGCACAATGTGTAAATGGAGATTGGAGAGTGGAGAGAGCAAAGTGAATGTAGTATAAAGTGAATATAAGATTAAAGTCGCTAATGTTCTGTTTTTGGTTGAGATACTCTGTGTTGGCACGCAAGTAAATGGGGGGAGAGAGTTCGACTATTCATCACCGCCACCCTCCTCATCCTCGTCAAATTCGCCTTCCTCGTCGGCTGTTGCCTCCTGGTACTGCTGATATTCGGAAACCAGATCGTTCATGTTGCTCTCAGCCTCGGTGAACTCCATTTCGTCCATGCCCTCGCCGGTGTACCAATGCAAAAACGCCTTGCGGCGGAACATGGCCGTAAACTGCTCGGAGACACGCTTGAACAGCTCCTGAATCGCCGTAGAATTGCCAATAAATGTGGCAGACATTTTTAGACCACGTGGCGGAATATCACAGACGGCTGTCTTGCAATTGTTTGGTATCCACTCAACAAAGAAGCTGCTGTTCTTGTTCTGGATGTTCAGCATCTGTTCGTCCACCTCCTTCATGGACATGCGACCCCGGAAGATGGCCGCCACGGTCAGATAGCGACCATGTCGCGGATCGCAGGCGGCCATCATGTTCTTCGCATCGAACATCTGCTGGGTCAGCTCGGGCACGGTTAGGGCGCGATACTGCTGAGATCCGCGCGAGGTTAGTGGCGCAAAGCCCGGCATGAAGAAGTGCAGCCGTGGAAAGGGCACCATGTTGACGGCCAGCTTGCGGAGATCGGCATTCAGCTGGCCGGGAAAGCGCAGGCAGGTCGTCACTCCGGACATGGTGGCCGACACCAAATGGTTTAAGTCACCATAGGTGGGCGTCGTCAACTTCAGTGTGCGGAAGCAGATGTCGTACAATGCCTCATTGTCGATGCAGTACGTCTCATCCGTGTTCTCAACCAGCTGATGCACGCTCAGAGTGGCATTGTAGGGCTCTACGACGGTATCAGATACCTTGGGCGAGGGCACAACCGAGAATGTGTTCATTATTCGATCGGGATACTCTTCACGGATCTTCGAGATGAGCAACGTGCCCATGCCCGATCCGGTGCCACCGCCCAGCGAGTGCGTCAGCTGAAAGCCCTGTCAAAGCGTTTACCCATCAATTAACCATGCTACGATTCTCTGACCACACACCCAATACTCCTCCCCATTCTCACCTGTAGACAGTCACATCCCTCAGATTCCTTGCGCACCACATCCAGCACCGAATCAACAAGTTCGGCACCTTCGGTATAGTGTCCCTTGGCCCAATTGTTGCCGGCGCCCGACTGCCCAAAAACAAAGTTGTCAGGCCGAAAGATCTGTCCAAAGGCGCCCGAACGCACAGAGTCCATGGTGCCCGGCTCCAGGTCGACGAGTATGGCACGTGGCACATATTTGGCGCCGGTTGCCTCATTGTAGTAGACATTAATGCGCTCCAATTGTAGATCACTATCGCCATAGTATGTCCCCGTAGCATCGATGCAATGCTCATCGGAGATCACCTCCCAGAACTTGCCACCGATCTGATTGCCGCATTGGCCCGCCTGGATGTGCACAATCTCGCGCATTATTTATTTAAAACGACAAACAAATATTTAAAATTTAATTTTGGTTCAAAAATAGTTCCCGAATCAGATCTGGCTTCCAACTGATTTTTCACGTATAATTTTTCTTTATTTTTTTCTTTAATACGTGTATCGTAGTTGAATCGATGTTGGAATGAGACTGCCACATTTTCTATATACTTACATCCACTGCCAGACTACTTTGATCTTAGATGTATATATATATACACAGATTTTGTTCAAATATATCAACAATCGTTTCGATTTAAAAAAAGATAATTACATAGATAGATATATATATATATATTTGAGCGTTTCGTTAAGAATACAAGTTGTACATGTAAATATTTTGAACTTGTTGCAATCTGTGATAATCATGACTTTTTATACCCCTGCAGATCTACCATAATGTACATAGTGTACTCCTGATCAGCATCAATAGCCAATCCTGTCTCCCAGTCTGTCTGATAAATCAAAATCTCAAGAAGCTGCTCAGAATACAAATGAACAATTCTGATGAGACCTTAAAAATACTGAACTATTTTGCTTAAAGACGTTCGGATCGGACAACTATATCAAGTGGCTGACATTGATCGATAAATGAATTTTTGGATAAGCAACTTTTTTGCATACCAAAATATCCCAACTAAAATAGTTTCAAGCACTTAACTATTCCCAAAATATTGCAAGAATCTTAACATCATCGGACAACTATATCATAATAATCTATATATAATATGTAAGCACTCTGCAGGGGTATTTAATCTTGGGCATGCCCAGGATAGGTTTTCCATACATTCTTAGTTTGTATCTACGTGAAGTGTGGTGGTTGCGTTAAGTTGGGTTGTCTACGTGGGTCTCTCGAGAAAAGCTACAGTTTGGCTGCCAATAAATGGCCTAGATATTTATGTGTAACCACCAGATGAATTTGGCACTTGTGTCGAGTGCAAGTCCGGCGCAAAAACACGCTGCCGAATATATCAGACGGATGCGCGCTTCAGGCATAGAGTGCTCTCAATGATATCCATTGGCTGGAAATCGGGATCGATAAATTGCTCGTGGTTCAGGCAACGTGTGCCGCCCATACAGGTGCAGGAGCAGAGCGAAGCGGTTTCATCGTTTTCCGTCGTGTAGTTATTTTCGAGCAGCTTGCCGTGCATGTTGTACGTGGACTCGTCATCAAATGTGAGCGGCTGATTGCCAGCAGCCAGATTCTGTGCATCCTGCTCATCCCTCTTCGCGTCCTCGGCTTGCCTGCAAGAAGACAAAACGTAATGAATACTCTTTCTAGACACACATCGGGAATCACTTGCATTGTCATGAAGCGCAGCACAAGCAAATTAATACTGGCTGCCACCACAGCCAGACCGAACAGGATGAATACCAAGCTGAGCGCCACATAGCCCGGCTTGTTGGTCAGCGCCTGGTCATTCTGCAGAGCCACATAGTCTCCAAAACCGATGGTGGTCAGCGTGACAAAGCAATAGTAGAAGCTGTCAAAGTAACTCCAGCCCTCATAGCGAGAGAACACTGCTGCGCCCGTCGTGATGATTATCGAGGAGAGCATGCCAGTGGCCAACATAAGATTCATTTCGGTGGCATCGGTGCATCTCGCTCCACTGGCTCGTTTGGCTCGTCTGATTATCACGGATGCAAACTTGTTCAAGCGCTCACCAATCGACTGGAACATAACCAAGCCGAGGGGTATGCCCACCTGGAAGACAAAGTCTCTATTAGATGTGGGTTCCCATTAAATTGTGCAACTGTTAGCAAAGTGTTTTAGCCCGATAATAATACCATAGCATAGAACATTGTAAATAACTTTCCGGCCACGGTGGTTGGCGTCGAGTGTCCGTAGCCTGAAAAATATATAAATTATCCAATGAATATACATGCATTTCTACGAATATTGTTACGTACCGTAAATGTTTGCCTATATTAAAATAATAAGTCTATAATCGATCTAGCATTTTACAGACAAATAATTATGCATTCACCCATATCTTTGAAGTGTTTTTTTTCTATAAGTGGGTCCTAAGGTTTATTTGTAAACACCAAGTTTGTTTCTGTAAATAAGGTTAAACTTGTAACATTTCGAATTACGGATCCCTTAAGTCATTATTTTGTGGGCACAATAAAGTATGTTGGCTAATTCCAGTGTTAAAACACTTCTTAGCTAGGGGTTAATTTGCTTTTCACATCTGGGCACGTCACTCAAAATTATCTTGTGCCAAAAAGATTCACGACGAATCTCCCAAAGGTGTGTGAAAAACCAATGAAACCATGTCTGAGAAAAATGCCAGTCCCAATGTGAAGTAATCACCTCTAAGACAAGTTCCAAATAAATATTGGTCTGAATGTCTTTTGAGTTCGGTAGTCTCTTCTTTCTTCTTTTTTATAGAAATTGAAATCGATTAAATATGGGCAGTTTTACTATCATAATATCATATAGAATATTTAAAACCATTTAACTGATACGTTATCCATTTTTGTGTTCCATGAGTATTACTTCTTATAAGCGCATTTAAATGCGATTAGTTAAATTTACTTTCATAACATTTTTTGAAACCTCTTTATCTAGAAGTTAACCCATTCAGTGAATTAAATTATTGCCCTTGAAAATTATACATATTTATATACAACACATTATTTCCTATAATTATAAACGAATTTCAACTCGATTAGTTAAAATTGTTTGCGTTATTTTTATAAAGTATTCTAAATTATAATCGTTACTTTAATTTGAAATGTTTGTGTGGCTTAAAGTTTATTCTATTAGATTTTTTAAGCTGTAGATTTTTTTAAGTTTGGAAAATATTTTCGTAGTTTGAATAAGTTTGTTTTGGTTTTAATTTTAAAACTTACTATCACTCTATGTATAATTTGTAGCTGGCTCGAGCCGAAGTTTAATAAAATTCTTCTTTTTTCAAATCATAATGGATTTGTTTTTTAAACTAACTTGAGCTCAAACTAGCTACATTTTGTTGAATTTAGTTAATTAATATAATTGATGCGGTTTCAGATTTTTTTGTATAATATTTACCAATCATTGCCAGCACCACAGTGGCAAAATAAAATGCGCCAGCGAATTTCCACTGAGGTCCCGCTTTGTGTGGTTTGTTCTCAATTATTACTATTTCGATCATCCGGTAGTCTTCGGCACTCACATTGTATTTCTCAACGAAATTATTCTTCACCGCTACGGCATGAAAGCAAAATTTGATCCGTGTTCCAATATCAATATATCAAATTCATGGCCAATTAATAAAATGAAAATGTGCACAGATCAACAACAGTTCTAATTTCAATTAAATGAAACCCAATCTTAACCTGTTGATCTGTGACAAGAATGATAATTTGATGAAGATGATTTTTTTTTTTTAACATTTCGTGTAATTTTTACTTGTTTACTTTTTGGGATGGATGAGTGCGAATTAGAGAGTGGTTTGTGGGGATTTTGGATATTGCCGGGGATATATATTATTGTTTGCATTAATATATATGTACCTTGCAAAAATTCCCAACGCTTTGCCTCCGTTTGCGATTCAAGCGAGTCAAAGACTGCCGCCCCGATGAGCAAATAGGTAAATGTGCACACAACCAGCGACAGGGTTCTTACGTTCTGACGCTTCATGGCGCAATGGACAACAAATTCGAAAGCTGTCTGGCGAGTGGATTCAATTAGCATTGAAATTATTATTTATTTATTTTATTTTTGTTTTTGTTTTTGTAACGTTATTTTTATTTCGCCTGTTTACATAGGCCTGTTACATATGCCTGTGAAGGATGCTGTCAAGGATTCTGTAGAAATCGATTAACTTGCGTACTCTTGCAGCAACACATCAACGTTTGCTTTATTTTGCTGGCATTCAAACACTGTGCCCAGCTGGGCTAACAATTGGTACATAGAATGCCATATTTTGACACAGCACTGCGAATTACTAGTTCTGAGTTCAAAACTAGTTTTATTTAATTTAACTGAAAACCGATACGCGATTGGTGATTAGGGATTAGCGATTAGCGGGAAAATCGGTGTACGGTGTACAGGGCTGTTAGTTTCGGCGCAGGTTGGCAGCACTGAAACACTATGTGTGTATCGATAAGACATCGGACTATCGTTTTGCTTTGGCATTTGTTTATGTGGAAGATCCACGCAAGTCCATATAAAAGTTTAAATAGCTGCAGCTAAACATTAAAACATTGTGCGCATCCATGCCGAAAAATTAATACAGAAATGCTGCGCATTCGTCGTCGTTTCGCGCTACTCATTTGCTGTGGCTGTCTACTCATTTTTCTCAGTCTCTATGTAATCCTCAATTTTGCGGCGCCGGCTGCCAATGCAAAAAAGGTAAGTGTGTGTGTGTGAGATAATGTGGAGTTTAATTTTAATTTCATATATTGGCAGCCAAATTATACAGCGCTTGAAAACCGAGTGGAACAAGTCGAAAATGGACTGCTGGAGTCTGGCCATGAAATGCGAGATTTGCGCGAACGTTCCGCAAAAAAACAACAAAGTAAAGACGATATCCTTGCGTTAAATGCAATCCATAGACAGACAACAGATGATAATGGGCAATGCATCGACGTCGTCCGACAGGTACCCCAGGTGGATGTGCAAATGCTGGAATGGTACGAAAAAATGACATTTGCAGACGTAGACGGCGGCGTCTGGAAACAGGGCTGGAACATTAAATACGATCCATTCAAATATAATCAGCATCACATGCTGAAAGTGTTTGTTGTGCCCCATTCCCACAACGATCCCGGGTGGCTAAAAACATTCGAGGAATATTACAATGCGGGTAAGATCAACATATAGATATAAATATTAATATAGATATATAAATATATACATATATACATATATATATATATATATATGGAATGATTGCGTCTCTGTCATTTTGCAATCCGAAGTGGATTATTTGTTCTAATTTCTGAGAAGCTTAAAACGCATCGAAATTGATAAGAAAGTTCAAGGAGAAATCACATTTGGAATTATAGTTCCTATCAGCTTCTGCAAAATATACTAACTCCATTTGAACTGAGTTATTTCTAATAACAAAGTCATTACATTATTTGCATATATTTGAATTTGCCGCCCTGCGCTTAATGTTTGTTGGTTGAATGGTAATTACATTTGCACACTATGTTAAGTGCACTTAACTGCAGTCGAAGCGTCCAGCGTTAACAGTGCTCTATTTGTGCAGCTTCCTCTCCCTCTCCCCCACTCTCGATATAAAGGGCGCTCGTTGATCTGCCGGCAGTTGCTGCCAAACATGCATTTGTCGCGGTCGCTTCTGTTGTTGTAAAGTTTGGCGATTGCTTGGAAACAATTAAATTCTTGAACATGTATTTTTAATTATCTAAGATTGTAATTTCCTTGAATTTTGACAGATACAAAGCATATCTTATCGAATGCGCTACGAAATTTAAGCGAGAATCCAGATATGAAATTCATTTGGGCTGAAATTTCATATTTTTCTCGATTTTTTGACGATCTGGGCGAGCACAAGAAGCAACTAATGCGAATGTAAGCGATAAAAACTAAACTTGAAACTTGAATTTGAAGGCAACATTTTATTTATTTTTGGCAGGATTATTAAGAAGGGACAACTGGAGTTTGTTACAGGCGGCTGGGTAATGCCCGACGAGGCCAATTCGCATTGGCGGAATGTGCTGCTCCAATTGACAGAGGGACAGACCTATTTGAAGGAGCATCTGAACGTGACGCCAACCGCATCCTGGGCGATTGATCCGTTCGGACACAGCCCCAGTCTGCCGTACATACTGAAGAGGAGCGGCATGAAGAACATGCTAATACAGCGAACCCATTACTCTGTGAAAAAGGAGCTGGCACTGCAACGCAACTTGGAGTTCTACTGGCGCCAGACGTGGGAGACGAGCGGAAAGAATGCACTATTCACCCACATGATGCCCTTCTATTCGTACGATATTCCTCACACCTGTGGACCCGATCCCAAGGTGTGCTGCCAGTTCGACTTTAAGCGCATGGGCGGCTTTGGATTGAGTTGCCCGTGGCGGCAGCCGCCACGTCCCATCGACGAGAACAATGTGGATGCCCGGTCAGAATTGATTGTGGATCAGTGGAAGAAGAAGGCCGAATTGTATCGGACGAATGTGTTGCTTGTACCGCTGGGCGATGATTTCCGCTACAAGCAGAACGTTGAGTGGGAGGTGCAGCGTGTCAACTATGAGAAGCTCTTCGAGCACATCAACGGCAATCCACATTTCAATGTCGAGGCACAATTTGGCACACTTGGCGAGTACTTTGAGGCGGTGCATCAGAGCGGGCATTCTGATTTTCCATCGCTTAGCGGTGATTTCTTCACGTATGCGGATCGTGCCGATAATTATTGGAGTGGCTATTACACCTCGAGGCCGTATCATAAGCGCATGGATCGCGTGCTCATGCACTATTTGAGGTCGGCGGAAATGCTGCATGCCTGGCAGCCTTGGGACTCGATGGCTGGCTTCAATGCTAAACTGGAGCAGGCGCGTCGTGATTTATCTCTCTTTCAGCATCACGATGGCATCACGGGCACAGCCAAAACTCATGTGGTGAAGGACTATGAGAAACGACTCGCGGAAGCGATCAAATCCTGTCAGTTTGTGATGCAACAGGCTGTCTATCGACTGCTCACAAAGCCATCCATCTACAGTCCCGATTTCAATTTCCACTACTTTACGCTGGACGATTCGCGCTGGCCCGGCGTCGGTGTGGAGGAGAGTCGCACCACAATCATCCTGGGCGACGAGCTGCCCACCAAGCATGTAGTCCTGCACAACACGGTGCCGCACTGGCGCGAACAACTCGTCGATTTCTATGTATCCAGTCCCTTTGTGAGCGTCACCGATTTAGCCGGTAATGCTGTGGAGGCGCAGATGTCCCCCGTCTGGAGCTGGCATCATGATACCATCAGCAAAACCGTCAATCCACAAGGCTCAACCACCAAATATCGCATAATCTTCAAGGCACGAGTGCCACCCATGGGATTAACCACTTATCTACTTACAGTCGCCAGATCAAAGCCAGCGTGAGTTTATTTATTTAATGCCAGTTAAAAATTAAAATTTAAAATATTTTTAACGAGTGATTTCCAAATTGGTTGCTTTTGTTTAATAATTGTATTGTTTTTTTTTTGCAGGCACACGACGTATGCAACGCATTTGCTGCTGAACGGCAGTCCGGTGTCGGTGAGCTTGGGCCAGTATCCGGAGGATGCCAAGTTTGGGGAGCATCGCGAATTCTCGCTACGTGTCGGCACTGGACCCACCTTGGCCTTCTCTGAGCACGGGCTGTTGAAATCGATGCAGCTGTCAGCGACCACTGCCCATGTACCAGTGCATCTGAAATTCCTCAAGTATGGCACACGTGTCCATGGCGATAAATCCGGTGCTTATCTGTTTCTGCCGAATGGCCCTGCAACGCCCATTGTGGGCAATCCCCCTGTGGTACTCGTCAGCGAGGGCAAACTGGAGTCATATGTGAGTGTTGGCCTGCCCCATGTCATCCATCAGACCGTGTTGCGTAGCGATGCGCCCGAAATACGCAATCTGGTCGATATCGGTGTGGCGGACAACACCGAAATTGTAATGCGTCTGCAGACGCAGATCGACAGCGGCAGCACATTCTATACGGATCTCAATGGACTGCAATTGATACAGCGGCGTCGATTTGAGAAGCTGCCCCTGCAGGCCAACTACTATCCGGTGCCGACGGCCATGTTCATCGAGGATGCCAACATGCGGCTGACTTTACTCACGGGTCAGCCGCTGGGCGGTTCATCGCTGGCATCCGGCGAGCTGGAACTGATGCAGGATCGTCGTCTGGCCAACGACGATCAGCGTGGTCTCGAGCAGCCCGTCTTGGACAACAAGCCGGTGTTGCACATTTATCGCCTTGTGCTGGAGAGGATCGGCGACTGTGTGCGTCCGGCGGAAGCGCATCCGGCCAATTACTTGACAAGAGCGGCGCACAGGGCATCACAGGAGTTGCTCGATCCACTGGACAAGCTAATATACATTGAGAACGACTGGACTGGGTCACAGGCGCAATTCGGAGCTGATCGTGTGCCGGCTAACGAGGATCTGGATGTGGTTGCGATGCGCCGACTGACAAAGGGTAATGCCAAGAAGCAGCGCATTGGCTGCGTGTTGCATCGCACCCAGCTGCTGCAGTGCAACGAGGAGGCGCCCCCAGATAAGGTGAGTTCAGTCTACAACATAATATACAAATATAATATTAATAATTTGTTTAATCTTGTTTGCCAGTTTAACGTGTGCAACTTGTTGCAAGCGGATGAGCAATCATCAAATCATCGCTGTCAGCGCTCCACACTGACATTCCTGCAGATTCTCGAGCAGATCGAGCCGAAGGTGGCGCCCCAACTGTGTCCCATGGAGACTGCCGGCTACATAATCAGCTATAGCACCGACAATGACAGTTGAAGTCCATTCAAAATTAATTTATTACACACTTTGACTAGCAGAAATGCAAAGAAAACAAAAAACAAAAATCACTTAAGTTTATTTATATAAGCACGTTACTTTAACACTGACCAAAAGACCACTTCCGAATGTTATACGTATGTGAATCTCAAGTTACGTAAACTTTTATGATTTGTTCGACTGCAGGGATTATATATATATATATATATATTTGAGTGTGTGTAATTTAAATTTGTTTTGTGTGATATTTGTAGTCGTCTCCCGCAACTTCAAGCAATAAATGTTCAATATAATCTTACTGACTTAAATTAATTTCTCTAGCATTATAATATTTTAAGTGATTAAATCGCAAACACAACGATATTTTTGTGTATTCATTTGAAATTCGGCTGATAATTATTAACTATTCATTTGAATTATCGGTTTGATAACACAAAATATCCAATAAGAATTGCACTCTGAAAATCTGCCCAATTGAGTGGCCCATTTTGTATTGAAGTAATTAGCGCAATTAAATTAAAAAAAAAAAGCAAAAACGAAAATGATTTTGAAATTTTACAAATATATAAATATATGGTAATCGATCGTGATCAGTTTCGATTTGTTTCACAACACTTTCGGATTTGTTTCGCTGGGTTTTGGACGAAGTGGATTCTGTCAGCAGCCAATTGAGAAACGCGTGTTGTCTGGAAAATGCACAATGGAAATTCAAATTGAATCCGCGTTGACGTAAAGTGGTTGTTTTTCTCACTGTGTCAAATAGAGTGAGAGAGCAAGGTTGGGAGAGAGAGAGTTCAGAAAATGAGCGCAGGCTGCACACACATTGCTCTTGTGCTCTTCCAATTTGAAATGGGCAACGAAAGCAAAATTGAAACTCACAGATAAGCAACGCGCTCTCTCTCTCTCTCTCTCTCTCTCTCTCGCGCGCGTATGTGTGTGTGTGAGTGTGTATCTGTGTACAACCACTGATTAGCCCACCATCGGAATTTTAAGTTCTGTACAGAAATCTCAGCTACTCAGCGCAAGCAGCACAAATCGAGAGATAGATAGATAGAGAGAGAGAGAGAGAGAGAGAGAGGGAGCGAGAGCGAGAGTGCGAGAACCGAGAGAGCGTAAATGTAAATCGAGCGAGGCAAAGCTGCTTTCGGCTACGAGGTGCACATTCAGTGTCCAGTTCAGTTCAGTTGAGTTCAGTCAGAGTCAGAGCGTCGTCATCTGTGAGTTTTGTTTATATGCCACACACATGTAACAATATTACAACGAAAATAAGCACAAATAGTAGTGCTGATAAAAACTGACACATATACCCACATACCATATGTATTATATATATTATATATTATATATATATATACAAGTGTATGTCGAGTATATCTAATCAAAGAGATCATTTCCAACAACAAACAAACCGAGAAAAGTGCTATAAAATTCTTGCAACAAAAATCACTATTAAAATATATATATATATGTATATATAAATTGTCGTCGTTGTTGTTGTTGGGTTTTTTTAAACAAAATTCGTTTGAACAAAATTTAATTAAATAATGCACACACGCGCTTAGAATGTAGTTGCATATGTATGAGTATCTGTGTGTGCCAGTGTGTGTATGTGTATCTCAAAAGTGGCCATGTGTATCTCTCTAAGCTCTTTGCGTGCGTATGTGTGTGTGAATGTGCTTGCCTGTGTATGTGTGTGTGTTGAAGCGTGCAAGTGTGTGTGTGTTAGTGTGCTTATGTGTTTATGCGTCGCATGTTAGTTTCTTCAACGTTCTTTACGCCGTCTTCTAACTTTTTGTGGTAGTGTTTGTGTGTGTGACATGTGTGAGTGTGTTGTGTGTGTGCGCTGTAGCCTTCTTACAGTATTCATGTATGCGTAAGTATGTGTGAGTGTGCTTTTTTGTGAACTACGTTTTGTTTCAATGCCAAAAAGTATCTGTGTGTGTGTGTGAGCGCTTTGCTCGCTTTGCCTTTGCCTTTGCTTGGCATTTGCTGGTTACATAAATACTCACACCCAAGTCTTATGTGTGTGTGTATGTGTGTGTGTGTGTTTACCAAAACCATAATGTGCTAGCTTTGAAGGTGTCAGCGTTCGTGCGACATAAAATTAAATTAACACTACAAATCTAATCGGTGCGCCAACCAAGAAAACAGAAACAATCACAGTTTTCCAATAAGAAATTTTAACACTTCATTGGAAGCAGCTGGCAGAAACAACAAAAACAACAACAGGAACCCAAAACACATGTGTTAATTACAGCCAGAACACCAACAACAGCAAACTGCCTGAGCAGGTTCTCTCAGCCTCAGCTCAGCCTCAGCTCAGCTCAGCTCAGCTTCAGCCCCAGCTCATTCCAATGGTCAAATGTCATGCAAAAAGTAGAAACACACACAGAGAACAACAACAATTCAGCAACTGGCAAACCCAAAGAACACAACGAAATAAGCACAGCAAAAAAATAAAAAAAACGTACAAAAAAAATGAACGTAGAAACGAAAAATTAAAATCAACGACGTCATATAAAAGTGTGTCAAAGCAGCACACACACACACACAGGCACTAACAGTGTTGGCAAAGCTTTTTCTACCAGTCAGTCAGTCAGTCAGTCAGCCGCTCTCTCACTCTCTATTTCTTCGCAGCTCGCTCAATTTGGTATTGCACTCTCTCTCTCTCTTTCTGGCTGCAGGCGCACACGGCGCGTATACACAATGTGTAAATGTATATTTTATTTAAATGTTTTTCGTTTGTTTGCTAACGAGTTTTTCTCGTTATTGTTAGACACACACACACACACATGTGCGAGCACACGAGATTTTCATGTTTGAGCAGATGCTTTAAACATATGGCGCGTGAGCATTCTTCTACATACACACATGTGTCAGTTTGTATTTATTGTATTATGTCATAAACAATTTGGTTTTGGCATTCAATAGAAGTTCAATTTGCTCAAGGCAAACGTGGCGTATGGTTGATAAGTTGAGTTGTGTTGAGTTATAGCGTTATTTGTGGAAAGCTTTTTTATTTTTGGGGCCACAACGGAAATGCAAAAGTTGCCCCAAAACTGTCTAAAAGCATTTATCTGTGTGAGAGTGTGTGTGTGCATCAATTTTCCGATGTTTGCATGAAAACCTAGTGCCCTAATAAGCGTTAACAGCACATACTCGCACAAACACGCTGACACAGTGCGAGAGAGAAATAGCGGGGAGAGTAGAGAGAGTAACAGCGAGAGAAATTCCCACTGATTGGATTCCAACAGAAAGAGAGTGCGAGAGAGCGCATTAGAATGAGAGCCAGCCCTCGTCGAGTGGCAAATAAAAGCACAAAGTATAATTGAAATAAATTCTAAAACAAGAACAAAAAATTGTGCCCACAACGCAGTTTCGCCTCAATGCTAAATTTGAAGTCCGACAACATTTCTTACAAAACTCAGTGTGGCAACTGAGAAATGCGCGCGCGAACTAAAAAAGATACGCACTAACACACACACACACACACACACACACACACACACACACACACTGCTCAGACTGGCACGTGAACGTGGCAAACGCATTTGTATGTATGACATACATACCTGCACATGTTTGCATGTATATGTGTATGTTATGCAGATAGGCTGAAAAGAGCGTGCGTGCAGATATGTTATTGCACCAATTTGTTAACATTATAAGTTCAAAAATAACATTTTCGATTTTAACATTTGCAAAGAGACAAGCTGCAAGGGTAATGTTGACTTTTAGATGATATACAATTGTTTGCAAGTTAAGAAAAGGGTGTAAGTTTAGTTTACAAAACTGCTAAAAACTAAGTTAACCTCCTTCAAGGTCAAATTTCGAATAGCTTAAATATTTCGGGTATTAATTTTGTGTTTTGCACAGAGGAACGAAAATAGTTGCAAAAATTAATGCTTTTTAAGGATGTCAACACAAAAGTACTTGTTCTATGAGTTATCGACGATGAAAGCGATCGATCGATGATCGATTGATCGATATTTTTTGTCATTCTAAGCGGCAGTCGGATTAAATTGTTGCGTAGATTTTAGATTTAAACAGAAGCGGGAAATCGACAAGCAAATCAGCTGAACTCAGCCAACTCATTTTCAACTGACTCCGCCGCGGCGCAAAAAGAGAGAATTGCCGCTTATTGCGCAGGTCTGCAATTCGCTGATGGCAAATGGCAACAGAAACAGCAACAGCAACAGCAACAGCAACATAAACTCGAACGGGGCATCGCCAGTTGACTGTTTTTTTGCGTTAGACTCAAATGTGAGGCGAAGACGAGCACGCAAAGTCGACGCGTGACGCATACGTGAAAAATCAAAATATACATATATATGTACATATATGTATGTGTATATATATGGGTAGATATATTCATATAATCTTAAAATTTAAATTATGACAGTTGCACAGTGCTAGTGACAGCGGGCGCACACATACGTACATACATACATACATGCATACATACATATACACATATTTGCATACAAAAACACACACAAATTAACAGAGTTAAATCCTCGGAAATTACGGTTGAATTCGATTGAATTCAAGATCGATAACGGAACCTAATTTTGAAAATTGTAACTGTTGTATAGTAATTAGCGTGTGTGTGTGTTTATTTATATAACGGTGAATATATTTTGTCGTAAAGCAAACAAATCAACAAAAACAACAGCAACAACAATTGCAACGTAAACTGCATACAATAATTTCAATAATTTATAAACAAACAAACAAAAGAAGTAACAACGATAACAACAACAACAACAAGAACAACAATAATAATAACAACAACAACAACAGCAACAGCAACATTGGAGTGTCATATGTAAATGATAAATAATAAATACATAATAACATAATAATTATACAGAAGTGTGTTTACATTAACCAACTAATTAAATCCAAATAAAAGCTAATACCATATATAAAGAATACAAGTACAACAAATATATATACCATATATTTAATAATATATACAATATATATAAATTAGTACATATATAGCCCCGCACTCAATTAATTGCAGCTGTATGCACGACTCCTTGCAGAAAGGTGAATATATCTATATATATGTACATACATACATACATACTAAGTATATGTAAGCATAAGAACAATATTTAATTTTTTTTGTTGTTTCTAAACAAACGTATTTTAAGTGATACTCAATTTGATGGTCTTCTGGGCGCCCTTTTTTGGCCTGTCTTGTCCCATTTCCAGGCTTGAACTTGTTGTTGTCTATTCCATGAAATGAGTACATGTATATGTATGTATATGAATATGTATACATATGTATATCATCTATGTGTATGTATTACGTGCAAAACGATCTCAGCTAATCAAAGTCATTCGCAGCTGAACTGAGCTGAGCAGAGCATCTTCCCCGCGCCCCCTTCATTGAGGTGCCTCTAATGGGTTTTCGACTGCCATTTTTTTTGTTGTTGTTGTTGTTGTCTCCGCCACTCGTTAATTTACTCGTTTATTGGCCGACCCCGACACTTGATTCTAGATTTTGTTGTAGTTGTTGCTGTTATTGCCACTTTTGTCGAATGCAAATAGGCATTAAATTGTCCGTTGTTTGTCGTTTCGTTTCATTTACATTGCCCAACCGCTAATCTAACCCACCTCCCCCTCAACCCCCCCCCCCCCCCATTACCAGTGCCACATTGCGCAATGCATATAGAGCGCCAGCTAGTTGTATGTGGGTTAAACTGTCGCTGCACCAAGCTAACCGAGAAAACCGAGAAAATCGCCGTGCCCCCTGCCAATATCAGTGTACGGCCGGAGAGCAGTACGCCAAATGAAGCGAAACACACAAAAAAAAAAAAATAATAATAATAATAATAATAATGTAAACGAGCTGAGAAATGAAATGAGAAAAAGGTTTATGTAAACAACACACCAAAAAATTTTCGTGCAAAAGGCACGAAACGGCTGTTAACCTATTTGGCATAATTGCAACGACAGACGGCAACAGCCAACTGGTGATGCCGACTCTCCGACGATTATCAGAGCCGAGGTGTGTGCACCACCATGTGGCCAATAGCAACAACAGCGACGAGGCTGGATGTCAGGTGGTGCAGTTGCTGTTCGGTGGGCCGAGAATGGGGGCTGAGAATGGCCTGAGAAAAACTAACAGCGAGCCGGAAATTGGCTTAAACAGCAGTTGAAATAATTACACTTTTCGCAGAATTGAAGGTGATTTATGTATGCTTACATTTTAGTAATAACCCAAAAGCTCACATCAACTCTAAGGAAGGGACTGACTACCTACAAACGTGGTTTAAAGTCATTAAGAGTTTGAGCAATATTTCTAAATATTTAACAACATTAACGGCGAATCATTTTACTTAAATATTCATTATTTTTCGTCATGTAAATTTCAACAACTTTTGGATGATTAAGTTTATTTCGTAAAACTGTTGATAATTTCAATAGCTCTAAGGAGCGTATTTTATTATTATTAACCGAGAGGTATTATTATTTATTAAATCTTCAATAAATAGACTAACATGAGTCGACAAACAAAAATACAAGCAGTAAAACAATCCCTTAATTCATTAAAACGTAAATTTAATATTTCAATATACAATTTAAGTTTTCTTAAGATTTGTGGGTTATTTTATGTTATGGAAAACTCAGAAGAAAAAAAAACCCAAATGAAACTAAAAATATGAAATAGTTAGTCGAAAAGCATGCGAAATATTATTCAAGAAAAGACTTTCAAAATTGAGTTCTTATTGATAGAAATAGGGAGAAATTAATAACATGATGAAAAAATCATCAAAAATTATTATTTTTATGATGACATTTAGATGTCAGCAGTTGAACTCCGATCTGCAAGGAGATGTAATTTTTGGCGAACCTTCGATAGCTGTGCTCTCTTGTTTATTATAATAATAGGAATATAGTGTAAATATAAATTATTATAATAATAGGAATATAGTGCCTTCTTTAAGCTACCCTCTTCTTACAAATCTTAATAATTTAGCCGACTCCCTTTATGGCTAAGTCGTCGATAACTTGATTGCGTGCCCTTTGACAACACTTTCTATAGTTACCCTGTTGTTTTGCAATATTTATATTTAAATTGACTGTTTAAAAATTGAGTAGTCAATATTATTAAATACTCGTTACTATCAAACCTGAAATTATACCTAACTCATTTGGAAACCCGTTAAAAGCGTATTTTCAAGCCTAATCACTGACGAGCCAAACTCACATTGATTTATTGATACATTTGCAATTTTTATGTCTGTCTTTATTTCTGGAATTTCCAGCTGATTAGCTGACATTACCTGAGCGTGGAAATTTGTGTGCACATCTCAGATGACCTTTGTCATTCAAATCCTTAGACCGGACAATCATCTATCAATAAAAAACACAAACAGCAATGATTATTGGACTTTGTCATGCTCGTAAATTAGCAAGTGAATTTGCTGTTTGAAATTCGTGATTGATTTCGCCCTTTTGTAAATGAGAAAAAAAAGATGCAAATCAACAAACAGAATACGCGAAACCAGAAATGCGCTAATGCAATGTTTATTATTATGTAAAGCCACGCTTAAAATATAAAAAAAAAAACAATTTAAAATCAAAATTAATAAACAGAAATAAATTATATGCAGGTTTGTTTCCGACAAGTTTGATACCGCCGCCTGCATATATCACATATATATATATATCACAAACATGAAATTTATATATATATATATATATATATATACAAATATATATATATTTGTATATATATATATATTCGACGCATTTCGAGACGATGGCGGTCCAACGCTTTATTCCTTCTCAAATCGCACTCCCGTCGCCGGCGATGTGTCTATTGTGGCCGTATCTGTTCCATTTGCCACATTATATGTGGCATTTCTATTCATATTTCCGGAAATGCAAATACGTTAACATATATGTATATAAAAGAAATCCCTTCATAAAAGGGAGGGAATTTTAACTTTTTAACGCAAAATACACTTAAGCGATAATCCGTTGTTCTGCTTGCAACAAAAACAAAACTTGCGTCTTGTTGTCGCCTGCTTTTCTGCACTGCCAAGAAATGTTTGTGTTGGCCAAAAGTATCTACGTCTCTCTCCCTATATCTATCTATCTCTCTCTATTCATATCTCTTTCCATCTCTTTCTTGCGCAGCGCTCTCTATTTTCTTCCTCCCTGCATTAACTAGGCCAAAATTTAATCAAAATCCAACGAACAAAAAAAAGTGCGAATTTGCATGGTTGCAAGCAAAAAAAAAAAAAAAAAAAACAAACATGCAACTTGTCGCATTCAACTGAAAATGATTTCATTTTTGGTTACGTTTCGCTGGCAATTAAACTTTGTAGCAGCAATTAATTTACCTGTTTCATCTGCTCCTCCCCTTTGCTGCACCCACCCCCGCTGCTGCCACCCCACCACAAGTGTGCCTAATTGTGCGGCGTGCCTAATGCGTCACTTGATCGCCAAAGGGGCTAATGGGGCAGCAACAAGCACTGCTTGCCCCAGAATAGATATGCGACGAGTATTTCGACGGTTTCGCGGATATTAATAAATACTAATGTACATATCGATGTATATATATAAATATATATTTATATATGTTTATAGATATTTGATTAGCCTTGGTCGAATTTACTGGGTTAATCTATAGGAGACTAAAATATTAGCAGAAACTGCTAAAATCGTATAACGGATTAAGAAACGTGATTTTTTTGTATATATATTTGGATGACATTTTGATTTATGGTTCATATTCCTGTGAAGCTTTTTAATGGCTTTGAATATTAAAAATATACCTGGAATTCTCTGACAGTCTATTTGAACTGACTGTTTGCAGCAACAGGTTGACGGAAAATAAAATCATTTACAATTTTTCACTCTACAAGAAAATTCATAAATTTTTAAAAATAGAGAAGATTTATTTGCATAATTTTAAATTTTAAATCGATTCCAAATATGAAAATATTCATTTGTGTTTTTACTCGTATTGCTTTCGTAAGCGGAGTGTCACCAATGATTCCTAAAAATAAATCGATAAATCGACTTGTAAACAATATTAGATAAATTGACTTTATATATAGATAATTATTACAGTTATAGTTGTGTAATTTACTATGCACTAATTAGGTAATTTATGAACAGCTCGTTGCAATTGCTTTGGAATGTATCAAATTGTGAATATCTTCTTGATTTGGCAAATTAAAAGTTCTGCTACAAGTATTTTTGATGTTTTCTCTATTTATCGATATATATATCGATTTGCCTTTTCCAGGTGCAACAACAGCTAGACGCAGTTGACGGAGTCACACAATTACATATGATTAGAGTGGAGAATGAGAGGAGAGACCTTCTATGCAGCCATGTAGCCATCCTGTCAACCGTCCACTTGTTTACTTGCCACGGCCCCATGCCGCACTCAATTAGTTGTTCTTGTTGCCATTTGACTGACTTTTGGCTTTGCCACACTTACCTATGGATAGAAGCTGATAGACGCACCTTTTTATTTAGAGAGCTGTTGCTGACTGGATATTGCTCACCTGCCAACAATAACATCAACAATACATACGTCACTTGCTTATATCTAGATATGTATATATATATCTATATATATATATATATATATGTACAGATATTTTTATACTCGTTGAGTATCGACGAGCGACCCAGCGACATAGTTTTGTGTTGTGCTGTTCTCTGTTCTCGGCTCGCCCGCAACTTGCCACAGTAATTTGCATATAACAGAGAGACTCGCACACACACACACACACCCACACACACTTGGCTGGCTGGCTGGCTGCATGTTAGTTGGACGCCTCCCTGGCATCGCAGTCAGCGTCGCTCGTTTGGCCTAATTGTGCGCTTTTGATTTAGTTTCCATGACGTGGAGGCGGCATAGCCCAATGCTACAACACGCCCCCCCCCGTCCATCTCTGCAGCACCTCCCCCTTTCCAGCGCAGAATGTGCATGTTGCGCTCAAACTCTCTCTCTCTCTCCCTCTCTCTGTCTCTGTATTTCTCTCGTTCTCTCGCTCTCTTGTGAAATTCTGCTTGGCGCAGCATTTTGGTCTTGCCACTTGCATTTTTCGCGTACCTTGAGTATGTTTTATTAATTTAGTTGTTCATTTTTGTTGCTCTTTTTGTTTTTTATTTTATTTTATTTTTTTTTATTTTTTTGTTGGCCAAGGCGCGCTTACAATATGCTTGGCTAGTTGTTATTGGTGAATGTGTGTGTGTGAGTGTGTGTGTGAGTATTATATTTTTATTTTGAAATTATTACGTTGGGCAACCTTCACCTATTTATGGTAAACGAACCACTTGGATTTTTTAAATTTGCAGCTTAGTTGAACTTGAAGCGATATTTATGTAATAAATGGCCGTAAATAATTGCGTACAAATAAATATGAGTGTATTTATTGAGCGTACTAATGGGAAAATCACTAATACACTTAGGAAAAAATTTGATTTCAGTTTAGTCAATTTAAAATATTATTTTGAGCACAGCTGTGTGTGTGTATTTATTTATTGATCGCACCTGATTCGAGTGTGAGCACATCGCGTATACGTAATAGATCCATTATGCAACACATAATTAGGGGTTAATTTAAAATTCTAATTAAGGCTGCTTATTAGTAATTATAATTTGGCTACCAAAATAACCGGCGATGCCACATCCCAAACACACAACTCCCTGTCGGCACATTTTTATGCCGCGTCGACACAAACAAGCCAAGCCATATTATATTTATGAGACACACACAATCGGATGATACATATCGACATGTTCAACAAAAGACCTCTAGCCGAGTGAACGAAATCTAAAGCCAAAATCCAGGGCAACAAAGCAGTGGTGCATTGGAGCAGCTGAGCAGCTGAGCAGTTGAGCCGTGGAACAGTGGAGCATTGGAGCAGTGGAGCAGCAGCCAAGCAGTTGAGCAGTCAAGCTGTCAAAGCCGCTTACTCCACTCATCATTCTCTGTTCTTGGTTTTTTTTCTCTTCTTTTTTTGCTTGTAACCGAGAACCCACAAAAACAAAAACCCAATGAATTTATATATATATATATTATGTATATATACATTTACATACACTCAGAAAAAATCGATCTGCTTTCTATAAAATCGACACACTTTGGCGCCAGGAATAACTCCCCATTTTTTTAAGAAGGTACTTTTCTTCAAGTGCAGTGCTAAAGAGCAGGGTTTTTCCTTTCTTAATTCCAGTGCCCATTTTAACAATATTTATAAAATATATATATATATGTATATGTGTATATATATATATTTAAATTTTTTACTTATAAAAAAAATAATATGTTATGAATTCTCAAACACAAGCCATAATATACAAATATCTATTTTTTTTTAAAAATTTTTATACTTCAAAATATTTCAGGGAAAAATTCTTAGCTCCCAGCTATGGAGAACAATTTTATAAATTTATAAATTAATTTAATTTAATTCGAAAAAAATAAGATTTAAAGAGCTAGCAAATTTTATAGCTATTTTCTGAATTTCAGAAGTTATTTTTCTAAAAATAAGGATACTGTTCAAAAATAATCTAATATTAAATTAATATTAATTAAAATATTTTTCCAAAATAGAAAAAAAACTTGCTAATTATCTGAAAAACTAAGAATTTTATTTTAAGCCAGTTTTCTATTTTTCAGTTAGATATATTTTTTTTCTGAGTGTAGTTTAACGTAACGGCTGCAAACATGCCGCAGTCTCTGGCGGGGATACGGGCTCACAATGAGCATAAATTATGTGCACAAAGCTGGAGGGGGGTGTCTGGGTGTGTTGGATGTGGGAAGGGGGAGGGGGTGGTGCGGTTGAGTGTAAACAGGAGATGCCGCGAGACAAAAAGCGACATTCTCAGTGCTCAGCATCTGCGTACAAACACTCAAAACTTGAAGCAGCTTTCCGCTCCTGGAGTCCAAGGAGTGGGAAAATGGCAGAATGGGAAAGTTTGGGTGTGTTCTTGCCCACTTCTCTTGGTTGAATAGGCGACGATGCGTTGATGCCGCAGCCAGTGTAAATATTTATAGACACAAACACACACACACACACACACACACACGCACATACAGACACGCAAACACACACGCATACACACAATCAATGAGGAAGTGAACCCTTCATTTGGCGACGCCTCCAATCCGTCCGTAATATTTTTATCAGAGGGGTCAGTTGGTGTTTTTGGTAATTTCATATCGCGTGCTTCATTTATTGATTTTCGCTTTCATTTTTTATGTGGCATGCACGGCAGCAACAAGAACATGAAAAAGAACACACTGCCACACAAATAACTGCTAACATATGCGAGCTTGGTTAGCTAGCTAAAAGCCAGAATATACTGGTCGAAAGTAAACATCACATCTGAAACACACACATACACACACACACACACAGATGTATTTCATTTCTACTCAACTTACAAAAACACGTGCCGACAAAGTCATCGAGGTCGTCCCTTGGTCCCCCCTTGGCTCCCGATGGTATTCATTTCGCATCATTCGCTCTTTCATCTACATATTTGGCGCCTGGTTAAATATGTGAAGTGTGTTTACCTTTTTGCAGGCAGTGTCCTTGCCAACGGCACTTTGCTTTAAGGCACTTTTAAAGGAGCCGACACGAATACCTACAGTACGCCCTCGTTTAACGTAACATCCGATTTTCTTCTGCTGAGCATGAAAATTAATATATTAAAAATAAATAAAATACATTAAATAACATAAAATAATAAATTATATAATTATTATAATTTCTTATAATTACTTGCATTTGCCTTGTCACATAAAAAACACAAGCATCCAAAAGTGTTCCAAGCACATTTCTCTGTATCTCTCCAGCGTAATCCTAATTTACGTAGCTTGGTCACACTTATGTCGGAACCGTACGATATTATTTTAAATATATTTTTTAAAAAATGAATTTGAAGCAGCTTAAGAATAATTGTAGGTACATCTGAATCGATTTGAATGGGTTGCATTGAGCGAGGCCGCACTATAGTCACAATTTACGGGCCCTTAAGACTTGTCCTTTGAACTGAAGTCAACCTTATGACATTTTGCTCTTTTGTTCTGCACTGTTCATATCCGATGGCAACTTCCGCTAATGCGCCACTTCCTTCTACTCCTCCAACAACAATGCTCACTGACTCCTGGCCCGGATCGGTTCGGACACTGACTGCCAGTTATCAACTCGCTCCACAATAGTGTGCCGTGGGCTCCACTTGGCTCTGTTCCATTGTCGATTTAACTATTTGTGTTGTGTTATTTTCTTGTCCCATTTTCATTTGTTTAGCGGCTGTTGTTATTTTCCTATTTTCCTATTTCTCTATGTGATTCTCGGCAATCGCACATTTGTCGCAGCTGCAATTACGAATTTGGGGCAATTGTTTGCTGTTCGCTCAGACTATTGCCTTATGCAGGATTTGTGGCGCTGATTTTTGACCATGCTAGCACTTCTATATATATACATATATACGTACGGTAGTTTACGATTCCCATTGTCCCAGGGGGACAATATTATAATGCAAAAACAAATATATGTACATGTTAATTGGCTGGCAATCTGAATTGTGTCGCAGGCATCCAGAAGCCATTTCTGTCTAATCACATACAAAATGTGATCGGTATTGTTCTGCCTGATATTTCTATATTTATTATTATTGTCGAAAAGGGGAACAAAAATATGAAATTCGTAATTAAATCGATTTAGCCGAGTTTTTTTGCTGCAATCATTTTGAGTATGACTTTTTTAAGCTGGGCAAAAATTGACGGAACCACTTAAACTTACAGACCAAAAGTAATTTTTCTAATCTTCTTTAAGATTGCTTTTTTTTCTTTTAATATATTGATTTATTTAATGACGACTAATATTAGTCGCCACAGAAAAATACAAGTATAACATAAATTAAATTAAAAATATTATAATTTATTTTAGATTTAAAAAAATTAGAAACAAATTTTAAATTTCCGTGGTTATTTTTTGCTGCACTTTAGCTTTAGCTTTAAAATGAATATTGCTGCAAAAATCAGTTTTTTTAGAAAATACTCTAAATTTACTTAGAAACAAATAAATTTACAAAAATTTCTAGAAATTAGAAAGGTTTTTTTTTTATATTTCAGAAATGGAAAGTATTTCTAAATAGTGGAAATGTAATTTTCGTGTAAAAAAACAACTTTATGAAATAAAGGAAATAGTAAGGAATTTTGCTCTCTCAAGCGATGTTTAGCTTTAAAATATAACATATCTTCATAGTAACTATTAAGCCACAAATTACCGTTCTCAGTTTTCACTGACAACATGGGGTAACTGTGACAAATTATATGCAAACACACACACTTGTGTATATATATGTATGTATATAGCTTATATTTATGTAATCGCAACTTGATTTGATTCGACAGTTCTTTGAGTAGGCCAAGTCAAACAAGTGAGACGAAAGCGCTTTGTTTACTGGGAGTATTAATTTTGGATAAGAATACATAAGAACATTAGCCACTGTTTGCTAACTGTGCTTGTGTATCCTTTGTGTGTGTGTTGTTGTTGTTGCTGATGCTGATGAAAAGCCAAAGACAGCAGGATTTATCGCACATGATATTTGTCAAAGTGTGGAGATAAAAGACACAGCCGCTTACAAATAGATACGACGGATACCAGCATCAGCATCAACATCAGCATCAACATCAGCATCAGCGTCAACACCAACATCAACAAGCGTTGTCAGCAGATTTGTTCAGCCCAAGAAAGGGCGATAAATGAATGGGACCAAATGGCCAAACAAAGCAATGTTTGTTACAAATGAGCATCCGTTCCAGCGGCTCCTTCTCTGTGTTTGCCCAGTTGTTATGCTTTTTTACTTTACTGTGTGATTGAGAGTGGCTTGTTACTGGAGACAAGTAACTCAAATTGTGGCAAATTTGTGAAATGTTGCTAAACATTCGCAGCGCTATCAGCAGCAAAACTGAAGCGATTAAAACTGCCTGTGAAGACAGTCACATAATAAAAACTATTTACTGATAAGAAAGTGAATACACAAGCACACACACACTAACACACCAACACATAACACACACACATACAAATACTCACAAATACTTATGCTTGATGGGTTTTTAGTGAGAGCGGCTGAGCAAACACTTGTAAACTGTCGAAACAGTCGAACGCTCGTTGTTTGTAGATAAATTATCTACAAGATACACCAGCAGCAGGCAGCAACAGCAGCAGCTATGTATGCTCTCTCTGCCTGACTTACAGCTATACTCACTCTCTCTCTCTCTCGCTGTCTCTCTCTCTCCCGCACTCTCTCTTTTTCTTCTTCTTCCTATGCAGTCACGCTCTTTCAGACACTCTCACTCTCGCACTCTCTCGCTGCTGCTGCTGCTCTTGGCGCGTTTGAAACTCGTAGACACATACGTGTGTGCATGCGTGTGTGTGTGTGAGTGTGTGTGTGTGTGTGTGTGTGTGTGTGTGCGTTGTTCAACGTTCGCTTCAAATTCATTTCGTTTTTAATTGTTTTCAGTTTTTGAATTTAGTTGTATTTGATTTTTACGTACTCGCACAGCTCTGAGCTCGCGGGCTGAGAACTTATAGCGTCAAATTGGACAATAACAACAACAGCAACAATAACAACAACAAATACAAAATTCAACACATCAAATACTTATAAACATGTGAGTGAGGCAAGTGGTTTTTTTTTTTAGATTTTTAACGCCAACAATTCGTTAAATTAGCTCCAGCTTCAGAGTGGTGCGGGCCACCACTTCAAGAGTGGTTTCCCGTTGTGGTGTGTGTTTCACGAGATTGCAGCGTTGCAATCAACACAAAAACAAGAAAAAAAAATATACTCAAGCATAACGTGTGTGTTGAGCACAATTCTTATCAGGCAGCAACAAGCAAGCCTTTCAATTAAGCAACAACTTGGGCCATATATCGTTTTTATTGGAGTGTCGCCCCTTCTGGCCATGTGGGGGGTTGGTGTGTGCGGAAACCTAAATCCGTTATCTGCAGTTATAGAAACTTCACTTTATTTGATTTGTTGTTGCCACTTTTGCATAACCCTCTGCTTCTCACATTTATACAATTTCTGTTGCCTGTCTGGGCTCTTGTTTCTGGTTATTTTCGACTGCCAACCTGCTGTTTTTGCCGTTTGCCACTGTGCCTTATCGGTGCACATACATATATGTATATGAGTAAAAAAAATAATAATAATAAAAAAAAAAACAATAATAAAAATAAACTCTACTTATATGTATATAAAAAATAAAATGAAAAACCTTATCGCCTCGGCTGGTGTGATAAGTGCGGCGACGTCGAGATAAGATGAAACATTTTGTACATATTCCCATGAGATGTGCGTTTTTTACAAACATATCATTCATATATACATCTATATATATATATATATAAATGTATATACCAGTGTATGATAAACTAAGTTGAAGTTTAGACTTCTATATATACTATATATACTTGCGAGTGCACCCATATAGATGCACAGTACATGATATTGCTATTGACGTCTTTGGGATTTCATTTTGCTAGCTTTTTGCTTGCAGTAGATTTCAGTTTGTTTTGCAGCTTATGGATTGCTTTTTTTATGGGCACACTCTAAAAAAAGGCTAACAAAGTGCATTTGCCAGATCGAAATGTTGAAAGAGGTTAAGCGTGAAATATTCAAATCAAGTTTTTGCAGCTCATCAATAAACTAACTTATGGCTTTGTTAGCTCAAATCATTATGAAATACCATAACTAATAAAGTTTTACTAATTTGGTTTTAAATGCAGACGAAAGCGTAATTGTTGGACGATATTTTTTTGTTGTTTGACCTTGGGTTGATAAAGACATGAGAGCTGTGTTAAATCAGGTCATATGATAATAGGATGTACATTTCGATACGACCACATTTATTGCCGTTTGTCATCACATTCACACTGTAGCATCTTCTCTTTCGCATTATTAAATTGCATTCTCACTAATATCTCAAAAGTATAATTTAAATAATGTTATTTACTGGATTTGCTGTTTATTAATGACCGCGTTCAAAAGTCCTCGCTCTGATTAAACGATCATTTTCATTATGTAAAAATGCACCAAAGCAGCAGCTGTGTCGTATTCATCATCATTAACACATTTTCGGCTTGAGTGCATCAGCGATGCTCACATCGAAAGAAATTATATATATATATAGTGTATTTTATACAGTGTATATAGCCACGACATATTAGCCTGTCTCTCTAATCAGCCGTTTACCAGTTCATTTTTCTGTAATTTATCAAATTGCTTGGGCCACCTTTGTGAACACTTGGCAGAGGTTCGACTATTAAAGAATATGTAAAAATAATCGAATCATTGTGTGCAACCGCAGAAATATGCAATATCAGCAGACTGCTTTATTTGCAGAGTATCTGACAGTCTAGTTTACTCTCGCAATATATTTATTGTTTTGTTCTGGTGCCCTGCAACGATTCAAATAGATAGAAAGAGTAGATTGGTTCTGTGGAAAGAAGAAATCACCTCCTAATCTGTGAAGTATGTATCTTCTTGATCAGCATCAACTATCGATTCGATATAGCCTTGTCCGCCTGGATCTCAAAGACCATTATAGCTAAAAACTTCAAATTATCGAATCAAGTTTATTTAATTTGATCGAAAACTGACTTTGTTTGAGGAATATCGATATTTGTCGAAAATCGATATCAATAATAGCAAACATTTCAACCGGAAAAAACGACGTGTTCAAATATAATAAAAAAATTGGAAATAAATCTAGATTACCTGAATTTTGGGTATCTCAAAGTTGACTACAGCATTTTGAATTGTTTGAATTACATTTCAAGGACATGATGGCCACAAGAACTAGAACGTGGCTGTGGCAAGTGGGTAGTGGTGGGAATGCCACCTCTTGTGGCACACACCACTTGAATATCTTTCGTTGCACGTTTTTGCACAGCTGAGGTGCCGAAATAAAATGTCAGTTGAATTAACATTGCCAAGTTTTTCCCTTGGTTCTGATAAATTTCACGCCATTTTTAAATGGCTCGAAAAAATGAAAACACATCATTAAATTCATTAATTGAAATACCTGATTTTTTTTGTAACCGCGCAAAAGTAACTGGTTCTCCATAAGACTCAAAGCTCGACTCTCATCGATTCTTAAATAATACGATGTGCTCTAAGCTGATAGAAACTCGTTTTGAGACATCTGCTGCTTAAAATTGTTCACTAGTTTTTGCTTTCGTTGATTACTAATTTCTTAAGTGAATGCAAATTGTGTGCGATTCTGTTTTTTTTCGCTGTCGTGACAGGTTCCATAAAAAAACACACACACACACACATACACACATGCACAGAGAAACAAAAACAACGAAACAGAAAAGCAAAAAATAAAAAAAACCAGAAAAATATCTATATAAAAATAAGTTGGATGAATTTGATGTTGTGTAGATTTCTTTCGCTCTGTTTGCATACAGAAATGTATACCCTGTGCACCTTGTTGTAGCTGTTATTGCCTCCACTGTGGCTGTGCTGTGATGTTATTGTTGCTGTTGCTGTTGCTGTTATTTTATGGCGTTGCCATCTCGTCGATTTATTGCTCATTTTGCTTTGCAGTGGCAGAAATTTATTTAATGGTCAAGGTCGTTTGCTGTCAAATCAAACACAAACACTGACACACACACAACACACAACACACACACACACGCATACACATATTTAAAATGTGTGCCTGCAGCAATAGAAGCAACTTGGCAACAACAACAACAACAACAGCAACACGATCAAAATATTTGTATAATTAAATGCGATTTTAAACAAATAAATGCGCGTCGCTTATGGCTTGCTGTTGTTGTTGTTGTTGCTGCTGCTTTGTCTTGGCGCATATTTAATTACCAATGAAATCATAAAAGCCAACTCATGCATAATCGAGTTGCAAGTTATTATTTTCATTGCCGCGTGCATTGAATTAATAACAACGTCAGCTTGCACAACTATCACACAAGATAAGTCAGTCAGTCAGTCAGTCAGTCAGTCAGTCAGTCACTGGGCGGCTTATGGTCTACGGGCCATGGCTTTTTCCGTCGTATTCATGACATGATGACATACATCTCTCTACATATTTGTACTAATATCGATGTGTGTATTTAATATGTATTGAAAGCATGTGTTCATACACTCAAAAAAAGTCGACCTGGAGCTTCGCCAAGTTTAACTCATCTTATTATTCAGAAAGTAGAACGGATGCCTGGATTTTTCTAAAACCCAGGATTTTTCTTTTGCTAATTCCACGAAAATGTTTTCAAAATTTCTAAAAAAAAATACATATAATTTTCCGCGTGGTTTTTCTTTTATGTGTACTCAGAACTCTAAAACTGTATTTCTCGTTACTTATAATAATAAGTTAAACATTAGTAATTTAAGATTTCACATACACAACAATTTTCGATAAATTATATATTTATTTAATTTAATTAGAAGACTCTTCCGATCTCACGCATACAACTGTAAAACTATAAAATAGCAGTCGAAAGAGCGAGTTTCGATACTAATTTTAAATTTAAAATAAAGAATAGCAATATTCTAAATTTGGGTCGTTTTTTTTGAGTTTTCAGTTTGAGTGAAATATAGTATAAAAATCTAACAAAGCAATATTTATTATTATTTTCGTGTCCACATGACATAATTGTTCTTAAAAATCGTACATATGTTTTTTTGAATCTATATATTATTTTCAAATATAGAATAACAAGAAAATGTTTGAGTTAATCAGCACAATTGGAATTTGGGAGGCTGTATTTGTTTTTCCAATTTTCCAGACTTATAGATGTTATATTTGGAAAATACATAATTGGCTTTAGCGTGATAAAAAATAAATTTTTTTCTTATCCACTGTTTAATGAAAAACAAAGCTTTTGTATTATTCATAAGTGAAAATTGGTTTACAGTTGAATAGATTTTTTTCTTTAAATATTCTAATTCGATTTTAAGAGCTGTGTGGAGTTGGTGCTTTAAAAATATATTTTAAAGAAAGATCAATTATAGATTTTGATGATGATATCATTCAAAATTTGTCAACCTTGAGCAACTAATTAAATAAATTAAGTTTTGTTAATAACTGTGGGAAACTGTGGGAACTTTGATGACATTGCATCTAACATATTGTATTAATATATGATATATCTCATCCAAAAAATATATTTTTCAACAAATCTTTCGAGTGTTTCCATGCAATGTCAATTACTGCTGGCATTTCTATGGCTGTTTTTTGATACTTTTCACAATTTTCTCACTGGCCAGTGACTCATTTTGTTGTCGTCTGCTTCTTATCACATATATATATTATAAACACACACACACATATATATACACAAACATTGACATTTTCATGCTTATTTCTAGCTACAAAAAAAAAAAATACTAAATGTTGTGTCTTGTTGCATTTCTCACATTTGCCTGCCCCCGCCTGACCGCTCCAGTACCTCCTGCCCCCCCGCCCGACCACACTGCCTTCTAAATTGAATGCTCCGCTTTAATCCAAGCATATTCCCAGCTAAATGGCTCTCACTGTGTAAATGGACACATTTTGTGAAAAGTGTTTTTGTGTTAATCTAATTGTAAATGTTATTTAACTCTTGACTCTCAATCTCAACTCTCAACTATTAAATCTATAAACTCTAGAATCACATGTGTGTGTTATTATCTGACTATTTGAGAAGTGCATTTTTGCAAAATGTTGATAAATATATGTGTTACACTTTTTACATATGATGCCTTAATGTTTACTGTATGTATGTATATTTATTATTGCTGCATAATTCACTCATAAATATTTTTTTCTTTTTTCTTTTTTCATATAAACGTTTACCAAAAAAAAAATACAACTCGCACATTCCACCACCACAAAAAAAAAAAAACAAAAAATCAATAATAATACAAAATCGTCACGCAATAAAAAAATAACAAACATAAAATCGAAAACAATTCTAGAAGGACAACACGATCACACCTTTTACATAGATTATATTTAGAGGCTTGACTAAAAGTTTGAAAGCTCGCAAATATTCAAATATTCAAATATTCAAATCGCCCGACCGCATATGCAAATTGGCTCAGCTTGTAAGCGTGTGTGTGTATATGTATATGTGTGGCTAATAACGACGAGCTAAAGGATTACCACACAGCTAAAAGTGGGCAGCCATCCGAATAGCTGCTCGATTTCCAGATGCGAAGATAAGATATAGAAGATATATCTGCGTTTGCTTGATCGATCGATCGTTCGCTCTAAGAAGAAGAAGAAGCTCTGACAAGAACCGAGAACCTCAATTGCCAAAAAAATAAAGAAGAAGAAAGACAAACAACAACGAGACTTTTGTTACCAGAGCCTAAACACAATCTAAGCAACTGTAAACGTTTAAAAGAAAAGCACTCAAAAAAAGAAACTAAGAAACGGAAACCAAAAGCAAATACTAAAGCAATCATCAATTAAAGTCGAACACAAAAAAAAAACAAAAACAAAAACAAAACAAAAAAAAAAATCAAAAAACAAAAAAAAAGCCAGCAACATTCACTTAAAAATGGCCGAAGACGCTGCCATGGAGACATGTCCAAGTCCTGAGATGGGCGACTCTCGCAAAAGGCCGCTCGATTCCGATCCGGAAAATGAACAAACAAAACGCTCACATTTCAGTTCCGGTAAGTTTTGCAAATCAAATCCAATCATTTGAACCAAATAAGTACCACATAATGAGCAATGAGCAAATTTCAATCGCTTTTACATATACTACTATCATTATCGTGCTCTCTCAATCTCTCTCTACCTGTCTATCTATCTATCTATCTATTTATCTATCTATCTATCTATCTATCTGTCCATTCACTGCCGAGTCTCTCACCCTTTTTTTTGGATAAAAAAATGAAGCAAAATCTCTGCGATTTGTGTAAATATATTTTGTATCTCATGAACGAAATCCCACATAATTTGCATATTTGCATTGCTGCCAGTCTCTCTCTTGATTTTGATAAGTTGTTTGCCATATTGCCATTGTCATCTTTTAATTGACCAGTTCAGAAAGCATGCCCGGATTTGCATTTGACAAACCTCGAACCGGTCTTGTAATTAAGTCCAAATGGCATTGCGCATACACCCCTGTGGCCTAAACAGAAAGGATGACACACTTAACGGCATTTGACAGCCGCAGGCCAACAACTGGACTCTTAGGCTTGACCAATATTTGTACACTTACAAAAATAAGGTATCCTAAATTTCCAAAAATGTACAAACTTTTATCATTAAGGCAAAGTTTCAGAAACTTTTTTTCTACAATATGAAATTTGTGGCACAAATGCAATTTTATTAGCTGATTCAGAGTTGGTAGGCTAAGTGGAAAACAAGTGGAAAAATACTACAAAAAAAAGATTGTAAATTCTAATTGAGTTTTAGAAATGTCAAGTCTCTAGCTTTAAATTTAGAATTATTGTAAATATTGACTGTTATGTGTTTCTTAAAATAAGGGCCCTCAAATAGGCCTGGCTTATGTGCTCTGCTTTCAAATTGATCAAAACCAAATATTTTACAATAAATATTTAGTATAAATAAATGTTATTAAAAAAGCATACGATTTTACAAATATTAATTTAATTAATTGGTGAGCATTTCTAAATATAAGAAATTTTTTGGTTTGCAGGGCAATTTTCTCATTTTTTTTTTTTAATAAGGATTTAAATTAATGTTGCTAAATTTAATTTTGAGTTTTAAGTTTTTTCCGAGTGCACCTGGTCACTGAGTGACTGAGTGACCTCTTTGGGTTATAACCCACCAATTTGAGTGGATTATGAATGCTAAGGCTAACCCATTGACGCAGTAGGTCGCCAGAGTCAGCTCCATTCATATGCTAAGTGGCTGTGATTAAAATGATGCTGCACAGCTGCTTATATTAATTATTATTATTATTATTATTATTATTATTGTTGTTATTATATTCAAAGCACATTCAATTAGTGAGGAGTCAGCTATTGGCTGGCTGGGGCTGGCTTATCTGCTTTGGGCCGCTTTGCTTGATTGGCTTGCTCGGCTGCCAACCAACTTGTGCTGGCAGACGACTCCAAGGTGAGCTGCGACGCAATCCAACTCCACCTGTCCTCGCATCATCGTGTTTTTGTTGTAGTCTTTGTTGTTGTTGTTGTTGTTGTTGCTGTTGTCTCGTCACAGATATAAAAATAGCAAAGACTGTAAATCTTAGAGGCGGTTTTGTGTTTTCGTGTTCGTGTTTAGTTTTTTCGATTTTTTTTTTATTTTTGTACGTGCCCCACCCCCACCCCCGCTGCCATTCGGAATGCCTGTTTAGCATTTGACTTTTGAGTTGGAGAATCATTTTTAGTTCCATTGGATTCACAATGTGTGTAAAAACACGTTTTGAATGGGGAATTTGTTAATTGTGCGCAGAAGCGTGCTAAGCAACTGACCAACTGCCAAACTGACAGACTGACAAACTGACAGACGGACAGACTGCCAGACTGACTGTCATTTTAATGCCTGTCCATAACTCGGAAATCTGGCCAACACATAATGTCAATTTATCCGTGTGCTGTGCATGTCAAAGGTCCAAGCTTTTAATATACAATTAAACCAAATGTCGGTCAACAAACACAACAACTTCAAAGTTTTTAAGCAGCTGGTCTATAGTTAAAAATAACAGTACATACATGTATTTGTTAAAAATTAATATGCTATGATTGAAAATCGTTACTGTGGCATTTAGTTGAAATAAGTGAAGTTTTAAAACTTTTTAAACTTTACAGAATGTATTTTTAGGCTGCTCAACATACAATTTAATAATGAAAGCAAATTATTTAAATAAATATGCGTTCTTCAAAATTTAAAATTAAAATGAAAATATCAAAAATGAAAATGATTAAAAATTAAAAAATCAGTAGTAAGAGCAAATTTTTGAAATCTTTTGTATTAGTTAGAAATATATTTGTGAAAAATATAAAAATATTTTTTCTAAGTCAGTCTAAGTCATCGATGTTTTTGACTTATCCCCGGAATACAAAGTACCTTTGGATGTTGTTGTTGTTGTTAATGGCATTGTTGTTAATTAACCACCATTCAAAAGTTTGTGTAGATTGTTATTTTTGTTGCTCTCGTCATTGTTGTCGCACTGCTGGTCTTGGAACAGGTCCATGTTGGCATGTGTCATATGTGTTTAAATATTTATCTCTGTCTGTCTCTCTCTCTCTCACACACACACACACACACACACACACATATACAAATAAGCTGTTTATTAGTTTTCAAACAATTAATTTGTTTAGCTGTCTTGACAGCCATTCGTTTATTAATATTTATTTGGTTGCTCGTTGTTTATTGCCAGTTGCTGCAGTAGCTAGACAAAAAGTGGCTAGATTCAGTTTCGGTTAGGTTCGAAATCCACTTTAAAGATACTTTAAAAAGGAGTGCACTCTCTGCTCTGGATGCTGTGCAGTTGCAGAAGGAGAGGGGCGTGTGGAAGGGATGTGCGTCAGTCGAGTCAGGCTGCAAGGAAATGCAGTAAAGCTACAAGAGGGCAACTCAGGGGATGTGAGGGGAGGGAAGGCGGTCGGTCAACATGTGTTGTTGTGTTACGCAATCGATGCTGATAGAGCTAGCTTGAAAAATAGATGCGCGGCAAGAGCACACAAACAAGAGAGATAAAGTGAGAGAAAGAGAGAGAGAGAGAGAGAGAGAGAGAGAGAGAGAGAGAGAGAGAGAGAGAGAGAGAGAGGGAGGGAGGGAGAGAGAGCGCTTGGGCTGCTGCTGCGTTAAAATCGTTGTTGACCTACTTCGTCGCTGGCAATACTCTAAGTGCGAATGCGCAAGTGTGTGTGTGTTGGTGTGTTTGTATGTGTGTGTGTGTGTGTAGCCAATGCCTAGACAAGGTCCTGCGCAGTAGACGTGCAGAAGTGTCAGCAGCAGCAACAGCAGCAGCAGCTGCTGCAGCAACTGCACTGCAGTAATGGGGCGCCATTTCAGCCACAGCCGCAGCAGCAGCACCGACAGCCACAGCCACAGCTAGTCCATGTTGCCACAACGTCCTTGAGCGACACACACACATACACACACACACACACACACATACACACAGACTTGCAGACACATGTAACACTTGCACTGAAAATGGGTTACACCTTGGCCACTTGTGCAGACACAAAACTGTGATGCTGCGTCGCCTGCTCGCGTGTAAAACTCAAGTGCGTTTATGGCCAGCGGGTTCTTCTCTCTCTCTCACACACACACTCTCTTCCTCTCTCTGTCGCTCACTCTCTGGATATCTTTTTGGGTTACCTTATTCTTGGCATATTCCTTTGTTGTTTGCTGAAGTGTTGTCGTCGCTGTTGCCCGTGTCACTGCTGCTGCTGCTGTTGCTGCTGCTGCTGCTGTTGCTGCTGCAACTGCTGCTGCTGCTGCTGCTGCTGCCGCTGCTGCACTTGTAAAGCATCTCAAGTGGCCTACTAATAGCTCGAGTGCCAATGTTGGTTAGTTAGGTGCGAGTGCGCTTCTTAGTTTAGTTTACTTTTTCGCTTTTTTATTCCACTAGTTTTTCCCTTCTGTCTAGGCAGTTTCCGCCTATTACGTTGCCCTCAAAAACATCCAAGCACAAGCTTATCGATAGCTGCCCCCCAGGCTTGGCTTTCGTTTTCAGCTTTTGTGTGGTGTGTTGCAGCAGCAGCAGCAGCAGCAGCAGCAGCAGCAGAAGTCTGAATTTGGGTCACTTTGTTGCATCCAACATGCACTTGAGAACGTTGTTGTACTTTTTTTTTGTTCTTCTTTCTTTTTTGAACCACACACACACACACACATACATACATACATGCCACTAGACGCATGAGCAATTTGCGGTATGCCGCATTATTAAATTACGTATACGCAACGAGTACAGCTACCAGCTATTTATAAGCATTTATTCACGCCAACAAATTTTGTGCAATCGATCAGCAATTAATCATTTCTCCTCAGCCATTTATTGTTAATGAAGACAGTGTTATTTTTGTCTAAATTAGAATTTGTAGTGGCCAAATTCGCAATGCGATTGCAAAGTCGAAAACAAAATTTGCCTTTAGTCATACAGATAACAGTTGAGTAATTAGAAGGCTTTCAATATCTGCCACATAATTGAAAATTGTTATATAACCAGCTGAATGAGCTGAAAAGTTACTCTTTGGTGTTTAAAAATTGATTTGAAATGAGTATATTCGATTTTTAAAATATGAGATTAACAATTGCAAGCAATGTTTGCCAAGGCAACATATTTGGACATGTTTGTGTGTTCGTTGTAGGGCAGTTTGACTGTTTGCTTTTGGTTATGTATGGGGGCGTGTTGTGTCATCTTCGAACTACTGATGAAGTTTTGCTGCCTGCTCGACAAACTTGACACGTTGCCTTACTCTATCTCTCCCTCTCTCTCTCTCTCTCTCTCTCCCTCCCCTTAGCTTATCTGCTCACTTGTTAAAAACAAAAAACATAAAAAACATATTGGTTTGTGTGTTTGTATATTGCCACAACATTTTCTATTTTAGTCGGTCAACTCCCCTCGCAGCGTCTTCACTCAGCGCTGGCTGCTGATAACCAAGAAAGAAAAAAAAAAACTAAACACATTTTTGGAGTGAGGCAACGTCAAAACTCGCCCATTAGATCATAAGCGCTCGCTCTTCACACACACACAAACACACATACACGCACGCACACACACACACATACAAATATATGTACACACACATGTGTGACGCTATATGATGTTTGCCAAATGACTGACTCATTTGGATCAAGCTCTCTTCGCTCTCCGATTTACGGATCTGGCACGTTCTCTCTCTATGTTTTTCTCTCTCTCTCGCTCGCTTGAACTCTGCGCTTTTGGGCGCGCTTACACACGCTCTCTGTCGCAGTGCTAGCGCTGTCTCTGTCTTCAGCGCCGTTTTGCTTGTTTGCGACGAAATGACAAAATTCTTCAGTGCGGTTTCAGTGCGCGCCGTTGCCGATCGTAGTTCATTTTGTGCGCTCGCCGCTCCTCGTCACTTTTTGGCTACTGGCTTCTGAAAATATTGTTAGTACTCTACTATCACATTGTACAATTGAGTTGGCTTCAAAGAAAATACCAGCATGTTGTTTGCCAGAACGCAACAACCACCGCCGCCTCCTCTTCAACACCAGCAGCAGCAACTGACGCCGCCGACGCTTCAATTTCAGCAGAGCTTTTGTAGTATGTGTTTTTTCAAGTGCAGTTTTATAACTATTCGATATATACTATAGCAAAAAAAAAAAGAAAAGAAGAAGAGCATTTTCAATGACCTTGTTAATTAGCATCATTGCTGCAATTTGTCCAATGGCAATGACAACATCCCGGCCCGGCCACTAAACTAATATTGTTTATCTAATTTGGTGTGTGTTTGCCTAGTCAGGCTGTCCTAGACTTTGTTTGTGTTTCTCATTTGGATGATAATCACATGAGCGACGGAGTCGTCATTTTCCGTTCAAATATATGTATTTATCCACATCGTTATTATGTATTTTCTGTGTGGTTGCACGCTGCGTATGCGCAACCTGGCAATCAATTTACATGGTTGCGTCGTGTCAAGGTCGCATTTTCATTTGAAAGTTGTCATTAGGTTTGAGCCCTAGCAAAACGCAAAAACCCTTCTAACACATCGCTCACATTCGGTATGTGATTATTGTGGCCACAATCCGAAATCCATCGACACGTCAAACGAGTATTTGAAACATATACATTTGCTTACAAATAGACCCGATTTGTTTTTGTTGTTGCTGTTGTTGCAATCATCAAGCTACAAATTTAGCTCAATGTCAGCTGCTATATTATATGTAAAAAAAAAAAACTATATATATAACAAGACATGATTATCGACATTGACACAAAATCAGAGGAATTGGATTTGGAGTTGGAGTTGACAATTTCAAGCAGCGGTTTCTAATTTTAATACATTCTACATTATTCAAGAGGGAAGCTTGCCTCTTAAATAGCTTTTCTTTGATGTGCAAAATAAACGTACAAATAATGTAATAATAATAAGTAAAAGATGAGTGCCAATGCGTGTGTGTGTGTGTGTGTTTGTTGTGTGGGTAGCTAACTGGTTGAGGTACTTAAAGCTGGCTTGACATTGACTCTAAAGCAAACGGGAAACAAACGACATCAAAACATAACCTTGAAATGTACTTTAGTGTGTGGGCAACATGTACTTCCATAAGTGTGTGTTGATTTAAGTGAGTGTGTGTGAATGAAAAATCCCAAAAAAAAAAAAAAAAAACTAAAAATACATTGAGACACTCGGAGAAACAGCTCGGTTACTCCATTCATCAGTTTAGCTTTTTCTTCTTGTGGCTGTTGCTCATTTGGCTATGCAAAACACCTTTAACGCAACGATTTGAAAATAATTTATGCGTGCTAGAAATCAGGTAGAGCTCAAAGCCCAGTTCAATCCGAGAGATCCCTACTCCACTCCCAACCCAGCTCAACTTGGTTCATTCATTGTGTAATCTGAACAGCAGCAGCTACCAATTGCTGTTGGCAACCAGTTGTTAATTTCTGCTGTTTGGCAATGCTGGCAGGTGCCTGAGTATTCAGTCAGCATTAGGGGGCTTACATGTTGTTTCTTCTACACGCAGAAAAATAGTCGACCTGCATTTTAGCAAACTATTGAGAGAGTACTTTTCAAAGATGTAACATTTTGTCTATCTCAATTCCTGAGTATATTTTCCTAGCATTTTGAAAAGATATGTCTAATTTTCCGGTTTTTTTTTTGTATTATTTTAAGTGTACACTCTAAAATTATATTTTTTGTTACTTATATTATTTTTATTAAGCATTAGTATTAAATGATTTCACAGATAGTTTAAAAATTATTTTAATTAAACTGGAAAAACAACAAAATAGAACAAATTTGGTTACTATTTTTGAATTTAAACCTTTTCTAGTAGATATTTTAAATTCTTGGAATAATTTTATAATTTTAAGAATTTCTGTTGTATATTTTGAAATTTGAGCGATAATTTCTCTGCGTGTACCTACTTCATCTGTATTATTGCTGCTTAGTTCGGTTTGTTTATTTGTTTTCCACCTTTTTTTTTTTGGAGTGGCTAATCAAAATTTTGTGACTTCTACACGATAAATCAATTGTGGTCATTACGGAAACACCAGAAGGGCTAACTAAGATGATCTCACACATAATTTAGCTGCGATTGTTGTTGTTGCTGCTAGTTACACCCACCTTGCAGTTTGCCTTGTGTGTGTGCGTGTGTGTGTGTGCGTGTGTGTGTGTGTGAATATGAACTCATATTCAAATGTATAAACGAGTTTCGTTTTCTTTTTTGTTGGTTTTTTTTTATTTAATTTAGTACGTTTTATAACAATAGTGGAAATATGTATGATTTCTAAATCAGTGTTATTATTATAATTTATGACCATTTTTGAATTTCACTGCAAGTTGCTGGCTATTAAATTTATCAGCGCCAATTTTAATCTCTTTGGACTGATTTTTTATATTATTATTATTTTTTAAAAAATGTATAATTACAATTATTCAAGCGATTCCACATTTCCCGGCCACACCAATTGGAGTTTGTAATTGGCCAAACTCCAAATGTGTCAAGGTTGTGGCTCAGAACTTGCAGCTTACGGCTGAGTTCGTTTCGAATGTACATACATATATCGATACGAATCTGGTAATTATTTGGCAATTAGTTGCTCCAATTAGTGGCTTAATGTTGTATTTATAAATGCGACTAGTGAGCTGATAGAGTCTCTGAAATTGCACCGGAGTTATATCATTGCCATGCCTGCGACTCGAATCATTTGTAATCAATCCACTAACCTTCGACTCAGAATCCATTTGCCTAGCCTGCTGTTGTAATTGGGTCATCAGAAAATCATTTTCATCTTTTCAAGTACTTCTGAACACATTTACATACATACTACAATACATCTATATTATCATTTATTTTTGTTTTGCTAGTTTTAATTCATTTTTGTTCATATAAATGTGCTTGCAATTATTTATAAAATAAATAAAAAAAAAAATACAGAGCGGAACTATATCTATAGAATTTTATACACAAAACAACAAACAACTGAAATTTCAATTAAAATTAAGGAAACCTTAAAACTATAACTGAAATAAATAAATATATATATATAATTCATCGACGACACACACATACATTTGTTGTTGTTGTTGTTGTGCCAACACTTCGTTTAATTGTTAGTAATGAGTTGCAATATAAATTAATTATACTCGTATAACCAGCAGCATTTCCGCAAAACCAATGAAAAACTCTAATTCAACACAAATGTGATAAATAAAATTAAACGAAAAAAAACAAATAATAATAAACACTGATGTTGTGATAAAAACCTGCAATTAAAGAATATAAAGCGTATTTTTAATATCAACAAATCAATAAGTGACAAAAGAAAAAGAGAAAAAACAAAATCCAATCAGAGAAGCAGTTCCACAAATGAACCGTCACATCATCACAGAACTTGAACCAACAACTGGAACTTCAATCAGAGAGCACTCAAGTCGCAGCTGATCTGAATTGAACTAATCTGAACTGAACTGAACTGAACCGAACTAAACACACACACTCAGTGTTGGAAAGGAGTGGAGTTGAGTGGAGCGGAGTGGAGTGAAGGAGTGGAACCGAAGAGAAATCAACTCAACTGCTGAATGGTAACAATTTTGGCATTGTAATCGTACTATTCTAAATGTATAAGACCATTACCTTCCATGTTGTGTAACTCTCGTCATTAACTACTATCTTATATACTCTATATAAATTATATATGGACATATACTATCTATATAGCACAGATTGAAAAACTCGCAACTGCCAAAAACATGCCACATACTACTACTACTTAATACTTCCTAATATTATTCTAATCATGAATCAAACGAGCATCCAGCGAAGAAATGACCAACAAATGTAGTTGATAACAAAAAACAAAAACAACAGCATCTCATCAGTCAACAGTTTCTACTCTATATAATATATATATTTATATATATCTATATATATAATGCCGATACAGAATCAGTCATCAATCGTCAATATGCTTGACGGCAAATCCATCGTGCAATCTCAATATCAGTCAATCAATCAATCGACCAATCAACCAATCAATCAAGCACTCGATGTTGCTGCTGCATCTGCTGCTGCTGTTGCCGCCGCTTCATAACTCGATATATGCAACTTCAGGCGTTTATCTCAATAAGTCTGCCAATATATCCCGATTCACTTTATGTAACTGCATATATATATATATATACTTTGATTTTTCCTACTCTCTGACTCTCAATTACTTGTCGTTATTCATGTTATTATAATTGTTGTTGATGTTGTGGCCGTTGTTGTCTACCGAACTGATATCATTTAACAATGCGCCGATATTGCTAAATATACACTTTAACTATAAACTAATACATATATATATACATCTATATATATATATATAAATGCCACGCCCACTGCCGAAACGTCACATACCGCCAAGCACCAATACAATGAACTCCATCCTCTGATTGCCATCCAAGAACACCACATGTCAGCAACGTCATTCGATATAATTAAAGGTCTTTCTACTACTATTACTACTACTACTACTACAACAACTACTACTATTCCACTACTATTACTACTACTTCTTCAACAATGTCCATCCAGCGCGCTGCTTTCGAATCCAATCAATGCAATCCAAACCAACACCAAATCAACCCAAAATCAACTCAAAATCAAATCAAATCAACTCAAACTCAATCTCAATCTCAACTCAAACACCGCAATCTACACTAAACCAAAATGACGCTACCACACTATAATCCAACTGTGATCTGTATTTAAGACTACTACACACCTGCCACCTGCCACCTGCCACCTGCATCATCATCTTTATTCAGAGACAGAGTCTAAAACCAAATCATACAGGAATTCAATTTCAAGAGCTGCCTTTACACGACCTACAAATCGAGAGTTGAAAAAAACACAATATTTAAAATGAATACAATTTTCCGACAGATTTTCTTTTCTAAAGTTCCACTCCCTCTCACACACTCTCCCTCTCTCTCTCTCTCTCTCGTTAACGGTTCGTGTAAATGCTGCTTGAGAAAAATGATTCCTTTTGTGTGTTCCATGTTACGAAATTGTAAGCGAAATTGCAAACTTTTAAAAACTGAGCTTAATTGAAAACAATTTCTATTTCTTTTTTCTTTTCGTTTATTGTGGAAGTTTTTGAATTGGAAACGCGTAGAGTAGAGCAACAGTAGCAAAACTTGTCACAAATATAAGAACACATACAACAATCAACGGCAATATAAAAACAAAATATTTATATTGAAGCGCAACGTAAATTCAATTAAAAAAAAATATATATAAAAAAAACTAATAATAATCAAATCAATTCCGTCGCAAACAAACAAATTAAAAGACTGAACTCAAACATTTCAACAAAAGCAGTATAGAAACGAATATAAAAATATGGAAAGTATTATGAGTGGGGTGATGGATCCGGGCGCCCAGATGGACACTGAATTATATGCAGCAGCTTTGCAACTGCAACAGCAGCTGCAACAACAACAACAACAACGGGAACAGCAAGAGCAACAGCAACATTATGCATACCAATATCAGCATTCAACAACGCCCACCACACACATGACGCAATTAGATTATAACAATCAGCATCAGCCACAACAACAACAACAACAACAACATTATAAGACAACAATAAAAGCAGCAACATCGCCCTCATCAATACGTTCGCTGACCAGCGGCAGCAGCAGCAGCAGCAGCAACAGCAACAGCAGCAACGGCAGCAGCAGCAACAGCAACGCTAGCATTAGTTGCAATCACAATGTGGCATACTCATTAGCCGTTCTTAGCTATAAGCAGAAGCAGCTGCAGCAGCAACTAGCCATCAACAGCAATCCTAATCTAAGCAATACTCAACAACAACATCAACATCATTATCATCAGATGGAACTGCAACAGCAACAGCAACAGCAACAACAGCAGCAGCAGCAGCAGCAGCCAATCAGTCTAAATGGCTCGCCCGATAACGCCATCACACCGCCAATTGCAGCGGGCAGCGCAGCAGCGGCAGCAGCAGCTGCAGCACAACAGCAGCAACATATGCATCAGCAGCAACAGCAACAGATGGGTAGCAATGAGACAACTGCAACTGCAACAGCATTGGCAACAGCAACCGCAACGGCAGCAACATCCAGCTATAAGACTGCCTCCTGTTGGTGCTACGGTGAGTTTGATCAAAACACGCAATCAAATTCAGAAAACTACCAATAAAAAGATGCGCACAACTTCTTCTAAGTATTAAACACACACCATCTACAAACTCACCAAATAAAAAACAACACTTGCTATCGCCCTCTCTCTCTGTCAATCTTTATATATATTTATATACATATGTATAGAAAGATATATATTTAAATGCATAAATGTGTAGATTTTGCTCTCTATCTTCTGTCAATTGCTTCCACGACAACAACAGTGAGAACAAAAAAACCAAGAACTACAATAACATCAATCAATCAATCAATCACCACGTCACCATCTCAACATCAGCAGCTGCCGTCGTCTCATAATCAAATAAAGATCAAATTAAATGCTGCCACCAACAGAAAAAAAAAATTACATCCAAATGCAACCAGCTAATAAACAAAGAAGAAGAAGAAAAAGTAAACCAAAAAACAAAAATGGGAAAAGTAAAAAAGTTTGCTGTAAAATGAAATAATATTCACACATTGTCAAACATACAACACACACACACACACACACACAAACACAACGTTCATTAATTAATATAGTATTTTAAATCGATTTTATATGCCTTATTATGCATACTTGCCACTTGCCACTTGCTGCATTTGCGTGATGCAGAGTGCTCGCTGTGAATGCCAAAAAAAAAAAACAGAAAACGAACAAAATTGCCGAGGGTTGTTGGAGTTGGCCTAGTTTACAGGGGGCATTGTTGCTGTTGCATGTAAAGTTAGCTTGCCACGCTGCGTCTTTATGGGGCGTTTAAATGTTGCCAGCGTTATTTATGACAACGACATAATTCAAGCTGCCGCTCAGCTTTAACAACAGCAACAAGCACAGTTTTGTTCTGGACTCCCTTGTGGCCCATAAAAACCAATGTGGCTGGCGGCGACTTTGCTTTTGTTTGACTGCACTTTTGGGCCAATGCCTGTAAGTCATATTTTGGCCCTAACTTTAAGACTCTGAGCTGCTGCCCAAAAACCCCAAAAATGGAAAAAGAAAAAAAAGTAGAATGCCACATGCGACAGCTGTAAGCATGTACATGTGTATATTTGTGGCATGCGACATTCTCAAGTCGAGAGTTCCGAGTGAATAGCAGCAGTGCTGACAGATGTGCACCTCATTTCACCGCTTGTATCTAATTAGTGAGAAATAGTTTTGAAGGACACTTGGTTCTGAGTGGCAATAAGATGGCGACGACACACATTTCAATTTCCCACAAACGTGATGGGGTTGCTGGGTGGGGTGTGGGCTGGGTGGGTGGCGGCTAAAATTAAAACAGCCAGCGAATGCGAGAAGTCGTCAAGTCGCTCATCTCTGTTGAATGGCAGGTGTGAATGGGGAAGGGGGTGGGGGCTGCTCGAGAGCACGCAGGCAAGCAGTCAATCGGGCAAGCAGTGCAGCAAGCAGTCAGTTGCAATGCATTTGTCACTTTGCGCTGCTTGCTTCTATTTTTTTTCTTTCACTATTTTGTTTCTTTTGTTTTATTTTTTTTTTTTGTTTTTTATTTATTTTCTGTGTAATGGCGCGTCTCCGCTTGACACATTTTATTAATTGAAATTTGTTTGTTTACTTGCCTTGGCGTCGTTCTGCGAGGCAAACGCTGCATAAAAATGAAGGCAAATCATTCCATGTACATACATACTTGTCAAACTATCTATCTAACTGTATATGAACATATCTACACTATGTCTGACATACACACACACAGACACTCACACACACACACATATGTACACTTATGACGTCAGCTAGTTGCTTACTACTATCTTTGCCTTTGTCGAATTATGTAATTGATGTAATTGTATTCTTTTTCCATCTAATGTATCTAATGTATAAATGTATTTATTTCTGTTTCGTTTTAGGTGAGTCAGTTTGTTCTGGAATTGAGGTTGAAATTGAAAATAATAACAATAATCATAATCATCATGGTAAGCTTTGTCATACTTTCATTAAATACCATTAAAATTCATCTTTGTACTTAATGCAAATCGCAGCGAAAAAATAATGTGTAAATATCTCCAATTGTTTCGTTTTTGTGCGTTTCTTTAATCTCTCTCTCTCTCTCTCTCTCTATCTCTGCCTCTACTTTTTGTATATGTCTCTTTCTCTATCTCTCTCTCTCTCTCTCTATGTATCTAAATGTTTCTGTCTAATCTAAGACTGTCGCGGCTCAATTTGAGACTCTGACCAAACGAATATTTAACCTCTGAAAATCACACACACACAACGATAAATATTGCGTTGAAAAAGCTTTCGCAGCTCAATTTTGCGTACGTGTGAAAGCTCAAGCAAAAGCTTACACAATGTGCATAAGGCTTGACCGGCTTGACCTAAACTAGGACGATCTGTGACTGACTGTGTGTCTGACCATCTGACTGGGTGACTGCTGACCAATATTTTGGCTGAACAATACATTCGGCGCTCTAGGGCAGATTTTGTGATTTGAGCTTTTCATGTGACTCGCCAGCATTTTCTAGGTGTGTGTGTGTGTGTGTGGATGTGTGTGTGTGTGTTACATCTTCATCCAGTGCATTCAACTCTCATGGCTTGCCAACAAGAAACCAACACAGCATTAACATGACACCACAACAAGCAACAATACGAACAGTAAACAATCACATGTGCCACCCACTCGCCGCCCACCTCCCCACCACCCATGCCATAAGCGCCGCCCGCCCGCTCATAAACAAACTAAACAAAATTTATATTCAAACATCAACTTTAACTTCCACTACTAATTCAATATAAATAAAACACTTAATTGGAGCAAATTTGGGTTCTTGCAATTGTCTCGTTGCAAACCGAATACAAATATATATTTATAACAAATGCTGTTATTATTTTTAATTGATAACCTAACCGGCTAAGCAGCTACCAGAATTGTGCCCTAACTCCTCCAATGAGCAGCAAATGCGAACAGCAGCAACAACAAACAGCTGAAACTGAAAAAGTTGCTTCCAAATGCTAAAAAACTCTACTCTACAAAATTTGTGAACACTAATCAATGCCCGACCTGTGAACATCTTTTTGACTTTTCCAGGCGATACCACATTTCACATGAAGATACTGGTGCCGGCGGTGGCCTCCGGGGCCATCATTGGCAAAGGCGGCGAGACGATCGCCTCCCTGCAAAAGGACACGGGTGCTAGAGTCAAAATGTCCAAGTCCCATGACTTTTATCCAGGTAAGTTTCATTATTGAAAAAAAAAAATAAAAATATATACTACTCTCAAATTAATTACGAAATAAAATTTACTCTGAGTAAAGAAAATCTAAATATTAAGACTTACCTTTAGATGAGTTTTCCTTAAAATGTAATTATTTTTTATACAATTCATTAAACGTGGATTATCTAAGGCAATTAGAAAAAACTCAATCTAAATCAGGTTATTAATTTTAGTATAATTTTGAATATATAATATAGCCTGTTCTTGAAATTGTCCCCGAACATTTTTTGTAGTCCTTTTCATTTTGTATATAGTAGTATATAGTATTGGTAGATTTACATCCTCAAGGGTATCTTGTCGTCAGGCTGCCTAAAATAGTCTTCTTCTTTCTTCATTGATCTTTATCTCTTTATGAACGAACGGATCGCAGAGACTAAAACAGCAAAATAGACTTTGGTTTTTTTTCTGAATTTTTATCGATAAAAATGCGATCCGATTCCGATACCAATTTCGGTTTGACAGACTGAAATTTTCGAAATTTACTTTGAAAAAGGAGGTTCGACTGCCCTTTAGCGATTTTACAATGAACAGATCCTTTATTTTTGTAAATTATTTAACAAATGCATACATAAATCGCCAACAGGTACTACTGAGCGGGTTTGCCTTATCACCGGTTCGGTGGATGGCATTTTGACCGTGGTGGATTTCATAATGGACAAAATTCGGGAGAAGCCCGACTTGACCACGAAAATCATTGATTCGGAGTCGAAACAGGCACAAGAACGTGATAAGCAGGTTAAAATACTGGTGCCCAATTCAACGGCTGGCATGATCATTGGCAAGGGCGGCGCCTTCATCAAGCAGATCAAGGAGGATAGCGGCTCCTATGTGCAGATCTCGCAGAAGCCCAAGGATGTCTCGCTGCAGGAGCGCTGCATCACCATCATTGGCGACAAGGAGAACAATAAAAACGCCTGCAAGATGATACTCTCGAAAATTGTTGAGGATCCGCAGTCGGGCACATGCTTGAATGTCTCCTATGCGGATGTGAATGGACCCGTTGCCAATTTCAATCCAACCGGCTCACCGTATGCCACCAATCAGAATGCCATTAATTCAAGCACCGCCTCGCTGAATTCCACGCTGGGCACCGCAATCGGTGGTGCGGCAACCGCAGCCAGTCTTTTGGTGAATGGCACCGGCATCAACTTATCCCTCAATCTGGGCGCGCCAAATCCGGCGCCAAATCTAGCTGTGGCCAATCAGCTGCTGGAGCACATCAAGGTACGTCTTTTACCCATTGCCATTAAACCATTTGACCAGACTTTCCATTCACATTCACATTCATATTTTAGGTTGCCATGCGGGGCGCTGGCTACTCGGAGACAGCCACCACTGAAGTCTGTGCCGCACTGAGTGTCCTAGCGAAATACGGTGTCCTCGGCATGGGCGTGGGCGTGCCACATGCCAATGGGGCGCATCCGACGTTGGGCAACTATCTGGGCGTGACGACACTGGATCAGCAGTCGGCGGCCGCAGCCTCAGCGGCCTCGAACAATGTGTTCGGTGCCGTTGGCCAGGTCAACTTCGAGTATGCCGCCGCTGCGGCTGCGGCACATGCGGCGGCCAGTCGGCAGTCGACGCAATCGCAACTGGATGTGCAATTCGATTCATTCCGGCATCTGGGCTCGGCTGGGGCGCCAGCGGCCACGCCCGTCTCGTTGAATAACAACAGCTTCGGACTGACCGGTGCCACCGGCACGGTGACCAGTGCGCAATTGGGTGCAGCTGCCTCGATAGGTGGCCTGAGTAAGAGTCCCACTCCCGGTGATCTGGGCGCCAAGGATACCAAGAATGTTGAGGTGCCTGAAGTGATTATTGGCGCTGTTCTAGGTGGGCCACCTTTCTATTATTATTAATAACAACAACAACAGCAACAACAAACAACCAACCAACCAACCAACCAACCAAACAACCAACCAACCAATCAACAACAACAACAACCAACCAGATCCAGATATACACACTTTTAAATCATTTTTCAGCACCGATTTGCCCCGCCCCCCCTCCCGTTAAACTCTTTTTGTGTTTTTCCCCCGTGGCATTCCTTAATTTGTAGGCCATAGTTTTTAGTCATAGGTTGTAGAGATTCTTAGAGAAAGACAGAGCAGGCATTCCAAGTGATTAAACCATTTGCACACGGCATTCCTTGAAGGCATTCTCAATGATATAATAATAAATATGTAGCGAAATTTCTAGTCAACTTCTTGCCCCTTCACACACGACGCATACACGCACACATGTAGCACAATCCATGATCCACAAACAAATACATATATACGCATACATAATGTTGCCATATGCCATATTCCTTCGAAAAGTTGAAAATTCGCTCACCCCAAAATGTCAAAAAGTGCAGTTAATAAATTAGGCGTTAACAATTAGGTTAACAGTTAGTTAGTTAGTGTTTAGTTCTTTTCTTTCGATCAGCTTGAAAATCATATTTGGAGATATAACGAATTTTTGTAACTAGTTTTACATTTATACAGATTTGGAGTAGTGCAATTATTGGGTTTATTATTGTATTTTGTTCGTTTGTTTTTTATTGCAGGTCAGATTGTTTAGGCTTAAGTCCTTTTACCGTTGATCAAATGATTATGTTTTTTTTATTACTATTATTATTAGAATTGGCTTCTCTCAATAGGTTTGCTAACCTCTTGGTTTACACACATATATACCATATACCATATACATGAACATATATAAATATACACAGTTACACATCATATTACCTTAATATACACACAAATATACATACATATATATCTTTTCTATATCCATATAATATTTAACATAATCTGATGCAAATATTCCAGGTCCGAACGGTCGTAGTTTAGTTGAAATTCAACATGTTTCTGGCGCTAATGTGCAAATTTCCAAAAAGGGCATTTTCGCACCTGGCACTAGAAATCGCATTGTTACCATTACTGGTCAGCCGAATGCCATTGCCAAGGCCCAGTTTCTAATTGAACAGAAAATCAACGAGGAGGAGACAAAGAGGGCGCGTCAAATTCCATTAACCACTGTTGTGAATTAATAATCAAGCAATCAAGCAAGCAGCACAACAACAAAAAACAACAACAACAACAACAACAGCAACAACAAACATCCCCTATCACCCTACTACCCCTGAACCTCCCGCCCCCCCTCAAACCCCCATTCAAGCGTATTTCCACAACAAAAAATATGTTCATTCATTTAAAAAAAAAAACAAAAACAAAAAAACAAAAAAAGAAAAATAACGAAAATGCTATGAAAACATAACAAACAAAATGCAAACAAAAAATAAGTCTAATTTCAAACAAATAACATCAGCAGTAGCCATTAAAACAAAACACACACACAAACACACTTATATTCATATATATATATATATATATATATATATATATATATAAATTCAAAGCCTTAGCAAATTTGATTTGACAGTAAAACAAACCAACAACTATCAAAATGCTGCATTTGTTTGCCACACTTATAGTATGTTAAATGTGCACATGCATATATATATATATATATATATTTATGTGCATATATGTGTGTGTGTACATAAGTTTGTTTACATAATTTTAAATTTAAATCGAGTTACACCTGGCATATAAAGTAATATTGTCCTTGCCTAATTTTGTTGTTGTCAAATGTTTGCGTGTTTTCTTTTTGGCACTCTGACAAGCTGAAAACTTATCATAGATGTAACACATACATATATATGTATATATATATACATATGTATATATGTGCGCGTATGTGGGTTGTGTATGCATGCATACATATGTGCATATGTACATAGATATGTGTGTGCTTATGTACTATGTACTACACACTAATTGTTGAGTCTTGTTTATAATACACATAAAATACACACACACACACAAACGCAAATGCACATATGTATACATACGCAAATATATATGTATTTATATATATATATATATATATATACACTATTCAAACACGTTAAATAGCATTATGTTGAGCCTAAAGAAATGGATTTGTTTGTGTAATGCGAGCGTTTTCAGTGAAAACTTCAGGTGATTTGACAAAATGGTGTCCAAATAAGGTAAATATTTTACTACACACACACACATACATATATATACAAATACAAATACACACGTGCATTGCATATATACTATATATACAATAAAATGGCGTTAAAAATGGCTAAAACGAACGCTTGACCGGCTAGTGATAAAAACTATTTGATACACTTTTTACCTCAACACACTCAAAAAAAAAACTGATTGCGTTTCTTGTTTTTTGTTTCTGTTTTCTGTTGTTGCCCTTATGTGCTTATTGCTATGTTTAAATATGTATATATATACACACACATATATGTATATTCAATATTACGTTTTTTAAGCCCCCAAATGTTCTATTATGATATATATTGTTAACAAAATGTTGATCATGATAATGTTGTTTAATTTTCGTGAGAGTGGTACAAAAAAAAAAAAAAAAAAATGAGAAATGAAAACATATTTAATTAAACAAACAAGTGGTGTTAATGTGTTGCCCGCGCACGTGAGTCTCCTTTTTGGTATTGATTTTATGCTCCCAATTTGTTAATCCTCATTTGTTCTAAACGTCTCCTTCTTAAAAAAAGAAATTCGTTTTAAGTTTCTCGTTTGAAACTGCTCCTTTGTCTTCTTATTTGGATTTTTTTTTTTTTACATATTATTGGCCCAATAGGATAAAAACTTTTGGCTTCTTTTTACAATCATCATAATTTCTTTTTGTTTTGGAAAACTTTGCACCATTATTTTGACATACAAACATTCTAATCTTAAGTATTACATTTTCTCTTTTTTCACCTAATGCATCACAATTCTAATTTAAATTTAAAATAGAAACTCATGTTTCTCTGTAAAATAAACATATCCACACACACACGTACACACACACACACACACACACACGTCTACATGCAGCCAATAAATCCCTATTAATTGTTAAGTATTGTGCAATTAGTAAACATTATTTTTGATACATTTGAACTCGACACTAAGTACATTAATTCACATTTATATATATATATATACCACAGACAACAAGCCGAACATTGAAAAACAAAAAGAGTTATGTTTACATCACATTTGAATTTGTTTAATTCATACACACACACACACACACACACATACAGAGACACACACATGGATAGAAATGATTAAAATGTAAAGAAATTTATTGTTTTACTTTGTGGCAAACACAGTTTTAAGTTGTAAAGTTTCTTTTTATGATAAATAAAAACAAAATAATGATACAAAACTTAAATAAATTATGAATATTACGAAAAACAACCAAACACAAATGTGTTTAATTGAAAGCACCTATCAATCAATCAATCAATCACCACTCACAACCAACCACCGCTCCACTAACAGCGAACTCTAAACAATTCTGCAACATTATCATGTCAAATCAACAGTCAGTCAGTCAGTCAATCAGTCAATCAATCAAACTCTCAGCTACGCTCGATATCAATTTCAATTTCAATTTAAATTCAACTCAATTTTTAATACAATCACTGAAAACGCTCACGAAATTATAAATAAAAACCCAATCCTAAGCTAAGTCTATAAATATAAGTTGAAAAGTTGTTCACATTATTAATTTTTTTCTCGCTATTATTGTTAAAGCTGACCTACATCTGTTCTTATTTGTGCAATATTTATATAAATAATATAAGAATTATAATAAACCTGCGCCAGAAGAGTTAAATAGTTACAATATTCTTAAAATCCAAATTGTGACAAAAGTAAAATGCTTTAAGAAGCGTTGACATAAATGAAGTTAAACAACAAACATTTTAAGTCAAACAAAACCAAAATTAAAGTAATATTGAAAGTACAGTCGTAAATGCTAGTGTGCCTTGAAATATGCAAAAAAAAAAAAAAAACACATAAACAAAAAAAATCAAAAAAAAAAAAAAGAAAATGGTCGGAGATTTTTGCGTTTTCATTATCTATTATTATAATTATTATGAATAATTATTTTATATATATAATTTAAAATTATCAGAATGATTTACAAGGCGTACAGAATGCAGGTAAATTGAAAATAAAAATAAAAAATAAAAAGACCGTCAAATATAGCCGAAAAAATGCAAATTCACAAATATGAAAAAAACAACGATATCATAAACATTACTACAGCCACAAACAAACCGCGATTCAGTAACCTTTCAACAAAATGATCGATTCCACCCAAATCAGAACAAGCATAAGACACTGAACCCCTGACCCCAAACAACAAAAAATACAACCAACCAACAATAACAACAACAACAACAAAAAAAAAGAAAAGCACATTTTCTCGTCTTTTTTGTCATGGCAAACCAGAGAAGAGCAAAGGAGCCATCTACATACATACATACAGACAGACAGTCAGACAGACAGACAATATGCATATGGCACATGGCACATTCACAGTTACCGCCCCGCTCCCTCCCACATGCACACACACACACACATACGCCTACATATTGACACCACCCACACCTAAATACATGCATACATACATACATAGATACACCATGCATAATACACACATTGGTCATACTAAAAATCTTATCATATGAGCTCACTGAGTTATGTTTAATGTATGAGTTTTATACGGTATCTAAAGTTAAAGTAGAGAGAATAAAAAAAAAAACAAATATAAATATATTTGTACTGGATCTGTGATATGTATTTAAAAAAAAAAGAGAAAACACAAGCAAAAAAAAAAAACAAAAAAACAAAACATTAATTATGTATACATATATGTATATAAATATCGAGTAAAACGAAACGTGAAATTAATTATGAAATAATTAATTTTTTCTGAAATGACGAAAAGCTTTTCTTCAGAAGCAAAACAACAAAATCAACTAACGCAACGTGACATTTTTTGTCATTTGTCTCAGCAAGTTGTTGCCACTCCGAATGTCCGAATGTTTGTTCTTGTCACTAAATTCAAAATATGAAAATCACACAACCCGCGTTTCTTGCGTTATGTGCAACGCCCATGTCCAGATGCCACATGCCACATGCCAACATGCCGACCGATGCAACATCGCCTGTGTATGTGACGAAAAAGAAGACAAAATTCTCTGCTCTGGGTCCAGTTGCTCAGCTCAGGGGTTCCGGTCCCGACAGTCGACGTGTTTTTATGCTTGTTTGGATTATATTTTGTGTTTTTTTTTTCTTCGCTGTACAAAAAGCCAGCTCTATTTAAATAGAAATCATATTTAATACATCTGGTTAAATCCAACACTATGCTAGTTGCTTCAAATAAATTTGAAAACAAGAAACAAATCGATGTTTTGCCAATTAATCATTGGTCACATTTCTCATAGCTACAATCACCATTTTAAAAAACAGCAAAAAAAAAAAAAAACGCCTCCGCCCTCGCCTCCCCGCCACCCAGCACAAGTCACCACATTGGCTAAAAGTACACGAAACCTCATCTGAATAAACTTTGGAAAGGCGTACGCATATTTTAATTTGCAAGTTTTATTCAAGTTTTTTAATAAATAAATATATATAATGCTGTTATTTCAGCGACGGAGTCTATTAGAGTTTAACTAGTGCAAATAAAAAGCAGAAGAAAACAAAAAAAAAAAAACAAAAAACTTTTATTAACTATATATATATATATATTTACGTATTTAAAATATTTCAAAACTTGACTTAAATGATTAAAAACAATAAGATGCAGCAAAAGCGCAAGTACTAAAAAATGAAATGGAATAAACAAAATGAAAAAAATTAAACCGCAATTTTTGCTCTGTAAAAATAAATTATAAAATAAAATAAACTACAATAAATAATAAATTAAAAGATAAGTGAATAACAAATTGAAGTTAAATTTATCAATCAAATCAGTTTTGTTTTTGTATTGTATGGTAAAGAAAAATATATAAATACTTATATACATATATAGTGTATGAAAACTAAAAGAAATTGTTAATTATAATTTGTTATGCTTTGCCTCCACACTGTTATTAGGACAATTAAACAATTAAATGCATATTAACATATATACAAACATACATAATTCAATGTACAGACATAAATAACGATGAACAGATGAACCAACATCATTTTGGCAAGTGAGGATTATGAATTGTAAATCTTGTGGCAAGACTTGAGATCAGTGCAACATCATTTATATTACGTATGATGATCCAATTGTCAGTTTAATGATGTCATTCTAAAATAGAGAGAGAGAAATGCGTGGGATATGTATGTGCATACATACATATTCAGACATACATACATATTTACATGCCCACACTCGCCATTATGTGTAAATAGGCGCAAATTCACATACATACATACCTACATACATCTATATTGGCAACAACAATAACATGAGAAGCCGTCTACAAGTTCATTCAACAATAAAACAACACACACACAACTTATTAAAATATTTAACAAATTCAAATTATATTTAAAATATATATACATACAATAAATGCATACATACTATATAAAACTAGTTGTTAGCGTGATACATACAATTATTATTAATTAATTCATACATACATATATTCATATAAATAAAATGCTTAACGATGATACAAAACAATCAACAACAAACGGTGCTGTGCTGAGTTTCACTATCGAATGGACTCTTTAAGCGGCATGTTCAACTCAGCACAAAACCTTGCAACATTTATTTGCCACCATTGGATTTTGTTTTCCCAAAAAAAAGCAGCCTTGCATTCAATGTTTTTAATTTTATAGCCATCTTAAGCTTTAGTCAGAGCAACTCTTAAATAAATACATCGTGTCAAAAGAAAAAACAAGAAAAGCAAAATACAAATCTTTCAATAATTGAAAAGAAACCGTAATGATTTTCGACGTATTCACAAAAGTTGTTACATCATATTTAATAATTCATTAAACACAGTCACAGTCACAGTCAGACGATACCTTCAATTTATTTTGTAGTAGAAGTTTGTCCAAGATACTAGCCATCTTTTAAATTACATAGTATCAGTCAGTAGTGATGCCAAAAGTCAAATCTTGTGTATAATCAACACTTTTGTTTTTGTCATAAAAAATAATGTAGTAGTCTTCAATGGCAAATGGCAACCTAAGATAGTAGGAGCATACGTGAGTACCTTAGGATGAAAAAAAAACAAAAACAAAACAAACAAACAAATCTAATAATAAATACAAAGTTATAACGTTGCCTTCACGTTGTGTACTTAAACTAACGATTATTGCAATTGTTTATAATAAAAAAAAACAATTTGCTAAAGTACAAAACGACGTGCAGGATTTCTGTTGAAGCTTTTATACAAGCCACTAAATTTTACATTAACAGCAGCAAAAACACCAAAAATATAAATAAATATGAAAACTTACCATTTTCTCAACATTTCTTAGGCAAGTCAACTACTTACTTAAATGCATAATCCAATTATGACAAAAAAGAGAACAAAAAAAGAAAAATGAAAAAAATAAAATAAAAGAAAAAAGATAAGAACAAATAATCTCACACAAAAAAAAAAAATGTCAAAACTCAGTTGCACTTTACGAAATCGAAGAAACGAAGTCTTAATATTAGTATACAATTTTAAAATTTTAAGCGGAAACCTCAATTGAACGATGGTCATTCGGAAAAGCTCGTAATCGCAGAACATTCAAGCAAGCAAAAACATCATGGAAACTCATTCAAAAGTAAAAGTACTAAATCTTTTATGATTTGACTGTGATAAACAAAATAATGACAAAAATGAAATGAAGTGAATGAATTAACAAACAAACAAACAAATGAATTGTATAATAGAGTATGTATAAATTGAATGTATGTATGTATACACGCAAAATGTAACATTAACATTAACATTAATGTAGGTGCAAAATATATGGCGGCTCTTTAAAAAAATCCAATAAGTAGCGAAAGTATATTCGTTGGTATGTGCTCATAATGGAACACCATGTACGACCTAGAATATATTGTTTAAATAGCGATAATAAGTATGTATTTACTTACTGCAAACAAAAAAAAACAACAAAAAGCAAACAAAACAAAAAATACAACAAATCTGAGAAATATAAAAGTTTTACTTATACATATTAGCAAAATATTTAATGAAATTTTAGCAAGAAAATATCGAGAGAAAGTATAGAGAAAATAAAAACAAACAAAACAAACTCCATTATTAATTAAATACAATAAATATATATTAAAAATAACAAATTGAAAAATAAAAACAAAAACAAATAGATGATATTTAGTTATGCTCTATTACAAATTTATAATCAATTGAAGTTTTATAAAGATGAAGTTCAGCTAGCGAAGCAGAAGGTTTTATAAACATATATGTATCTATTATTTTGAAATTAAAAAGACGGAAAATATTTCACACTCAACTTAAAAAAAAAAAACAAAAACTAAGCAAAAAGTTCATTTCGCAACGTGCATACTAAATTCTTTTTGGAAAATGGAAAACACTACAAAAAAAAAAAGAAAAGAAAAATACAAATAGTCTAGTAAAAATGTTAAATAACAAAAATCAAAAGGAAATGTAGCTCATTCAAATTTTAAAAGAAACACGTAATTTTTGCAACTACTCGTATAATAAAACCAATCTTGTACAATTTGGTAAGAGGCGTCTCGTCAACTGGCTCGCCCAAAAACCCAAAAAAGTATACCACAAAACAGTTATCCCTCTCTACATATAATTACATACATATATACAAATGCATAGTACATATAATCCAAGGGAATCATACCCGACAACAACAACAATACAAAATGCAACAAACTCTTTACGATCAGATATAGAGCAAAAAAATAAAATTGCTCTTCAGGCTGGAAACAATAAACAGAAAGCAAAAAACACTAAGCTAGTTAGGACAGATGTACCGATATTAGACATTATACTGAACGTAATGCTAATGGTAATGTTATGAAGTTAGTTCACATACGTATGTAATAGTATTTATAGTGAAATTTGTTGAGTACATACATATACATACATATTAACATGCATCCATTCAAAAGTGGAACACCAGCAAATGCACACAACAAATCTCACACATTATAATGAGACGTTAGAAGATCCGTTAAGACAACAAAAACCGAACTAATTGTAAAGTGAAAATCCAAGTCAAGGAACATAAAGAGTTATAAAATACACATATAACATGAATTACACATTTAAGAAAGATTATATAAAAATAAAAACAAACAAAAAAACATAAAATAATAAAGATTATATTAAAAGTATTCAGTTTCAGATTTCAGTTTTCTTTTGAATTCGCATATCGCATTTTACAAAAGTCCGGGGCTTTAAAAATATGCCCCTATATGTTTGATTGTATTTCTGCATACTTATCAGCCTGTGAGCACTCTCAGAGGACGATTTGCACTTTGTAATTTAACTTATCGAAAATAAGCCTCAACGATTCCACTAAATATGAAAGTTCGTTTAAAATATGCATCATAATTCAAATTTATTTTGAATTTCAATTTTATTTACTAATATTTTGTTTATTTGCCAACTTTGGGGGACAGTCGGGTTGATTATATGGATGACAGGCACGAATAGTTGAATGTGTTCCCAAACTGTGATCGAGTTTCAATATCGTAGGGAAGGGATTCAAGTTAACACCGAACCTGAGAAAGTAATCAAATGGAGTAAATGTGTTATACCAAAAAGGATATCTATTCAGACTCACCTTCTGGCATTAAAGACCTGTGGAACAAGGCAGCAATCGGCCATGGAAATTTCATCCCCAACACAGAATTTTCCGGACGAATCAGAAAGCACCTTTTCCAGACCATCAAATCCGCGCGATATCCAATGCCGAGCCCACTCCGAGCTCCCTTCTTTGCCCACATGGGCCAATACACTGGCATTTTGCAGAGGCTGAATGCTGGAGCAAATGATTTGCACAATCTGAAGCACTTTGGCACGCTTGTGCGGATCCTGTGGCAGAAGAGGATGCTGGGGTTGTGTTTGTTCCAGGTAGTGCATAATGGCAACGGAATCACAGAGAATTTGGCCATCTAAACAGAAGCATTTAAATAATTTAAAATAATCAATTGGAAAAAGGCCAGTACTTACCAATTTGTAGAGCAGGTACCTGTTTCATTGCGTTTATTTCCTGATACTCACTCGATTTACTGTATAGTGGAGCATTAGGATCAAACAAACTTGTTGTCTTCACATCATATGGTATTCCCTTCAATCCCAATGCAATTCGCACTCGCCACGCACAAGAGCTGGAGTAGAACGAGTAGAGCACTGGTTTTGTTTGGCTGGAACTTAACCTGCGTGCCCCATTTTCAGCCAGATTCAGAAAACGGACAGCTGATTTTCTAAATGCACTCATTTTGTTATGAAATGTGTAAACAACTTTTGTCTCTTATCAGTCAGCAGAGGTACACAAAAGGTAGCCAGAAATTGGAGAATATTCTACTGGAAATTATGATTTGATCGTCAAAATAAAAGAAGTTGGTAATGTTCACTATATGTAAACGAGTATGTTGTATGTGGAATAGACTCGATTCTTTAGTACAAGTATTATATTTACTAAACGGAATACTGGATTCTGGAGCTGCACCCGTGAACGACTATTGAGTAGCCCTATCGATATCACAAACGTATCGTGAATTTTATAATTACAAAAATCCCTCAAAGTATGCAACAAAATAAATGATTAAAAACAATCGTCTCAAGCCGCACTACAAAATCGATTGTTTATTTATTTTTTATCTGTAGTTAATATTTGAAACTGTTTCAATATTTTGGATATTAGAATAGTATGTCTATTTAGTCGGTTTGTATACGAAATCAGATAATTCGATTGTTGTAACGTGGGATGACTACCGGCTGTTAGATTTGCGAATGTTTTTTGGGTTGTCGTTTAGATTTGTGCTTTCAATTAAAATTATTCTAGTTTTTTATTTAATACGATTATATATATTTTCAATCAGTAACAGAGACACATTGATTTCAATATTTTTCCATGCAAGCTCTAGTGTCTGTGGTATTCGACTGGAATCTATTAACAAAGCATGTTCAGCATTTTATTTATTAATATTATTTCCATTTGCCAAATTTGGTGGACAGTCGGGTTGACTATATGGATGGCAAGCACGAATCGTAGTATTTGTTCCCAAATCGTGATCGAGTCTTAGGATCGTCGGATAGAGATCCAAGTTAACTTGGTACCTGAGAAACGATTTGTAAGACGTTAATGTGGCTTTTACTTGATATATTAATAATGCTATGTACTGAAACTCACTTTCTGGCATTAAAGACCTGTGGAACAAGGCAGCAATCAGCCATGGAAATTTCATCCCCCACACTGAATTTACCAGCCGAGTCAGAAAGCACCTTTTCTAGACCATCAAATCCGCGTGATATCCAATGCCGAGCCCACTCCGAGCTCTTTTCTTCGCCCACATGGTCCAGAACACAGGTATTCTGCAGCGGCTGAATGCTGGAGCAAATGATTTGCACAATCTGAAGCACTTTGGCACGATTGTACGGATCCTTTGGTAGAAGAGGATGCTGTGGTCGCGTCTCATCTAGGTACTGCATAATGGCCACGGAATCGCAGAGGGTGTGGCCATCTAAATAAGACGAGTTAAAAAGCTTAAAATAACCAAGTCGAATGCTGGCTTGTGGTATTTCCGATACTTACCGATATAAAGAGCAGGTACCTGTTGCATAGGATTTACTGACTTATATTCACTGGAATCACATTTGGTTTTGATGTCGTGTGGTATCCCCTTCAGTCCCAATGCAATACGCACTCGCCAAGAGCAAGAACTCATCCAGGAGGAGTAGAGCACTGGCTTTGCATCGTCAGAGTTTGGAAAATTATCTGCTGGTTTTGTCAAAGCACTCATCTTGGTGTGCACTTTGTAGCAACGGTAAATAACTGTTGTTTCTTATCAGTCAGCAGCTGTACAAAACAGATTGCCAGAAATAGAATAATTTAAGCGATTAAAACAGCTTCTGGTTGCGATGATCGTCAGAATAAGAGAAGTGGCCAATTATCACTATATGTAACTGAGTGTGTTGTATGTGCAACAGACTCGATTCCTTAGTAGAGGTGTAATATTACTTAAATGTAATGCCAGATACTGTAGCTGACCCCTTAAGCGATTATTGAGTAGCACTATCGATATCACATGCGTTTCGTGCACTGCATATTTAAAAATAGCCCTAAAAGTATGCAACAAAATAAATGATAAAATAACAGTGGGCTTGTGAGACGAGCGAAATCGATTAGGTTTAGTTAGAAGTTTATTTTTTTTTAATATGTATTTAATATTTGGAACTTTTACATTATTTTGGATATTAGCATAGTGTATGTATTTAGTTGGTTTGTTTGCGAAATTAGGCAGTTCGTTTAATGGTACAGTATAAACTGTAGCTATGATCGGATGTTGTCATTTTGCGAGTGTTTTAAGTGGGACTACAATGGATTTCTAGAAAACTGTAATCAACTTATTACGTAGATGTCTACCATGCATACGATTTTTTGGGTTGTCGTTTAGTTTTGTGCCTTTACATTAGAGAATACTAATTTTTACATTTAATTTGTTCACATATAAATTTTTTTTTTTTGGTAGCAACGATTCATTCGCTTAAATATGGTCACATAAGATCTCTGGTGTCCATGGTAATAGACCCGATTTAATGCCTAAGGTATGGTAAGTATTTAATGTTATTATGTATATTTCGTTCTTTACTTAAATAGTTATGTGTTTCTTCTTTAGTTTTTTATTTTTTTTTTTTTGAATATTTTATAATCAGAATGCCTGCTAGTGGAGTTTACTACCTCTTTGACTGAAGTTTTGTACTTTTCAAAAAGTTACTTTGTTAAGCGCCCAACTTTTCTTACTAATGATTGTAAATGGAAATACATTTGCGCATTTGGTTTATAGAATATGTATATATGCACTAATACTATTTTTGTTTTCTTAAATCCCTGAATTAAATTTTGCTTTTCGTCATGAGTTTTTCCTTGAAATTTGTTTTCTTTCTGTTATCCTAAATAAAATTCATAAAAATATGTTTTCTTTTTTTTTATATATGTGTTCATCTTTTAGATCATTTTTCACATTAAAAACTGAGGGAAATGATAATTTCTTCTTGATAATAATTTATATTGTTACTTTGCATGCCACTCAAAATTTTATTTTTTATCGATAGTATTTTTATGCATTTATGCATAGTTAAATGCTGTTAGCAATTTTTTAAATCACATCCGACTGTATTAATCAATGGAATTTCCGCCTCTTCAGCTAGCGCTTCAGCTCCAAACAATTTGTTGTCTCCTCACGATTGAATTTTCTTAATGTTTTCTTTGTACGAACTGCAATTCACTTTTTTGTTTTACGGCGCTTTGCAGTTGTCGTCGGAAAATTCTATTTGTTGGGCAGCTCCGGTGGACAGTCCGGCTGATTGGAGGGATGAGCAGCACGGAATGCTGGGTTGCTCTCCAGTTCGCGATCAATGCGCAATATGATGGGATATGGGCGCAAGTCCACATGGAATCTATGCAACATAAGTTATCAGCACTTTTCATCTGGTTAAAAAAAACATGCAAATTTACCTTCTGGCATTGAAAACCTGCGGCACAAGGCAGCAATCAGCCATTGAGATTTCATCGCCCACACAATATTTGCCAGCCGAGGTGGAGAGTGCCTTCTCCACGGCACGAAAACCACGTGTTATCCAATGCTGGGCCCATTCCTTCTTCTTTTCCTCACCCACATGGATGAGTACGATCAGGTTTTGCAGCGGCTGAATACCTGAGCAAATTATCTCAATTATTTCACGTACTTTTGCCCGCTTGTGCACATCTTGTGGCAGCAGTGGACGCTGAGGTCGTGTCTCCTCCAGATAGTGCATAATGGCCACCGACTCGATCAATGTATGTCCATCTGAATTAAACCAAATTTTAACAATTCTTTCATATAATGTAGGATGAATATGCTCACCAATTTGCAGTGCCGGCACCTGTTCCATAGGATTAACCTCACGGTACTCATTGCAATGTTGCTCGCCGCCCGACTTGATCAGACTGATGGGTTTGATGTCGTAGGGTATCTCCTTCAGGTTCATCGCAATTCGAACGCGCCAGGAGCACGAGCTGCGCCAATACGAGTAGAGTATTGGCTGTGTATCGATGGAAACATTTGCGTTAGTCGACATTTTATTCAGATTGCTGACGGCACAATGAATCCCTCAGCCAGCATTTTGCCGTTTCAGACTCATTTTTGTTATTTTGAAATATGTTTCATTTGAATAAATACTGTGAGCTCAGCAGATAGTACAGAACAGAACAGGTTGCCACTGATAACGAGTAGAGACAAAACAACACAAACTCTTCACAAGAGCAGCATATTTTAAGAGGTAATCTGGTCAAACCAGTTGCTCAGAAGTAAGTTTGCAAATTTGATGGTTGTTTCTGCTGCTGCTACTGTTAAATTTATGCCTTAGTTTTGTTTCTTCGCAGTAGGTGCTGATAAAAAATATATAGATATGAGCAAAGACTCCATTTGTTCTAGAGCAGAAAACGTAATCTTATTAAATTTTCTCTATCTATAATCCATTGCTCCAACATTTCTTTAAATATACGACAATATGCCTAAGGTTGCCTTTGTTAAATAAAATTAAAATCAATTTTCAATGTGGACCCCGGACTAAGGAATATGTATCTATCTTGTCTGATTTACAATTTTGGTATACACCTGTTTTAATCGATAGTTTGCGGTCACACTAACGATAAATTAAATTGATTTGCACTGACATATTTTATATTATCCATAAATACACATAAATGCAATAATTTTGTAAGGCAAACTTCGAACGCCCACAAAATAAAAAGTTAAATTGATCTTCTCTCGAATAAAGAGTAGTTTTAGTGTTTTAACTTATAGATATTTTCATAAGTTAGCCTAAAAGTATGCGATGCCGAATGCATAAAAAATTTACTATTTAAATTAAATTAATTGTAGTACGTAAGTTTTCAACAGAATTTTTTGCAGAAGCCACCGGTCTCTACGTAATAATCATTTACACTTTAATAAAATTGCGTGCATAAAAATGAAAAGCTTTTGAATTAATTATAAAAACTATGAAGCAGAAGTTGTCTGCTTTTTTATATTTAGCACAAACTGTTTTTTTTCCACTTTTACCCACATGATTCATGAGGTCCTCGCGTTAATTGCTGCTGCTGCTGCTGCAAACGGGAAGAAAGTTTTACACACACTGACCGCCTGTACCAAAAACCGAAGTGAGCAGAGCAACAGTAATAAGAGGCAATGGCCTCTGACAATGTGTATATACACATATCTATATATTTATATATATATATATGTATGTGTGTGTGTGGGTATATAGCGAGGACCCTATTTGGTTCGGCTAAAAAGCAGCCCAATTCCGGGAAGAAGCGTCGGTCGACACCCTCAGACACATGCACAGTTGCCTAAAAGTTCGTTGAACCCGTGTGAAAGTAAAGTCGGTAGTATCCAAGTGAGGAGACAGGGAGCTAATAGTAGGCCGGGCCGAGTCGGCGCCAAGTCCCGAAGTGTGTCGTACGTACATCAAGGTCGGCTAGGGGCATTAACCTTAACCAAGTTGACGCTGTCCTGGTTGCTGTCAAGCAAAAGCAACCCAGTACGACGCGCCAAGGACATTCGCCGTCGCCTTCGCCATCGCCTCGACATCGACAGCAGCGGCTCAAGAGTCGGCGCGAGCGCACTACAAAAATGGCTCACAAGTTTCGCTGGGGTGCGCTTTTAGGGGTTGCTCCGCTGAGCGACACACGACTCACTGTAGTTTGAGTTAAACATGACCGGCGTGGTTGTCGAGTCCGCTCACAGTCACATACATATTCCAATGTGTCGCAGGCATCGCAATAGCCTGGCAACTCTGTGTTCGCCATTCCGTGCTGTGTGTACGCTAGCGAAAAAAGCTTTCGGTTGCACGCATGTGCAGCAAACGCTCGCTGACAGTGTGAGTTTGACTCAAACCAGTGGCAGGCAGCGTCTGTTCGTGTAGTATGAGTGAGTTTTCAGCAGGGATTCTTTTTTGTAGAAGCGAGGCACAAATTTTTAGCGCCATTCAGCGCTGGACTGGACGGACTTACCTTGGCTATGGCCGAAAGGGACATAGCGTTGTGATGGTACTTTGAGTAGTTAATTTTGAAGCCGTTTAAACCGGACGCACTGCGAAAACGTTAATTTGCGGACCGGACCGGGGTGGGTGCACCAAAAAATACTGGACGTAAGCTCCGTTTGGTGATTTAGCTTCAACTAATATATATATATATAAATATATGATGTGGCTACCACTGATACAATAGTTAACAATTCCACAACCGCTTTGGTTATAATTGTTATTTGTTATATGTTATTTATGTTATTTGACTTCAGGCGACCCCCAATTGCACTCAAAGTCGAACTGCGAATATCTCAGGTAAGCGCGGTGCGCGGTGGCAGGAGGACAACAGCGACTGTGAGAACGACGAGGACGACAGCGATAACGACAGGATATAATGTCAGAACGCAACTAAACACACTGAACTAAATAAACGAGTGCGAAAGCGAAAGCAAAGGACACCGAGAAAGCTAACAGCGTGAGTGAGAGGAGAGTCTGAGCAGCCAGATGAGAGCGCCAATGGCAGAGAGCGAAAAGTTGAAATTGGCAAACTGAGCGCAGCAAATATGGGAAAAGCTTAAGTTTGGCTGGTGCATGTCTCCGCTTAGCTGTCTTAGCCTATTCACAAACCAATTCTAAGACCTTAAATAAAATTTGCAATATTTTGTTATGACTGTTAATAAAACGAGAAAAACACTTAAATTGTTTGTTTTTTTTACCATCAGTTTATTTGTGTTTCCATTTTTAAATATTTTTTACTAGGTTTTTTGTTTTGTAAGTTTACTTCATTTCCATTAAGGTTGCTCAAATGATTTTTGATTAAATTACAAGTGCTTAAACCTAAAGGTATGTAACATATGGACTAAAATAGTTAACAAATTGCTACAGTTTGTTTGCACAGTAAAACGTATACAAATCAAAACCTAATATACATATAAACATTAGAAGTACATACAACTAAAGCAACAGGAAATTGAAGTTGAACCTATGACAAACATTAATTTTAGTTTCGTTTTTTGTAGAAATGCAACAATGTGTATAACGACTTTAAAACAGTCGCACAACCAATAGAATATCACACCAAAAATGGCAGAGTACAACGAATACAACAAATTGTAAGAGAGATAGAGAGAGAAAGAGATACAGAGTATGTGTGTGTGTGTATTTAGGAATGTGTGTGTGCGTGTGTGTGTGTGTGTCTTTTTAGATGTTTGCATGTGTGTATCTTTGTCTAAGGAGAGAGTGGGCATTGCTAACTAGGTAGGTAACGGTATTGGTGACGATACCAGCTCGTGCGTGTATCGTGATTCGTCCGTCTGTGAGGCAGGGTGCTTGACTGTACAGATTTCTCTAGTGGGTGTACCGGACTTGGGCATTGGGTACAACATTCATAAAGTTTAACTACCTCAGCGCTACCTAAGTTGTCGTTGTCGTTTTGCTAGCTAACAAAAGTAACTGTGTATATATGTATACATATGTATGTATGTATGTATAAAATTGCCAACAAATCAATAAATTATTGTTGTAATATTTTTAGAAAATAGTGTCCATATATCATCATCATCATCATCATCATCATCATCATCATCATTGTCGTCATTCTTCAGACGATCTACAATTAATGCTTTCATACATTTCATTTGGTTTTTGTTTGTTTTTGTTTTTTTTTTTTACTTAGCCTAATGCATTCGAAGAATTGACTACAATTTAATGGCAAGAGCCACATTTTTTGTTTTTTTTTTTTTGTTTTTTTTTGTTTTTTAGGAGTTTACATGTACAACATACGTTACACATACACATACAATACACAATAATCATAATAATCATAATTATTTGAATGTTAAATATATAACTGGTAACATCATGCTAAATACAATATGCCATCTTTATTAGATAGTTGCTTCAATATGCTAAAAACATTTCATTCCATTATAATTATCAGAGATGCAGCCAAAAGTCGAATCCTTTTGACCATTTTAGCGATACATAATTTTAAAAATTATCTGGAGGGAATATTCATGATTCTCAAATATCGTTGCTTTAATCAATTTGATACCGAACATAGGTGTAAAGAATTTATTGCATGTGTATAAGAAATAAATATCGTAATTAACTCTATAATTACAATAACATGAATGGTTCTTGTTTCCGTTTCCGTTTCCGTTTTCGATTTAGTTTCGTTGAAAAAAATTGTTTAAATTTGTATTTGTTATTATTAGTAAAGCAAAGTTAAAGCAGTTTTTGCAATAAATGATAGCATGTAAAATCCGTTTGCCTTTCATTATTCAATTTACAACTATTTTGATCATCAGTTACAACCATGAAAACATTTATGTTTACACTTATGCATTTGTACACATACATATGTATATGTATGTACCGTAAAATATTTCTTACTATGTATCTCAATAATATTAGTACAATATAAATATGTGTGTCTGCAGATGCATATTTTGCATCATTTCATTTTTAGAGAATTTACATGCTAAGTACAATTTACGTTCAACAAGAGGTTATAGCATCTCAACTAATGCCATAAAGTAACAGTTTCTTTGTTTATAAAAGATTTGCATATTACAGTTAAAACTTACATCTGAGAGTTGTGTACTTGTATATGGTACTTTTATTCTATATTCGTACTGCTCGGCGATGAGCTGGAGGATCGGGATCTTCTCCCAACTGCTCCCATATCTATCGATCGTGTCTGTCGTTAATACTGATCTGTAAAGAACGCTGCTTTGCATCTAGTGTATCTGCATGCAATCATATATATAGGCCTGAATTGAAGGATCTTGATGATTGAAAAATAGGTTTCTATAAGAAATCGATTGATTGAAATTGCATTTATCTTGGATTCTAGTGTCTAATTTTAAAAGCAAGATTTAAACATTCAAATAAATGATCAGTCTAAATACTCAGAGATCTCAACTGAAAAGTGCTCAACAAATCTATTCATTATAGATCATAGATCGATAGTTCGACAGACCCATATAATGATGTATACCTTTCTTAGATACATTTTTGCATTTTGCCTAAAATTGTCACTTATGCGCTAAACAGGAATTCAATCATCCATAGAAATTTACATATTGTTTTTCTGTTCTTACTATGTATACATATATATATATATGTATATATATATATATTGAATGCTTTTCGTTTTGTTTAAATTAAATTGATATGTCTAAGAGCTATTATCAATCGTTTTCAATTTCATAAAAATTTTTTTGTATTGTATCTCGAAGTAATTCAGTTGTCTTTTTTTTTTTGTATTTGCGCATTTGTTAATTGTTGTTTGTATTGTAAAATTATTGTTAGAAAGTGATGTCTGCACATACATAACACATACATATGTATGTTAGTGTAAACATACTCCATTTAATTCTTAACTAATCGAGTTTTATATTGTTAATTCACTTTGTTTGAGTTTTGAGTTGTGAGTTTTGAGTTTTGAGCTAAAAATAAGTCAGTTGCCGATGAGCGCGTGCAGATCCAGCTTTCGTTAGGTTTATGTATATATATATACAGATTTGTACAAACATGTTTGTATCATATTATTATGTAACCGTATATGTATATGTTTTTGTATTTGTGTGTGTGTAGGTGTATATAGTATATAGTATTATTACATACTCGTACACTTAATGAACAATCACAACGCAGAGTATTCGAATAAAGTGCTGGCGCCGCTAAGTTTAATTGCAGTTTCTTTAGAAATTAGAGAAAAGTGAAATTTGAATTTGAATATAGCACAAAATACATTTCACAGATTGTCACTTGTCTACTTTGTTTACGTTTCGAGTAAGGAGTCAAATAAAAATGCACACAGATCGCATTGAAATAACAGATGAGAATATTTAATCAATAGATAAGAAAACATTTGGCACATTAAATCAAACATAAAAGAAATAAACAATATATAAAAACAATATAAAAAAAAAATGAATTAATTGTATAAGAAAATCTCTTTTTTTTCCGACTAGATGGTAGGACTTATAACTTTCAGCCTACTTTAATATGCTGTATGTTATTATTTGACTAATTTTTAGATTTTCGTTTTGGCTTTTTTTGTCTTTAGGAAACTTTTTTGAAAAGCAACAAAGTACACGCATCTTACTTAAAGTTACTTAAATAATACAGCTACTTATCGTTATGGTATATACTTGTGTTTAAACATATATTTCAAGACTTTATTCATAATACTTAACACTTACGCTTGAAGGCATTTATTTTATAGATTTTCTTCTTCATTTTTTTATTTATTTTATATATAATATAATCGAACAGAGTTGAACATTGTGGTAAAGGATTGGAAGTTGTCTATGTGTTAAGTATGCTGTAGAGAAAATGCACACAACCAAAGTTGATCTTTAGAATATCAATTGTTTTTTGTTGTTTTTTGTTTTTGTTTTGTTAAGTTTCTATTGCTTGAATGTATGTGTGTAAGTATGTATTTGTTTATCTACTAACATACGTATAGTACAAAAATAGTATTGTAACTGGTATGAGAAGAGTCTTTAAGCGGCTTTCGTAGCCCACAACAAACAGTTTGAAAGGTGCTTAGTGGTGGGTTGCTGTAGCTGATTACATTTATGTGTATGTCTGTGTATGTCTGTGTGTGTGTGTGTGTGTTTGTGTGTGTGTGAGTGTAGTTGTGACTCACACAAATACCAAATAATTATGCATTGATACTCAAATAAGGACAATGATTATGGCTTTAGTGAATACAACGTAAAGAGCCAAAAATGATGTGCATCGGAACCTATATAGATATATATGTATGTATATATATTAATGTGTATATCTATGCGACATTCTGCTGCACGAGTATTTGAAGTTCAGGACTGGCTTCTGTCTGTTCTTAATAACTAATTACGCTAGCTGATTTCATATGTTTTTTGTTTGACAAGCATAAAATACGCGTAGACTAAGCAAATTACAACCTTGAAAATTGCTAAAAGTTTTTTTATACATTTCGCTTGGCCGTGAGTGTGTTCGGATTTTGTAGTTGTAGTTGTTAGTTAGTCTAAATACAAGTTGATTTTGTTACAATTACAATATTACATTATCAATTAAATTACGTTAAACTAATTTACGTCATAATATACCACCGGCATCGTAAACATTTATTGCGTACACTCAATTGATCTATTTGTTTGTAGTACATTCGCTCACTGTCCAAATGGAAAACGTGTGATTCTTGTTGTTGTTGTTGTTGTTGTTGTGGTTATTCATCATTTTACTGGCAGATTTACTGTTGTACATATGCACTAAATAATTAATATACATATGCGTCTTCTTAACTACTATTTATCTATTTAAAACGTTAAGTGTATTATGTGTAAAATCGAAAAGAAATTTACTATAATTATTCATATCCACCAAAAGGTGAATGTTTGTCTCTGTTCAAGTGTGTGTGTGTGTGTGTGTGTGTTATCGATAGAATAATGTCTTTTATGCATTTTTGGAGAAATATTAAAATATCATATTTACAATATAATTATCTAGTTATATGCATATATGCACTTATTTACTAAATATGTCTGTAGGTAGTCTCTATTTACAGAATGGCGTTAAAAGTTAAAATTTTCAATTTGAGTTTCACTTTTGTTTTCTTTTTTTTCTGTTATTTCATTTTTCTTTTTTTGTATTTTTTTATTTAGATTTTGTATTTAGCTAAAATCGTTTTTGATCTCACTCAATATCACTTGATTTCACTAGAATTTTTATTTGCTTCACATATAGCAATATGTATTAAGTACAATAGTTTAGATGTGTAAGTACAATAAAAGTTAAATTTCAACCAATTGAAATTTGCTGAACTGCAGCTTAAAACCTAAAACAACAATCATCGTATATGTATATAAACTCTTATATATGTTTATGTATACATATATAATTATGCTTATGCATTTCCTTATACTCAGATACAGATACAGATACAGATCATAACTCACTTACAAACTAAACATGTGTCGCACTAGTAAAGTATCTGCAAAATGTGTTGCAACTAGTTTAAGTAGAAAAACATGTAGTTAACAGTACGTATGCGCTACTAATAGTTAATAATAGATTAATAGTTAAAACTACAATCGAGTCGAGAGTCGAGAGGAAACGCCTACTATAAAAATACGGTAGGTATATGTTTTTTTTTTGTGTTTTTTTTTATGTATGTATGTATGTATGTAAGTATGTAACACAAATATTGCATTTGCTTACAATAGTTAATAACAATTCAATTTGAACTTGCTTCAATGTAAGGTTATATGTATGTATGTATGTTTGTTTGTATGTAAAATTTATAGCTTAGACCTTAACTACAGATCAAGTCAAAGAGTTCGCTAGGATAGATAGATAGTAGTCAATTAGATAGATAGATAGATAGATAGATAGATAGGGGGAGAGCGTGTAGAAAACATGTGAAAAGTATGTATGAGAAAAATGCCATTAGCTGCTAAATACATCAAAATTACATAATTCATTTACTTACATTATTACATTACATTCAACTCTGAGTTTCATTTAACTTTTGCTTTTTTTCTGATCGAAGACTAAAATTTAATTCTAAGATTGGTAAACAATGCTTGCTTAACGCGATTGTCAATCGATGCTGGGCTCGGATGATCCACATCTACGACGAGGTGGAGGCCGTAACCGATACTGCAGAGGGTGCTGCTGCTGCTGCTGCTGTGGATGCCACAGACGCTGCTGACGCTGCTGATGCTGCTGCTGCTGCTGATGCTGCCGATGCTGATGCTGCTGCTAGTGCCACTGCCACTGCAACAGCAGATAGATTTGCATTGGTGGCCGATTGCTGTTTGGAATTGGTTGATTGTTCTGATTCTTGGACACGATGCGTTTTCATATGGGCGCTGCGACTTTTCACCTTATTGAAGACTCTGGTAAATATAAATTGGGAGAAATAAGAAAGCAGCAAGTGCCTCATATTAGAGTCTGCTAGTGGCATGGACTGGACTGTATATTGATTAGAATGCAACTGATAGCAGATAACATAGACATGTAGATATAGGCGAATAACACAGATATAGCAAAAAGTAATCGATAACTAACATTCATGCACATATATAGGTATATAGATTCAGCGGTGATTCAGAGAAGTGGCATGCAACAAATATGAGAAGCATTTCAAGTAGATCCATTTTTTCTGTTTTTCTATTTTTTTGTTTTCTGTAGTTTGTTACTTAACCTTGTGTGGAGTTAAATTGCTTTGTAGTTATTATTTACTATGGAGAGTACAGAGTTTTGCGTTATAGTTTTGAAACTTAAAAAATAAAATTAATAAGTATAGTTATAATAAGATAACAAAAGAGTTTAAAAAAAGTTATGTGCGCTTGAATGGTATAGTATTGTTATAGATACAATTGCGGTGATTCTTCAGTTGTGATCTCAAAACTTGTTTTTTTTTTTCAGATATGGTAATCTTTGAATTTTGATCAAAAAATCATCAGCCAATTAGCTAGTGAGGATCACGCATAAAGCAAGTTTCGCCATATGAAAGAACTTCACATTAAGAAATTGGTTAAATTGGTTAGTTGGATGAATTTTCCCAGAAACGGTGATTGGGGGGGGGGGGTGTTAAAATATTTACAATAGATTTAATGCAAATGGCATTTAGCGCTGAGGCATTTAGAAAATAAGATAAGTACAATCATTGATCAAATCAGAGAACGAAGTAATGAAGAGAGACAAATGGAAATGAAATCAAACAAAACGGAAAAATTAAATGGGAAAGTGAAAACTTAAAATTATAAATTAAATTATATATCACTTACCAAACAATCTGACGACGTAGCCCAAGCGATATATTGTCTAATTCGCCCTGTGGCTGAGAGTGTGAGGAGCTGATTTCAGTAACGTCTATTTGCGACTTGTGAATCTTCGCTTTAAAATTGCAATTTATTGAATCATTTTTATTGATTTGATCGTTTTTGGTTGGCATTGAATATATGTTGTTTGATTTTTGGTTTGGATTGGATTGGATTCGCATCATGGAACAATAAATACAATACAACAACAATAACAACAATTATTATCGCTTAATGGAAACGCTAAATGAAAATTTTGAGCTGATATATATATGGAATGAACTGAAATCTTTCAAAAAACACTACAAACTCAAGGCATGAAGCAAACAGAAAGAGAGACAGATAGAGAGAGAGAGAGAGAGAGAGAGAGAGTAATTGATGGGGAAAGTGTAGTAATTAAGAGAAGAGTTTACTTTGAAATCAAAAATCATAGCTTTGAATTGAAAAGAAAATGACGTTCAAAAAGGAAAATTTAAAAGAGCTAGTTACAAATCCAGAATTCGGATTCAATTACGAATATGTCTTGATAAGAAAGTTACGGTTACGGTTACGGTTACGGTTACGATATAACGTGCTTTACGGTCTTAACTCAATACGGGCACTCAAATCGCTCAATTCAATGCTTGCGTAATTCAAAAATTTTTCATGAGCTGTCAATTTAATGTTTATACGAATTGTTGTAGATATTATTTTTAGTTTTGTTTTTTTTTTTTAATATATATATTTATTTCTTTTTGAGTCTTACTTGCCGCACACCTTGCAGGGAAACTCGGTGTCCTTTGCAATATTGGAATTGTTGCTGTTGCTGTTGCTGTCTTTTGTTGCTGTCGATGTGGTTGCTGCTGCTGCTGCTGAGAGCAACGTTGTGTTTATGGAAGTGCCAGTTGCATTGGAGATGTTGCTGTTGTTGCTGTTATTGTTGTTGGCATTGGTATTGGTGTTGTTGCTGTTATTGCCATTTGTGTGCGCTACTGTTGATGTTGCTGTTATTGTTGCACTGATGCATTGATTGCTATTGCTGCTAGGCTGGGGCACGCATGCGTTGCTGTTATTGGTGTTGTTGCTGTTGCTGTTGTTGTTGTTGTTGCTGGAACTATGGTGGTTGTTGCTGTTGTTGGCACTAATTGCCGTGGCATGCTGATTGTTGTTGCTGTTGTTGTTGTTGTTGTTGTTGCTGGCATTTCTACCATAAGCGTGTATGCGAACATGACCGTGCAGCGCCGCCTTCGAGCTGAAGCTCTACAGTTTGTTTGGGGCGGGGATATCAGCAATATGTACAAGAAAGAAAGTAAAGGTATGAGGACATGGTTTGCGTGTGTGTGTGTGTGTGTGTGTGTGTGTGTGGGGCAAACTGAACATGCCGCTGCATTCTCATACACAGACTATAACTTACCGCCGAGCAGTCGGCAATCTCGCAGACGTATGGCTTCTGCTCCACGACTGGGATGCTGGGCGGAACTGGCTCCATTTTCAGGTGGGATACCTTGTAGTCAACGCAGAGCTTCTTCCAAAAATAATACATTTGCACGCATTCGCCCGATGACTTCGTGAGCAACTGGAATGCATAAAATTTAATTTGTATTTATGAGACGGTGTTTCATAAAATTTAATGTTGACAATTATAGAATATAATTTAAAAAAATTTTTATTTGTTTATGTTTGAGATTTTATTTTTGTTTTTTAAATAATTTTACAATTTTAACAAAATTATATTTGTTTGTATGAGGTTTCGTTTCATAAAATATAATTTAGTAAAATTTGTAATTTATATTTTTGCAATATAGACTTTAATTAGTCGCTTGAGAGTTTTGATTTTCTTGGATATCGATATCGATATCGATAAAACCTATGCACCACACTTTTTAAGCTTTTTTGATATTAGAGTTAAGTTGTATATTTCTTTTATAATTGATAATCGTAAATGTGAATAAATTTTAAATTGGTAGCAGTAAAATAGATTTTCTTAAGATATTTGAATACTGAATATTTCCAAAGTCCGTACATATTCCTGATTTAGATCCAAGTAAGCCTTTCTGGTTCTCAACAAATGTGTTCGTCTGTTGTTCTTTAATAAGGTACAGAACTGATAAGATTGGGTCCGGTAAGCTGGCTCAACTAATCCTACATATTCCTACTAAATTATACAATCCAAATTTGTATAATTTTGGAGCTTAAGGAAATTAAAACTGTTTCATCGAGACTCACAAGTCTTACTCAAAATACACGATTTAGGAACATAAGTAAGATAATTTTCACATTTTTAATTTCATTACCTCGCTGGCGATTTTGCCAAAATCTTTGCCATGCCTTTCGAGGCCGCGTAGAAACTGCTCCAGTTCGTAGGCTGTCCATTTCATTTGGAATGCGCTGGACTGCGTCTGCAGAAGGGTCAAAACCGCGGCCGCCGAGTTACCTTTCGCCTCAAGCAGGGCTTGGAGGGCTACCTCCTCGGAATGGCTGCCCATGGGCACGGCCGAGGATTTGCTGAGATCTATGTAGCGCATCAGTATTTTGTCGTCGATCTGTACGCTGGGATCCCACATCATGTCCGCGCAAATTGTCTCCTTGATGGCCTCTTCGAGTGGCTTGCAGGTGGGTATCTGCGCCTGATACGTCGAACCGAGATTCACCTTGGACTCATCGGAGAAGTCCACCAGGCCCACGGGATCACCAAAATCATCATCAAAGACATCAAAAATGCTCTGACCAAGCTGATTGCGTACATTGTAATAGAGTCCTGTGCCCTTCCGATCCGGATTCAATATTGGCGCCGGAGTGTAGTGGGTGCGCGAGGGTTTGCGCAGCTTGGAGCGATGTGGCGATAGCGTATGGAATTTGGAGAACTTGTGCACATCCTGTGCACCATTCGAGCGCAGGCGTCGCTTCAATATGGAATTCGTTTGATTGGACAACGGTTGCAGATTGGAAAAGCTGGGTGTTGGAGTCGACACTGGAGCTGCTGCGGATAAGTTGCCAATCAGCGACTTATTGTTGTTGGAATTATTTTTGATTCCGTCGCCGCAGGCAAAGATTAGGCTAGCATCCAGAGCGGATGTTTGTCCGTTTGTTGTTTGCAGCAGCGTTCCAAACTCATGTTGCTTATCGATGTTGTTGCTGCTGTTATTGTTGCTGCCAAAGAGTAACGGCTGCAGCAGATTGTTGAGCGGCTGCATTGTCATCGACTGCTGATTGGCGTTCAAATACTGCGTTTGACAGGACACGGGAGCAAAGTTGGACAACATAAAGTCCGACTGTTGCTGTTGGCCGATCTGCAGCTGTTGCTGCTGCTGCTGAGGTTGCAGCTGTGGCTGCTGGGCTTGTTGCTGTTGAGGCTGCAATTGTTGCTGTTGTTGCTCAAAAATTATCCCCGAAGACTGCAACTGCTCCATGGACGGTACTGTCGATGAAGTTGCAGAAGTTGTCGCATGGACCACCTGTCGCTGCAGGCCAAAATCTCGGGGGGACGAGGACAAGAGCGGATCATCCGAGTTGGACATCATTTGCGATTGCAGCCCCAATCCGGGCAAATAGTAGAGATCGATGATATTCTCAGCCAGCTGTTCGCTGCTCAGCTGCAATTGCATATTCTCATCTGGAAGGACCTCGCGAAGCACCTGCTTAACATCCTCGGCGGAGCCAATGCCACTGGTGAAAAAGGACTCTGAGAGTGGTGAGGTGGCATTGCGTGAGTCATTTAGAAACTCCTGATCCTCGTCGAGAAACGACAAATTAGTCTCCGCAAACTCACGCAGATCACACTCAGCATCATCCTCTGTGCCATTTAAGAGATCCTCCACCTTGATCGAAGCATCAAAAGCGCTCTCCTCCAGCACCGTCTTCAATTTGAGTATCTTCTCATTGTCATTCTCACTGAGCTGCTGCTGCTGCATGCAGTCGTCATCCGTCTTGAAATAGACGTGCGAGAAATCTGTCTTATCCCCGAAGAACGTGTGGTTGGCGTCCACAAACTGAGCCGCTGCATCTTCAATAAAAGGCGAGGTTTGGGCGACATTCTCGTGACTGGACGGCGGAGTCGGATAAGCCAATGGCGAATGCAATGGTGATGAGAGAACACCTCCTCGCATATTGGCAATCGCCTGAATCTGTGAGCTGTTCTGCATGATGAGCTCCTTGGAATGGAATTGCTGGAACGTGGGCAACGGCGTTGTTGTCTGACTAGGATTGGTGTTGTTGGTGTTGGGTGTGCCCGATTCTGGCTCCAACTTGATCAGCACATCGTCATCGTCAACATTGCTGAGCAGCGGAAAGTTCTCGGAATGTTCGCTTTGCTTGTGCCCCTCATCCTCATTCTCTTCCTCATTGTTCAGCAGTTCCATTGTGTCCACAGTTTGCAACAGCATTTCAGTATCCGAGACATTAAACACCTCGGCATTGCCAAATAGATCGACTGCATCCGTATTGGTCGTGTAGGTGACCGCATAAACTCCATTGACACCGCCCGAGATGCTGCTTGGCCCAATGCTCTCCTGGTTGCCTCCAATGGTCAGTGAGAGTGGTGTCCCATCCGGCAGAGAGATACTGTTCGCATTGCCTGCCCCATTGCTGCTCACCTTGTTGGACTTTGTGGACACCACATGCACATCCGAGGGTATAATCACTGTGCGATTGTTATTGGTGATAATCTGACGACTAGTCCCCGACTGGACACTGTTCCCAATCAGCTCGGCGTTGACCGCATTGCTGAGCAACAGATTTGTACTTGTGCTTTGTGCCTTCTTCGAGGTGACGGCAATCCTCGTGCCACGCTTGAGCAACTCAATCAATGTGGAATCCTTGGGATCCGCACTGCCAGAGACACTGCTAATGCTGCTGGCGCCCTTCAGTGCCGACAGAGCGCTCATTGTTGTCGTCGTAGGCACATTGTTGGTGGTTATCGTAATCGTATTTGCACCACTGCCCAAACTCAGAGTTTTCGGCTGTCTCTGCCCACCGCTGAAGATCTCGATGCTTTGGGGTAGGCCAATCTGTTGAATGCTTAGACCACTGCTGCTCTTAATGGTGGTTGCAGCTGGCAGCACCGCAGTGGTTGTGGTGGTGCTGCAAGTGGTGGCTAGCGCTTGGCTCAGGCTACTGTTCGCGTTGCTCTTCGGACTGAGGAAACTCTCCAAGTCGCTGATGGAGCGACGTAGATTGCAATTCCTGTTGTTGTTGTTGTTGCTGCTGCTGCTGCTGTTATTGTTATTGTTGCAGCCGACGACACCACTGTTGGGTGGTGCAGGAACCGCAAAGGCACCCTGCAAGAATAGACACCGCATTAGTGCATAGTTTATAACTTAAATTATAAAAATCATAGCAAAATGATTATTTAAAAAACTCTTTTTTCTGTTCATATTAATTCCTGAGTTCAAAATGTAAACTAAAAATCACAATTATTTTTTAATTTTTCCTTGTATCAAGCTTGCCACAAAAATTCGTAATCAAAAAGATTATTTCTTTAATTGAGCGAAAAAATAAATAAAACTTACAAAATCATCATTATTTGGCTTATCTATTTATTCACTTAGGAAAGAATCACTGCGAACTGAGTTATTAATTTACACAAAAATCGATAATTCAATAATTAAATATAATCATTATTTATGGTCAGTTATTCTCAGTTCCTACCTTATTGATGTCCTTGCGCTTGCTTATAATCTTCTCCTCGATAAGGGCGCGCACTCCAATGCTGGCCGTCTGCAGGGGTGGTCCGCCGGAGTCCTTCTTCTCGCTGCGCTTCGTCTCCGGATCCTTTTTGAAGTAGCCGCCATGCAGACGCATGTGCCCGTTGAGGGCCGGTACATTTTTGAACTTACGGTGACAGAGATTGCACTCAACTGGCTTGTCGACCTTCACAATGTTGAGCAGGTGGGGATTTATGGCGGCCACCAGCTGTTGCTGGCCCAGCTCATCGTCCTTTACCTCGTGGGGTGGACTTGAGGCGGAGGCAACCAGTTCGTTGCCATCGTCCACGGTAAGCGTCACATTTTGCACATTATTGAGCTGAAAAGGTTTTAAGCACATTGATGATTACAATTATAAATGATTATATATAATATATAGTGTATTAAGTTGTACTGTAAGTATTTCAGGGCTAACATTACTATGCTCACCAGTTGCATGTTCCAGGTCCTTGGTCGCGCCGAGACCTGGGCCGTTTCCGTATTGATTTTATAGGAGCTAACGCTGGTGGGCGAGGAGACTGTGACCTGGGCACTGGTTTGCTTCGTCTGCTGCATGATCTTGCTGATGAGATCGAGTTGCTCCCTGGTGAGTCCCTCGGCCTCCAGCGTTGCGCCATCACAGAGCGTTATGGTGGGTGAACTGGCCACAACGGAGCTGCCGTTGACATTGCCCGATGTCGAGCATGACACAGAAGATGCGGTGGAAGATGCTGTCGAGCATGTCGATGTGGTGGGCGAGAGCAGAGTAACACCCGTTTTGATGGGCAAATTCATTGCCCTGATTTGCTCATCGGACAACGCAATTCCAGTGGCCGCATCCACAATGGAGCTGCCAGTGGAAATATATGTGCGAATGCAGGTGGCACCATCTGGTGAGCTGGCATCTCCGCTGGCCGTTGCCGGCGACAGGCTCAGGGAACTGGTGGCGACTCCGATGCCGTTGCTGCTCCCGCTGCCAGTGACGCTGCCTGTGCCGTTGCTGACGTTGCCGTTGGTGCTAGCCGTGGGCGAGAGTGATTCGCTGATGGGCACGCATCCATGGTGATTCTCTGAATGACGGCGAAGGGATCGCGCATCGCAATATGATTTGCCACAGCCATCCGCTCGACACTCGTAAGGCTTCTTGTTGCGATGCGTCATCATGTGTCCGTTTCTACAGCGGATAAGAGAAGAATCGGATGTGGTGATCGTGGTGGTGGTGGTGGTTGTGGTGTGTAAGTGGATCAGTGGATCAGTGGATCAATGCGGCGCTTCATTAACTTACAAGTGATCTTGCCGCTTGAATGCCTTCGAGCAAAGCGCACAAATATATTTCCGTTCGTCGCTGTGCGTCAATTTGTGCTTGGCCAGCGCCGAGGCATTTCCAAAGATCTTGCTACAAATCTATAAAAAGTAGACACAGATGCAAAGTGAAATGTAATTAGCATCACATGCGGCATCCTCCACATGTCGTCCACATAATTGAAAGCGTTGCACACCACTGTCGATTGCCCCAACACGTCAATTTGGAAATTTTAATGAGCTACGTTGCGTATAAAACGCAATAAAACAACATACAACATACAACATACACTAATTACGCCCATGTTCATCAAATATAGATGTTGCCACAGACACCAAAAACCGACACCAACCTCAAATGGAATTGGACATGCCACTCTAATGTGTTGAATTTGTTGCAGTGCCTCATTTGATAGCAACTAAGGCTAATGAACTGTTTTGGCAACAAAATTAAATTGATTAGAGAATCTTTCATCTTAATTACACAATTACTTTTTTTAATGAAATCATAAAAAAAGAAATTAAATATTAATGTTAAATATTTAATGCTAATTTGCTAGTATTATTTATTTAATTTAGCTAAAAACTTTATTCTTCACAGCATCGAAGACAAGTTACTAATTTGGTCAACTTCAATATTCAATATTTATATTTTCCTAACATTTATTTAATTTAAATAAGAATAAAATTGTTTGAATTATAATCATTCTTTAATTTTTCACTAATAAACTACAAATATTCAATATTTAAATATTTATTATATTTAAATTGAAAGTAGTTATTTTTAAAGAATTACTTATTTTTCGCTCTATCAACCTGGACCAAAATTTATTAATTCCATTTGTTTTACATAGATTCGATGCACTCGGAATATATAAATAAATAATTAAGCAAACGTTTTTTCTTAGAAATGTCACTAAATTGTAACTGCCAGTTTAGTTAGTTTTTTTACTGGCAATAGATGAAATAGTTGTGTTTATACCGAAGGAGAGATAAACCACCTTGATTAATTAATCCCTGTTCTCAATGTAATAAAGTAAAATAATTATAATAAAGTTAAAAGCTGACATCCCCAACCCATTTCATCAATACTAATCATCTTTTGTCTGTCTGAATTAAAATATCCAATTCAAAACACAAGAGTTTGAAATTACAAGCTTATAAATAGAGATATACCATATGTAAATAAAATTAAGAATTTTATAAATAAATAATTTCATTACGTTTTTTTTAAAAGTTTCAAGGCAATCCCGAAAGATTATACAAAAATAATTTAAATATTTAATTATATTGTTGCCAACTTACAACATACGAAACATGTAAACAAGAATTCTAATTGTGATTGACAGTTAAATGCAAATTTTACAGCTGTCGCAATAGAAACATGCTTAAATTTGTGCAAAATAATAAATTAAATAAACTGATAACTAATCTATATTTAAATGTTTTTCTAGCAAATTAATATTTTATTATAGTTCAGTTTAGGAGAGCTAAGATGAATTGGATGACTCTAATGTTTGCTTATAAGCTTTTCTAAGGTAACCTGTATTTTGTAGTATCATTTCTATTTGCCTCAATCAGAGCAATGATTGATTCACTTATCCAATCGCCCACTAAATCCAATAAAATACTCACCTGACACTGCTGTGGTCCGTGACGCGTTGGGGAGGATAACTTGGGTCGGCTCTTTCTGGGTGCGTTGTCGACGGTGACGATGCCAATGCCAGTTGCTGCTGTGCTCGTGGATGTTGCTGATGTGGTAACTATGCCAGCAACATTGCGACCATTGCTCTTGAAGCTTAAACTTTGCCCGATGCTGCTGTTGCTATCGTTGCTATTGCTGCTGCTGCAATTGCTGCTGCTGCTGGTGTTGCTGGCGTTGCTGGTGTTGCTGGTGATGCTGCTGACGCTGCCAATGCTGCCCACAGAGGATGCGATGCTAAAGTTGCTGCTGTTGCTGCAGTTGCTATTGTTGTTGTGCTGACTGAGTAAACTGGCTGCGCTGCTGGTGCTGCTGTTGCTCAGAATCTGTGCCAGCGTCGTGACATTGGTGGCCGTGTTGCTGCAGCTGCTGCTCCGTATTAGACAGTTCTTAATGTAGTTGGTCTTGTTGCCACCAATGCTGCTGATCGTCGTGTTCGTCGATGTGCTCACAGTCTGTACGCTAATCTTGTTGCTGGCACTGCGACGTGTTATCGTTATTTTATTGGGACTATTCAGATGTATCCCGGAGTTGTTCAGAATTGTCGCTGCAGTGCTGTTGCTCTTGTTGCTGTTGCTGTTGCTGTTGCAGTTGTTGTTGTTGCTTCTTTTGATGCTGGTGTTGTTGTTGTTGTTGTTGTTGTTGCTATTACTACTGTTGTTGCTATGCTTGTTTTTAAGTGCTGCAAATATATATACACATTTAGTACATGGTTAGGGTGGCAAAATACAAAATACACTCTGATAAAAAATTTGCCTAATATTTAGGCCTCGCCTCGCCAAATCCACTTGAATAATTCAAAAATATTTTCAGTTTTAAGATATATTTGGAAGAAATATTTTTAAATATGTTTTATACTAGATCCTGGTCAAAGCGAGCATAAAATATATTTGTATTTTAAAAGAGGTCATCTAGCAATAATAAATTGTAGATATATATTTAAAATATCTAATATCTATCTAATACCTTAATACTAATATCTTCATAATTTTTAAATACTTATTGCTTGAATAAATTTGTAACTATATACCATCCTACTTTATTTGTATTTTTTTTTTGAAATACTTCTTGTTTTAAAGAAATTAATTTCTAATATCGTATATTTTTATAATTTTGTACTTCTTATTTGAAAAAAAAAAAATAGGTTTTCGAAAATAGTAAGTATGTGAGAAGAAATGGGTGTTTTTTCTTTGTAATATTTTGAATTTCTAACATTTTATACTTTAAATATTTATTTAACATTAATTTCTTTCGTTTTGTTGGAAAAAAAAAGCAAACAATTTATCGCTAATTTTGCAATTTTCTATCATTCTCTAAATTCTGATTGCAGTATCTTTTCCACTTACAGGCTGTCTGTATTGTGCCTAAAACATCTGCAAGCATTTCCGGATCCGGATAGCCAACGGTCAGAGCATTCTCTAGTGCTGACGTTATTCCTGACGGCGCTGATGACGATGTCTCAAGCACTGTGACGCCATTTGATTGGCTGCCCAATGACGATGTTGCTATTGGATGTGATGTTGTTGTTGCTGCTGTTGCTGCTGTTGCTGATGTCGATGTTGTTGTTGTTGGCGTTGTGCTATCGGCTGTCTCCAAGGTACTCGCATCTCTCAGTTGCAATGTCACGGATCCCTCGCTGCCCAGAGAGGCGCTGCACATCAACACACGCTGAGCGCTGAGATTCGTCAGAGGCAGATGTATGCTTTTGGATACCTGCAGTGGACAGTGTGGCAATTGCCAAAAGCTGCTTAATTATGACTACACATAGGCCAATATCAAATCTTCTGTGTGTGTGTGACTAAGAATAAAGTACTGGGATAGATACAGAGGGAGAGATGGGGAGAGAGTAGCAAGAGACACAAAGACAATATATTTTCGTGTACTTTCTAAATGGATGCCAAAAAAACGCGGACAAGCGATTGCGGCTGCTGTCAAAGGGGATTATTTGAGATTATTGATAATTTGTGGCAACTGTCGCCTAATTGTAGAAACTCAAAAACGTTGGTGTGTCTCATTGTTAATTAATAAAATTTGCTTAATTTTTATAAACATTTGTTTTTAGAAACATACAAGCTATTGTCGGAAGTCGTGCTACAAGTAAAATGCTAAATAATTCAATTGAATGAATTTGGCACTCACTTCTACACAAAATAATACACAGAACTAGCAACATTGTATATGTTGCACATACATATATATATATATATAAATTTATATTGTATTTTTAGACATCCTTTTGATAAGTTGACAACGTCTGCTTGCATTCATTAAAATGTACTAAACATGATGAGTCGTCGCACTGGGCTATTTTAGGTCATCTAAATACACATTCCACTGAAATATGGTCACTGGTGGAGGTGTGAGGCAATTAAAGATCTTGATAAGCCGCCACCAATGGCCAATTAATGTGGCAACAATTGCAATTGCCCGTTGCCGCAAAACAAGCGAAAACAAATAAAAACAAAAACAGACCGGGCATAAATATCCAGAAGTGCCTGCGACGATAACTACACTGAAAACAAAAACGTAGACATTCGCATAAATAAGTTGCTCCAAGCACATTAAATTTCCCGTTGCATAAATAAACAAAATTTTTATTGTTAATTCTGTGTGCAAAATAAACACTGCACACAAAATGAAAAGCTGCCTCGGCCAATGGGGCAAGTGTCTGTATCTGATGGAGGCGCCACCGTTGTATGTTCCGTTCATGTTTAGTTTATTTTAAATTGCTTTAACATTTATTTAAAGCAGGTCGGAGCTCTTTTAATTGATTTCTGACCTTTCAAGCAGTAATTTAGCAATTGTTTTGATTACCTTCTTTGTAAATTGTAATTGTAAATATAGAATTTTATGAAGAAATAAGCAAAAGTGCTTGAGAAAGTTAATATCCAGTTTCACTCGATACTCACATGAATGTTGTGGATTTATATGTAATTATCTTGTATTCGTTTATTTTTTTCTCCATTTAAATTAATTTTTCTTGGTAAACGATACTAAGTAATTCATTACTCTATCTCCCATCACCGACCTAATCTAGCATGAAACTAAACTTTCTATTTTTCAGGAGTATGTTTCTTAGTAATAGAAATCGTTTCTTAAATCTAGAAAGGCAAACATTTATTTTCAGAAACACCACAGCATAGTTATCGATAAATGCTTGAAAAAATATTAATATTTATCGACTCAACTCATCGTCTTGCTGAAGAATTGTTATAAATGTGAGGGACGGAGAATAATAACAAGGACATCCCAAAATTATGTAAAACAAAAATTTATATATATATGAGATACCCTATATGAGATACCCTGATCCCAGCATAAAAAAACAAGATAGAACGTTGCAGTCGGATACCATAATTTGTGTGCAGCCAAGAAATACTATCCAAGTTAGCCTTTCAGATTGAGTTCTATATAAGAAAGTAACCCTTCTTCGAAGTTTGGCAACTATAGCTCTTAAATTACGGAAGATATGAGCTCTTCGAGAATTTGGGGGAGGGATGACCATCCAATTGTTTATCGGTCTCTTAGGGGAGTTACCACTAACATATCTTCACGCTAGCATACAAATTACGGAAGATATGCACATTTCAGTTTTGTAAGGCAAAAGTCGGCATAAGGGCATAGAAATTATAGTCCGAAATCGGCACGTGGACATAGTTCAAACCTTTAAAATGCCATAACTTCGTTAAAACTCAACGCATTTTCAAAATCAATGGCGTTTTAATCATAGTTTGGCCTCTAGATCAATCGTACATTTAAAGTTGAAAACGTGTTTTTGGGTCGGAACAAAGTCAAAATTATAGTCCGAAAATCGGCAAATCGGGCCGAAGCTCCTGATGTCGGTTGTGGGCGTAGTCCAGAAAATTATATGCCAATCCAGCAAGTTGCCTTCCAAGTTTCGTCTGCCTTTTATGCGCAAACTAATGACAACTGCTTCTAATGCCGCACAACACACAAGGGGGTTACCACTTGCCCACCCCCCATCCCCAGCTACTCCCTGTGAGCCACATTTTTTTCACAAATGGCTTTCAATGCGTGCATTTGAATGGTTCAATACGAAGCGATTATAACTTATTTGATGCCTGATTGCTTGCGAACAGTTAGCAAACTCCCGAACTGGGAACATTAATCACATCTGAGGAGCTGTAATGCGATTGCTGGTTGGGCTTATTAGTTATGAGCTCTTTAATTATTCGCATACTCAGCTATTTAGGATTGTTGAGCAGGGCTCAGTGCCAACTGATACAAATCTCGGCTAAGATGTCATCGTGTCAAACAGACCGTCAAACAAGACGCCACATCCTGTAGACGACATGGTGCGGGACCATCTTTACCTGTACCACGGTGCACGGTGCGTGTGTGCCAGTGTGTGTGCATGTGTGTCTTTTTACAGTGTGTTATTCATGTGTCAATCAAATGTCAATGTCACTCCAGAAAAACAAAAAGAAGAAAACAGCAACGATGAGTTTTGCTGCCGGCGTGAAAAATGAAGCGTTCGTTCGACTGAGGTAGGTGTGGGTGTTGGACTCATGATTTCCCGATTTCCCGCTTTTATCGTGGAGCATATTCATATGTTAACTGGCTGAGTTACATACATATATGGTATTCATAAAAATGTGGTAGCTCATGTCAACATCAAATTGAAAACGTTACGCGGCAATTTGTCATCGGCTTTTGCTTATTAGTAAAATGAGCTGAAACACATGTTCCGCCACAGACCCGTACCCCCTTCGAGCAGATGATATCCCTCGTTTCTCCAACCCCAGCATGCTTGAGGAATAGCTTTCGAGTCGCCAACGTTGTCGTCATCAATAAGCATAAGCGATTCATCAACCAGGTCCAAGTCGTTATTTATTTATTTATTTAATTTTTATTTTTATATTTTTTTCCTTTTAAAATGGGAAATGTTTATGAATTTGTTGTTGAACTGTTGAATTTTATGGAAATTGCACATTCATATTTATGTTGGAGCTTGCTCAATATTTAAAGCAATTTAACAGGGCGTATGTGAAATTTTGTGAGTTAAATATTTGATTAGCTTTAAATTTATATATATTTTATAGCCTCCTGAGTATTTATGCATTTTAGAAGCATGCACTGTGTGTGTTTTGTTGAATAATATTGCTCATACGCAACGATGGCCAATTTGATTATATAAATAAACGCTGTAAACATGTATGTGCCAAGCATAACATACATACATACATAGCATACACGATGATAATTTATTGTGCCTTATGAATGATTGCAGACATAAACTGGCGTTTTATTGTAGCATTTGTTGATGCTCTTGTTTTTTGTTTTTTTTTATTTATTTTGGCGATGATTTTTTCACGAACTTACCGTATTTATGGCAGCCATCGTCGCACTTGACGCAGTTGATATTCTTGTTGTTGCTGCTGTTCTTGTTCTTGTTCTGGTTCTGGTTCTGGTTCTGGTTGGTGCTTGTTCTTGTTCTTATAGTTGTTATTGTTGTTGTTGTAGTGGTGGTGGTGGTGATGATGGGGATACAAAATCAAAAATCTGCAAAAAGGTTTTGTATGATTGTAGAACATATTCGATTTCGATTTCTGTTGCTGATTTTCTTTTTTTCTTATTGGTCACTTCACGATTTTCGTGTGGCGACATTAAAATAAATATAATTAATTGCAAAATAAACTAAAAAAAAAATAAAAACACAAATTTGATGCATAAAAATGTGCGCATAAAATCAAGAAAACCAAAGACAATAAAAAATAAAATAGAAAATATATATATGTATATATTGAATATATAACATGCACATAGGCAAAACGTACGACATGACGACGAGGATCGTAAAATATGTGTGAACATCGAGAACACAATCATAATATATGAAAGTTAGAGTTTTGTATAAGAGTTTTGTATAAGAGTTAAGATGCGATTTGTAGTTAAGGGAGCGTGGAACTGGGCATTTGATTGCTGATTGATGATTGACTGACTAGCTGACTGAGTGACTGAGTGAGTGAGCGATTGAGAAATATGTGGCATGTGGCATGTGGCATGACTGAGCATTTTGTTTGTGGATAATTCGCAAGCTACTTATATACATGTTTAGAATGCGACATTGAAAATATCACCTTAATTTGCATTTAACATTTTTTATGACGTCGCATCTGAAACCGAAAGTGTTTTCTTCGAATAATTCGACCGTAAATTTAATTTGAATTGCTGCTCTTATCGGCGTCGACGGCGCCGTCAACGTCGGCGTCGACGTCTTCGTTGTCTGCTTTTCAATTTTTCTTTTGTAATTTCTCAGTTGGCTTTGTCTCTCATTATTTATTTTTGTACACAATAGTCTTTGTCCGTCCGCCAGTCTGCGTGCTTCTGCTTTAGTTATTTTATTGCAAGTTTCTATAGTTTTATTTTTATATGAATTCAAGTATTTCCCCCGAAACGCCCATCTCCCCCCCCCCCCCATACCTATATATACGTATGTATGTATATATATGTATGTGTCTGTATCGTATATACACATAAACACATGTGTGAGAGAATGTCACATCAAGAAATCTACGAGAATATTTGCCAAACATGTGGTACGGTGTGTGGCAAACACATACATTAGTGAACACACGTATTTCTGAATGTGTTAAAAGGTGAACGATAGTCAAATGCTTTTGTTATTGAAACATCGAAAATTCAGATATATGATAACATTGCAATTATTTTCAGATTAGGCTTATCCTCAAAAATCGTTATGCAGATTGTTTTTTTTTTTTATAAGAATATATTGAGTTAATATTTTAAATATTAAATATACACGCAATGGGAATCATAACTGAGTTGGTTATTTGTATTGCAAAAAACAAAAATATACATATATGAATTTATATGTGTATATATTTGTACACTTAACTTGTATATGAATTTATTTACTTATTTTATTTTAATTATTGAGTGAGTAAAAAGGTACCTATCTGTATTTGTTGCAGATTAAACAAAATGTTGAATATATTTTAGGGCAAGGTTGCAAGCGACAAACAAATAGTCCGTTATTCAATTAGCGGCTATTTCAATTTTAAGACACACTATTTATATATTTCTTTTAAATTAAGAAAATTATTTAACTTTAAAAACCTAATACATTTTTTAAAAAGTTTATCTTATTGCTTTTAGATTTATTTTTGCCAATGGGCTTGGTTAAGATTTGATTTAAAATCCGAAACACTTGTTGGAAATTCAATCTAAAGTTCGAACCAGTTTTCCATTAAATTTATTAATTTTAATATATAATAATATTCAAAATTAAATTATATAATATAAAAAAAAATTGTTTTAAATTTATTATTAATATTATAACTAAATTACATATTTTACATAAATAAACAAAAATAGAGTATATAATAAATACCCCTAAAAAAAACATGTATTTTTTCAATATTTTTACAAAATATTTTGTTTGGTATTTTAATAATAGCGAGTTCGGATGCAATACGATCAATAGAATCAATGTTATGAATTCATATAAACCTTATCAATCAAGGGCGTTCTCCGATGTGGAGGGAGTCACCGAGGATTAAAATTTGTGAGAAAAGTTATAATTCAGCACCCTTTACAAATAATAATTGGTAATTTGTTTATTTCGTTAATATTTTTATTTGGAAATGGTTAGAATAGCAAAATTTAAATACTGCAAAGAAAAAGTTTTTAATTCATTCGACAATCATCAGAGTTGGGGTTAGAATATTGTTTTGTGATGAGTTCTCCTGATATTTGGAGAGTTCCACATCGGAGCCATTTTGAAGTGCTCGATCAGAAGTAACAAAAAATATGTGTTCATGCCACAACGACAGAGTGATCCCATAATGCTATCGGCAGGCAGAAACAAATGTGTAAAATGCTTTTGGTATTCACCTTCGAACTGCATGCGAGTTTCAAGCAGGCACGAAGAAGAAGCCTCAAATGTGATGGCCAAGAAAAAGTATCTGAACATGTATCTGGTCGTGCGGTCGTTGCTTTTTAATTATAAATATGTATGTAGAAGCGTGCGTATATATGTATATACTGTATGTAGGTATGTGTGTGTGCAGCACATTGCACAGTGGTACACAGTGGCACTGGGTCGCCGTAAACCGACGTTGCCAGGACGGTGGTAGTAAGCCGTAAACACATGCGGAATGTTGTCGAGCGCGACGACAATTTGTTTAAGAAAATGTTTGGCAAGGCGCCCACTAAAGCACACCAATAAAATGAGCCAAGGGGCAAGCAGCAAAATTATATCAACAACCCATGCAACCGAAACAAAGGCGTTAGTGCTAGCCAACGAATTCCATGATAACCACAACGTATTTTCATTTGGCCAACACTGGTATTTGGTAAATGTTCAAAGTTGCTACACTTTAATCGGAAAATATGTACTTTTTTTTTGTCGCATCAAATATTTTCTACATTTATCAACCGTTTTTCCAATTCTTGATTTCCTGATTTCTGACTCATTTATTTCTATTAATTACTTCGAGTGACAACCGTTTAATTAATTAATTATTTCTTGATCGTATTTTTCAGTCTGTCTGCTTAATTTTATTTTTCTATGTTTCCTTCTCTCTCTCTCTCTCTCTCTCTTTATGTGTCTCTCACTTAGCGTACATCAAAATTTATCGTTACATTAATTTGAGCTATGATGATGGATTTTTTTTGAATATATTTATAAATTTTTTTAAAATGATCTGAGCATACATACATACATTTTATGAACTTATGTATATGCAGAAATAATTTAAAAACTTTGTTTTGTGGCCTGTGGCAACAACTCATAAAAAAGTTAGATGCCAACACAAATGTTTGTTTTTTCCTGTTGTGGATTTTTGTTTTTCCCATTATCTCAGGTGAATCAGTAGAACCACAATAAAACAACGACTACCTTGTTTACACACAAGTACGATCAAAAGCAATAAGCATACGCCACATATGCCACATATGCCGCAAAAACAGCTGTGACTCTGCACTGTTTTTGTTATTGTTGTTGTTGTTGTTGTTGCATCAGAACTATGGACAAAATTAGATGGCAAACGCAAACACATACATATATACATACGTATGCGTATACGTATACGTATGTGTATTTTCAATGTTAGACCACATGCTAAAAATACATTTTGCAGCCGTGTAAATGCCAAGAAAATATGGAAATTGGTGGGCGGTCGGATTTGCGGCTATTTGGCGGGCATCTCTCATATCAAAATCCAATTAAAATCTTTCGCCTGCATTGAATATAAACAAATAAGCGCCAATTGAGAGGAAAAGAAGACCTCTTCTTATACATTTTGATTTTTGTTGTTGCTGTTGCCAATTTGGATGCGCACAAGTTTAATTACCCTAAATAGACAATAATAATAAGTACTAGGAAACCACCTTCGATTTAGTGGCAATAAAACGGCTGCACGAGCTACGGGTGCTAATTGCCACACGTGTAGGAAGACCGTCTGTGATTTATGAATTGAATTTCTTATTCATATATATTCATGAATAATACTTATAAAACACTTTGTCTAACACAAACAGCGCCCATTCCATCAAACTTGTTTGAATGCTTTCATCTGGAGTGTGTATGTATATATTTGTGTGTGTGTGTGTGTGTGAGTGTGTGTGTGTGTGTTTTCTCTGCGGTTTCTTTTTATAAATATACTTTTTTACTGCACATAATGCTTAAGTGGCTCTTGAGAGTTGCAAGGGGCTTTGTGCCACCGGATAATTGGGTTAATAGCCTGTAGTAAGGGTATAATACCGGCATTTATTATTCAAGCAGCAATTGTATTCGACTGTGATATACCCTTGCAATCAGTTCAGTTTGAATTCGACTAAGACATACCCAGCAATCACATCAGTAAGAACTATATATCTGACTTTAAGGAATTTATTTTTGGAATATATTTAAAGTGTGTAAAGTTAATAATTTTTTATTGCTGACTTTGAGTTTCTCAGCCAAAGCTGAAGGAGAGCATTTACTTAACCCCATATGTAATTAGGACGATTGACTGTGCCTATATATTATATACCTTTACATAAATAATCACTTCAGCCTATAAACATGCGATACACAATAAGAGCAGTCTGGGAGCAGATTGTTCTGACAGTTGAGCAGCAACTCAAGTTAGAAAATGGCTCCAAATTCTACCTTCTGGAGTCCAAAAAATGAATGATTTGATGATAAAAATATTTTTTTTATATATTAACCAAAAATAATAAGGAAAATGGAAACAAAACGATTCCCATGCTATCGACATTTTATTTTTATTTTTTGTATGTATTTTTTTGAAAGGCAATCAATTTTGTTTTTATAAGACGTGTTTTAAATTTAAGTTTGAACATTGAAAACCAAAAGGATGGTGAAAAGTAATGTCGTATTTGTGGATCACTTAATTATTGTATTGTTCCACACGAAACACTGCCAAAGACTGAAAATATTTGTCGAATGTCCAAAAATAAAATTAGCACTTTTATTGTTGACTAAGCGTGAGGAATGAGGAAATTTTAGAGCGCTGACAACCAAAGTGGAAACAACGATCAATCGAAGACACACATCACAGTATTTATTTAAATAAATAAAGGATAAGTGGCTGACTTTTCAGTAGCTGCAAATGAATTTTATTTTGACATTTCGTGTGCAAAATGCGAGAAGCCTATTTGCGATAAAATCAAAATAAATTCAAATAATTTCAACGTACATTAAAACAATCGCCAAATAAATCAAATTAGTCACACACACACACACACACACACACACGGGGGTTGACTAATGCATTTGTGCAATAAAAATCATGAAAGATGAAGGTGGCACTTTCAAATAGTGCAAATAAAGATTCTGCTCCTGCTGATTAAGGTTGACACTGATGAGCCAAAAACAACGGACATAAATTACAACCCAGACTGCAGCAGCGTGCTGCATGTGGGTATGTTGTAATCACAGTGGAGCAAATAAGTAAAATATTTTAATTAAACAAAGAGGCACACACACACACACACAGACACACACACTCCCTGCATTCTCATAATCAACGTGCGCTGACCACAGTAAGGGGCCAACATTGAGACAGCCACGAGGGGGGGTGGTGGTGGCATGGGGCAAGGGGACGACGCCTAAGATTTGTAACGCCAGGCAGCCAAGCAGAAATCTTGGCGAACGCGACAGACACGCCTAGTAAGACACAGACGACAAACGACAATGGCTACACTCTTGCCAAATGCATAAATAAAAACAAAAACAAAAACAAAAAAACAAAAAACAAAACCAAAATCGAAAATAAAAGAAAAAAAATGAATAAATATTCTTAGAATCGGGCAGAAATGAAAACGACAAGTTTTGCAATACAAAACATTACATGTGCTCGTCATTAGAAGGTACAGCAGGCAAGTGCATAGTACAGATAGTACCAATATAGATATAGAAACAGAAAGAGAAACATATAGACAGATATACAAGCACATGTGCTATCGGTGTCGTGGAGCGGGGGGGGTTTTGAAGGGGGGATCTTTGGGTATGCTTTGGCACAATCATCCACGATTCGTCTATTGTTCAGCGATGTGTTGTTGTTGTTGTTGTTGTTGTTGTACTCGTTGTTGGTTGTTGGTGGCATAAGTTCCACTTCAAAAAACATTAAATACGCTCTAGAGTATTTTTAGCAATCCGTTCATTTGATTTACGATTTCATTAAATCAGCTAATGGACATGCTCCTCCTTCCCAGAGCAAGTGACGGACGCGGAGAAGGAGAAAGGGCAACCTGCGCTGATCAACGATACATCTCATCCTCTCTCTATATACATACCCCCCCTCTCTCTCTCTCTCTCTCTGTATCTCTCTCTCTCTCTCTGTATCTCTCTCTCTCTCTGTTGATGACTGCAAGCGACCACCTGTCGTTGTCTGTTGGAGCTGCCGGCCGCCAGACGCCTACCAATTATGTATTATGGCTAATGCCTGGCTGACAGGGCAGAAACGTGGCCAACGTGCAATTCGGTCAGATTTAGCCAAAGAATGCCGCAGAGATATGTTGAGGCATAAGACCTAGTCTATCTACAATTTTAATTACCCCCAAAATGACTACATTGTCAACAGCTGACACATTTCTCTATATATATATATACATATATGCACATATGCACATATATATATGTATGTATGTAAGCTCTCTATTTGATGAGTGTGCTTTTTATTGAATATATTAAGATAATAATGTATAATATAAAATATACATTTACTATAGATTATAGATCTATAGGCAGCTACACATATTTCCAAACACCTTTTAACAAAAATACTTAAAGAATACAAATATTTATTTTTATAATTTATATTGGAAGAATTAACATATCTATTGAAAAGCCATAATCATTAAGTGTAAATATTTGTAGAAAGATAGGTCTGTTATTGTTATATTTTATATATATTGGAAATGCTAAATTCATTTATTGAAAATATTTATTTTAAAATTAGGATACGTTGACAGCTACAACTGTTAACATACTTTGCTCATTTCTCTCCCTTCGACCTTACGGCTTAAATAATATTTTTATTATTTTGCTTACATCAACATTAATATGTTCATTTGTTTTCATATTTATTTTGTGATCGTTTTAAAACATCGTTTTTGTTTTACAAAAATATGTCGCCTTTACAACCTATTCCTTATCAGAAATTAGGAAATATCTTATGAATGTTTCCTCAGCTGCCATATTTGAAATTATGTTGCTGCCACACGTGCCGCATATATGCAAATATGTGTGTGTTTATTTTTGCCACAGCGCAGAGAAATTAATAGTTCATCAAGCAGCCGTTTACGCTGACAGATAGACGACATGCATCGCCATCCCGTCGAGTTGCCAGTCAGACAGACGGACGGACGAACGGACGGACGGACGGAGACAATAACAAACAAACTAATGGATACGAGTCGACATGTTTCCATTGCTATTCCCTGTATTTATTGGCGCATGTTCTTCAACAATTTTGGTGTTCAAGTCGTATTTTTGTTTGTTTCGTCTGCCTTTTTTTGTTTTGTTCTTTACGTTAGTCATGAATAATTGCATTTCTAACATAACTTGACTTTCACTTTATCAGCAATAGATCAGAAGAGCACACTCTATAAGTCAACGCATACAGCGACACACATTCTGGTGTCTTTCTTGGCAACGTCTTGGATGCGCGATAAAAGTATTACCACATACGTAATTTGGGCCAAAAAAAAAAATATGTTTAAACAAAATATAATAGAAAACCTTAACCACGTAAAAATAAAATAAATATGAAATAGGAAATTCCATTTATTTTTGTGTGACGTCAACCGTCTATTATTTTGCTTTAGTCATAAATCTGACAGATTCGCCAAAAAGACATCGTCAAATGGGAGACCAAATTCAAGGTTTTGAGCTTGAATATATTCATTTCAGATTTGGCAATGAAAATCTGAAAATGTTGCATACTAAACATACACTTATTCACAGACCCAATTAAATAAATAAAATGTTACAATCAAATCTGCTGACTGCATTCTATTCTATTACTGGAATATTACTATTAATAAAAAAAAGGCTTAAAACAGTTGGAAAGAAATGTTTTTTCTTACTTTAAGTGTGATTTTAGTTCGTGGAAAAGAATTTTTGTTAAATTGTAGTAAATGGAGATTCTTACGACGTTTTTTATTTAGTTACAATAATTTTGTAACGGTAAACAGTAGATTAGTAAAGATAGTAGAATATATACACAAAATAAAAATGACCTTGAAATTCATGTTAAACTGAAAATTCATTTGGAAAACTAATTTATTTTGTGTATGATTGAAAACCCAAAATTAAAATTTTTTTCTTTAAGTTCATATTTTTGAATTTAATAAATCTATAAATACACTTTATTTTTGCTCATATACAGATTTAGTAAATTAGAAAATGAACATTTTTACAGGAAAATCATGTTACACACTTATTAACAAATCAATCAATTTGACAAGTTCAGAAATAGGTACAATTTATTTTAAGCACATTTGTTCCCTGTGAATTTATCCACATGCTCAGTCACGATATTATTGTTTTGGGGGTGAATGAGGTATGTGATTGTGTGTGTGTGTGTGTGTGTGTGTGTGTTTGTCTTTGTCAGCACATCATTGAAATTGTTGTTAATACCAGCCATAAATATGTATACATACATATATATATATACATATATCACTCACAGAGATGACAGTTTTTCAAGAACAATGCCGAAACAACAAGACATCGAAGCATAGCAATAGGCGCAGTAGGTCACATTTATATAGTCGTATCATACATATTACACTTGTTAGTATTGTTATTAAACGGAACATAAAATGTTTCTTCACAAAAATAACAAACAAGAAAAACAAAAAACAAACAAAGACAAAAAGTATCAACAAACAACGGCGACGGGCAAATAACTGAAAATATGAATGCGGCTGCATTCATTACTCGGGCTCTCTTACCTCTCAACCGGGCACTGCATTTGCCTGGGTCGTGTACCACAGTGCGTATGATGAATTTCCTAAATGGGGATTGGCAACGTTGGCAACGTTGGCAACGCCAACGGCAACGGCAACAGCATCGGCATCGGCAACGGAATCATCAACGGCATTAGCGACGGCATCAGTATCGGCAACGACAATGACAACGTCGTCTTACTTAATCCACGGCTATTGCTTTTTATATGGCTTATATATGTATGTATGTAGGTATGTGAGTATGTATGTAGGTGTATGCACAACAACTATATGAGCATTTCTATATCCGGCGTCCACTTTGGCATTGAGTTAATTTTCCACGGCTCGTGCTACGGCGGCTAATAATGATGTTGTTATTGTTGTTGCTGTTGCTGTTGTTGTTGCTGTTGTTGTTGTTGTTGTAGCTGCTTTGCTCGTTGATGTTGTTATTGCTTTTAATGTTATTATAATTCTTGTTAATACTTTTCACTGATTTAGTTTCTTCTTTTTGCCTTTATGTACATATGTGTGTAGGCATACATTTGATGTTGTTGTTTTTCTTAATTTGTTTTTGTTGTTGTTGTTGTTGTTGTTTTCGTTTTGTTTTAATTCACACGCACGCGGAAAAGGTGGGCCAAACACAAGGCGGCCATATTCTTGATTCCCACTCGTTTAGCAAGATTACAAGAGGAGCGCCTTGTTTCGTTTATTGTACTCGCATTAGATGTGCAATTATTTGTTATTGAATTATACGTAAGGTACGTAAAAGCTAAAATTATAATACCTCTGAACGATTATTGTTGCAAAAGTATTCGCTTTAGTTGCCATTTATATATTCGTATATAATTTTATGATCATTTCTTTGTAAAGAGGACGGCTTGACAGGCATTTTTGTTAATATTTAACAGCTACCTGCAGAAATGGAATTATATTATATTTTATTATTTTTTTTTTGTAAATTGATTGTCTCCGTTGTTGGAAGTCGATGTCTGTTAACCGTTCTGCTTCTTTTTTGTTAATATTTGCGTTTATATAATTGCTTTGCTTCATTAAACAGTTTATGAATTTCTTTTTAGTGCTTTCGCATGGCGCGTTTCAACTTCAGTGCACTTTTCGTTACTACAATGTAAAACTCATTTTTGAAGTTGTTAGCCCAGCTTCTGGGCAGCTGCAACAACAAAACTACCCCCAGAAATTTGTTGCCAAAGAAAATGGAGAAAAAGCGTTTGCTTCAAGCGATATTTGGTTTAGAAAACCCAAAGCTTAAAGGCAAAACAAAACAAAAAAAAAAAACGTAAAACCTACAAAAAATTGGGGAAATTACTTAAGTTTTTCAATGCGTTTTACTCAATTTGACTTTAGGTCGTTGTTAAAATTGGCGCATTAAGCGCAAAAAAAGTTGTGGCTGCTGAACCCAAAAGCGCCCTAAAAGTGTTTCCCTTCTCCCCCTACCACCCCCCCCCCCCCCCACCACAATGTTGCCTTTTGGATGCCATACTCTTGCCCGTCCCATTGCAGATGGTCTTCTTATCGTTGTTCTTATATTAAATATTACGCTTGTATGTAGTAGAAGTCAAAATAAATCGATAAATGCTATGCTACATAAAGCAGCACACAGATACAGCCACAGATACACATACAAATAAACATATACATATACAAATACAAGAACACACAACGAACGGCAGCAGCAGCGGCGGCGGCAGTGGCAGCGACAGCAGCAGAAGCAGCAGCAGCAGCTACAAAAACACAAAAACATCTTCAGCAACAACAACAGGAATAACTTCTAGCAATAAACAGCCTACGAACAAGAGGAGAAACAACAACAACAACAACAACGGCAACAACGGCATAAAATGTTTTTCACTGGCTCCTTGAATCGTCCTTTTACCAGCAGCATCCCCTCCCCCCTCCCCCTGCTTATTTCTACCACAGCACTCAGTCAGCCTCGCTGCCAGCGCCCCTACCCCACACCAACAAACTGCTCTCATTCATGTACGCAAAAGCCGAGCGCAAAATACGAAAGCCGAACGAGTCGCGTTCGTAAGCTTCGTCGTTGATTTCGATTCTGCACGTATGTGTGTGTGTGTGTGTGTGTGTGTGTGCGTATATGTATTTGTATGTTTGGTATGTTCGTATATTCGCACGCCTGACTGTCTGCCATTTCGTTTCAACGCACTGCGTATGTGTGTGTGTAAATATGTGTGTGTGTGTGTGTGTGTGTGTGTGTGTCTGTTTTGTGTGTGTATTGACTGCTGATGCTGTTGTGTACTCCACATTACCACATTTGGCATCGTGTACTTTTCCGCGTAAGCAGGTACATACACACACATACATATAAATACGTGTATAGATATTTGTCGCTGTGTGTGTGCAACTCACACATTTGTTGGGAAAAATCAATTAAAATTTAACTCACGTTCCGTACGCACTTTATGCGAATCCCCTTTTCTTTTTTTCTTGGGTGGGGGCCTTTTGGAACAGCCACCTTTTCACCATTGAAATGTATTTCCATTGGCCAGGAGCGAGTTTAATTTGTCTCATTTGAATTTTAATTAAAAACTTTTACAGGTTCAATAACTTGCAAATGTACGAAATGTAAAAAAACAAAAAAATACTCTGCCCCTGCTGGAAATGCGCCTCAGCATCTGATTTCCATGTAACAGCTGTCTGCCACAATCTAAATTTGTTATTATTGTTCGTTCGTTTGTTTGTTCGTATGGGGTATGGTAAAAGAGGGCGTGTCCAAATTTGAATACAGTTTGTCAGTAAATTAAGCTGAAGCACTCAAGGCTTAGTATTTAATTGTTTGATGTGGGCGCTTGTTAAGAAAACTTTTCAATTGGCCCCTGAACCTAACAAATGCGTACAGTATTAATTGGCATGGAACAACTCACACATAGACACAACTCTTAAAAGGCTGTTTAGTAATTAATTAATTAACAATTTATTTAATTCGTTTGTTCCTACATATATATAGATATTTAATCTACACACAAACAGATTCATTGCAATAGAAAACTTACAAGTGGTGAATTTAAAAAAAGCTATCTTTAAAGACAAAAATAACTAACCAATTGTCGGCCGATCTGTGGCAGTTATACACGTAAGATACTGATCATAATTTAATACTCAAATTGCCGATTTGGTAATTTAAATATATTGAATTGTAAAATCTTTATATATGTATTTGTAAAATATGAATATAAGATAAGGGTATAAGATAACCGAACTTTATGATATTTTTATAGAAAATACATATTAAATCAAAATACAGCCGATTAAAACAATGTATTTTGAAAATTGTAAATATTATTGATAGGGGAAACAGATTTGTGGGTTTTATCTATAATATGGAATACTCTTGACCAGTGCATGGTGAACGAGAACTAATTCCAAATATGACGTCTCTACGATCAGTAAACGCCTTCTAAGCTAGAGTTCCTTAGAAATTATTTCTAAATATTCAAAAAGAAATAATTTAAAACTCCCTTACAATTTTTTAAGCAAATTTTTAATTCTGGGTACTGATTATATTTTTAAATCTTTTATTTGGTTTGTGCACCGTTCAACTTGTATCAATTAATATTTGAAATATTTCATCGTTTGCCATGGATTTTAGAAGATTAAATCTGTCAGGCAAATGTCACTTGTTAAATTTCTAAATTTAATGGAATTATTTTTATGCGCACTCACAAATTTAAAAATATTTACAATATGCAGTAATTTTATGGTAATTTATTTTTTGACAATTTCTTTTTTTCTGAGAATATAAGTTATATTTTCATTTATATATGCTATCTTACATTTATTGTTTTTTTAATTAAGTTGCAAAATGTAAATATTTAAAAGCTGAGATTTTTGTAAATGAACAACTTTCCAAATAATCATAGGAAAACATAACAAGCGTAAGTATTATAGTATTTGTTTATAGAGATGCACACAACAGTTGAAATTAGTTTGTAAACTTGCTTATATATATCTTTAGCCTCATGAAAATTACCATAGCTCAGTTGAATAAATATGTCTAAAACACACACACCGTAACTAAAGTTAAACCGTAACGGAAGGGAATCGATGTTGAAATGAAAAGTGAAATACGCACTTGATGAGCAACAGCCATAAAATGGGCAATAACAAAGGCAATGATTAACTCCATACACGAGCTCCACCCATCCTAGGTCCGCTTGCAGCTGACAGTCGATGCAACTCTCCCCTTTGCCGAGATGCAGCTACTGGTTGCTATAGCAACTATCCGGGAATAGTGCCTGAATAATCGAGATCCTGCGCACTACATTTGAAAGAGACATGTATTTACATATGTGAAGTTTTCGATGTAGTTACTGCTATCTAAAATTAAACTGAGCCATGGGCGAGTGCACTGCAGATGTGCAGATGTTGCGAAATATTCCAATGTCGAAGGGAAAATAAACCTAAAATAAAAACAAAGACAGCAAAGCATCATTCAAATTAAAACTGAATGGCGTTTGACTTTCGGTCGGTTTGTCACTGATTAAGCACCGGAAAAATGGGTGAAGGTCATGCCCCAGCCCCCAACTGCAGTGCTGTCCGCGCCACCAACGTTACTGCCACGGCATGGCAAGAAGGCCATTAACTAGGTGCAACATCAACAACAGCAGCAGCAGCAACAACGTTCACCGCAAAATCGTCAACAACAGCCAAGGTAGGTAAACAAACAAGCACACATCACACACACACACACACACACACACACACACACACACACACACACCACATTTGCAGAGTGCAAGCGTATTGCATACAAACAGGCGCAAACATGCTGACGACTACGTACTGTACTGTGAATAAATATATTGTATTATTTTCATATATTAATACATATATATGTTAAATACATAAAAAAGATAAATATATATATATATAAAGCAAAACAACACGCGTCCCAACACTGACTGGTCATATTTTCTCAAATTCAAATGCTTTCATAATTTGAAGACACACACAGAAAACAAACACACTGATAAATCTTGAACTGGCGCCACTTCACTCCTTTGTTGCTCCATAAAACACAGCTAGCGTCTGCTGTTCTCTCCCAATGCCCAAAGCCAACGCAACGCAACTCAACCCAACATCAACCCCAACCCCAAACCCCACCCCAACCCCAACACACCCAACCTTCCCTACAACAACAACAACAACAAGAAAAACAACAACATCCCTCCAATTACTCACACATTCAACGAGCACTCATTTAAACGAAGCACCCAATGCTTACAGCATAACGGTAAAGTTAACTCTCGCACGCTGAATCGCTGCTACTGCTGCTGCTGCTACTGCGCTGCTGCTGCGCTGCTGCTGCTGCTGAGGCTAAAGCTAAAGCTGACTCCGACACGTACGTTTGGGGGCAGCATTCGTTTCGCTTGTGGCAAATGTTCGTGTCGCCTGCTCGTCTCTCGCTTGCTCCAGCTTCGGCCACATTTATCCTGTTTGGCTCGATATCTATATCCGAATGATGCTGCTGAGCTGATTGCACAGTGGGATAAACTAACTACTATTACTACTACTATTTTTAATGGTTTAGAGTTGTTGTTATGATATTCTAAAGTGAAAAATGTATTTCATTTTATAGTATTAAGAGAACTTTTGAATTTTTAATTATTTTTAATTATTACATAAAAATTTGAATTCCTAAAGAAATTTAATATTTAAAAAAAAACAGCCATTTTTTAATAGTAGCAACATCTTGAAATTCTATTAATTAAATCTTGTTTACTGTCCAACTTCTCCTACTCAAACCCAAACATCTTCAATAACAAAATTCCAATTGTAAACCACAAGAAATGACACACAAAAATCGATTTCTTCGAAAATGGAGTTATTGTATGAAAAGTATTTTTGTTGCGCATAATGTATAAAAAGAAAATTCAGCGAATTTGGTAAAATGGTTTTTAAACACATTGAAAGCAAATTTACTGAATTTGTATAAATTTATACAATGTATACAATGTAACCAAAATCAGCAAATTTGTATACATTTTTTCTTGAAACTCTAGTCAATGTACACAAATTTTGATCACTTTATGTTTAAACATAAATCCATGTATCCAATTTAAATTATTGGTTTTATAAGACGTTCTATGGAATAAACATTCTCCATTTTTGTTTTGAGTTTTTATGATAATTTGAATTGTTCAATCTATCGTTAGGTAATGCACAATATCAAAATTTTTTGATTAAATTATCGACCTATGGGAAAGCCCTATTTTTTTGTGGGTTCATTGTAATGTATCTTAAGAAACTTCGAGTGACGCCGCATAAGAGATTGGCTTAGGAAATAAACACTCCTTTCAAAAACAATATTTTTAGTGGTTTTTGTTTCGAGTTTTTTAAAAGTTGGATATATAGGAACACAATAGGAATTCAAAGTGCACCGAAAAATATTATCTCTTAAGCCGTGTAAGTTTCGATGAAAACCCATCTATCAAATGCAATGCTTTTGCTATTATTTTATTTCGAATTCGGCTGTTTTATTTAATTATTAAGACACTGTGAGTAAACAAAAGAAATCTTCACAAAGTCGAATATGTTTACAAACCTAACTAAAGAATACAAAGTGCGAGCGCTGATTGCTGACATTTAGTTACAACTTTGAGTCAATGTGCAGTCGTCGTCCTCGTCGTATATATGTATGTGTGTGTCTCTCTCTATGTGGGTGTGTGTATATTTACATTTGTATGTATGTATGTATGTATGTGTGTGTACGCATGTATGTATGTCAAATGGTTTATTACTTTTGCAGAACTGTATGTATATGTGGGCTACTATGTTAAAAGTTTGCCACCCCCACCGCCCCTGCGATGACGACAAAGCGACAAGTTGTTTGTGTAGCTGGCATTTTACTGTTGTGGGTCTATCTATCCAAATGTATGTGTGTGTGTGTGTATGTGTGTATGTAGGTGCCTTGAAAAAGTTTTTTCGTCTTTTTTTTTTTTCTTTTTTGTTATTTAATTGTTTGGCATGTTCTTGTGTGACTCTCGTGTGACTGCTCAATTTCTCCCTGTCGCTGATGCTGGGCGTGTAAGTTGTCAGATATTTGTTGTTGTTGTTGTTGTTGTTGCCGTTGTTGTTATCGACATGCGAGGCAACTTTGCTGTTTGTTGTTATCATCTATAGCTTTCGTTTTAAGTGTCCATTGAAAGTTGTCATCTTATTTTTAGCACATAGTCAATACATTGATTATGAGTGCTTTAATCAGAGTCCGTTTTGCAAACTGAAATGTATCCTTATATCCTTGTCAAATCGAAAAAAAAAACCTAAGATATATAAAAAATCCCAAGCAAAAAAATGTTTGCCATGGCAATGCCATAGTAGCCATCAAGGCTATGGTAAAAACTTCTTTCTTTCTTTCTAATTTTTTTGTTTTTCTTTTTTTTGTTTGTGACATCACACAAAGTCGCGCACGTGAACATTTTGTATGTGTATATATTTTTGTGTGTATGCCTGTGCGAAATACAGCAGAAACTCAAACGTCGAATTATGTTGAACCGTTATTTTGCTTTGGCAGCCAGCTGGGCGTCCCATACAAAGCAGCATCCTGATGTAATATGTATTCACATACATAAATATATACATTTGTATGTATGTTAATGTGCTTAAGTACATAATCTCGGCTAACAGACACACACAAACAACTGTAGTGGAATACAATTAGTTACATTTAATATAATTCTGTATATTTTCTATTATGCCTGAATTTTGTTTAGACTTTAATAAATTTTCAGCATCGATCGACATCGAATTGTCTTTTTTGTGTATATGTATATAAAAAGTGTACATATGTACATACGCCATACATATATAATGCTTTTCGATAAATACAGTTATACACACGAATACTCGAACACCAGCGTAGGGAGAAAACTTGTATCAAATCCATTTGTCAATAATTAAATGACAAATTGCATTTCATTTAAACAAATAGTAGAGCAAACGTTTCTTAAATGATGTTGTTGTTTTTGTTTTATTTATTTTCTTTAATTAAATTTAACATTTTGTTATACACTAGATCACACACTTTTTTGCACTTTTTTTTACCTTTTTATTATTTAAAAATTATTGAAATATCGTTTGTTATATACACGCGTGTTTTTATAGTTAGGTCTGTGTATATACATACATTTTATATATTGTTATATATATATATATATAAATATGCATGCATACAGATTATTTTTTAATGATTTGAAAAAACAGCAAATGTTGGGCTAAAAGTTTTGTCATCTCTTTGGTTTTATTGCTACAGTTCCTTTGCTTTCCTCTATGTATTTTTGTAGTGTAGAAAAAATTAAAAACGCGCCGTTGGTATAAAAATCTTTAGCTTTTGCGATTTTGACGTTTTGCATGCGAACCAACAACTATTTTGGCCAAATGCGCGCTGACAGGCCAGAAGCTCTCGTACGAAGATGTTTCTTGGCGCAGCAGCAGCACAAGATAACGGCTGCTGTGCAAGAGAGATTTTAAGAGAGAGTGAGAGAGAGAGAGTGCGCGAGTGAGAGAGATAGAGGCACCCGCTGAGATTGTCAAAAAACTAAGCTTTTTTTTTGTTCGAATGCTCGCGCCTGCGCCGCTGGCAATGCTTCACATGTAACAGCGCCGACCAGCATTGCCAACAGAACAATATTTTGACTTTCGCGCAAAACTTTGCGCGCCTCTTTTGAAATAGTTTAATGGTTTTGAAAAACAATGTGAGATTTTTTCAAAAATGTCAATTTGAATGCATAGATTTGCATTCATTTAATCAAATATAATTATTATTGAGTTCATGTTCCTCACCCTTTGTTAATCAACATTTTTGAATATTGAATTATCTTGTAAAAACAAATCAATCAATATGAACCTATGCTAATCACTTTTATGCCATAACAACGCAGTGAAAACTAGTAATGTCTAGATCAGTGTAGCCCTTGAGGGTCGATTATAACACGAAATAAACAAATGCTGCTTTCAGTATTTCAAACATAGCCCGCTTTTCAAAATGCTTAAAAATCTATTATTGTTTATTATAGAAGTCAGAGTTCGATCAAGTTGCAATCTAAAGCCATCGAATTTTAATTTAATGTTACAGAAATTATCATTCTATAACAAACTGCTATTTTTTTTTTTTTTTTTTTTTATTTGCAAAATTAATTGGAAATGTGTGAGGCCACGGCCAACCACCATGCTGATTTGTTTATGCTTTATAGCTGTCTACTTAGGGTTTATGACTTCAGTAGAATAGCAAAACACGGAACCATTTCAAAAATAAACCATAGCTCAAAGACAGCAATCACGTGCTCGGAACCGCAGGCAGGCGGCGGGGATGAGCAGGCAGACGACGACGACTTTGTTGACGCGCCACGGATGATGATAACACAGTTTTAAAAACCAAAGAAAAGTACCTACAGTAAACACTCGCATAGCACAACCCATTAAGTCTTCTATTTGAGAATTGACCTGCTTTTAAAAAGCGATGCTTTTCTAAATAATAATATTAAATTTAAATATAGTTAGCAATTATTATTTTAATTATTATTATTATAATTATGGATCAGTCCAATTTTTTATAAAAAGGACTTAAAAATATACAAATTGCATGTGGAAAATGTGGAAATTGTAAAGCGTTTGTAGTTTATTTTGTGGAAGTTTAATTATAAGGAAATTAAAGACGTTAAGAACGCAGAGAGAAACAGATGGATAATTAGTGGGACCTATTTTGAAGACAATAAATATAATAATAAAGAACATGTATTTTATCCTTTAATTACATTTTCAATACTAGTAGGTGTCCAGGAATCTTCCGAGCGTGATTAACTGTGCTAAACTTATCTTGATCCACTGGTTCAGAGACTCAACTACATTTCTATATTTATTTTTTTTTTTTAATTTATATTATTTTTCGATTAACATTTCTTTGAGATGTTGCAACGAGCGTTGCATTGATCGAGGGCTTACTGTATGTATGTATTTTCAAAAAATACAAAACACAACACACATTCTTACAAGAATACAGAACGTTTAGAATTATGAAGACAGGGATTCGAACAACGATTTACAACTGAATGTACACACACACACACACACACACACACGTGATTTTGGTTTATCAGCCGTCGTGGAACTAATGGCGTCGGCGTCGGCGTCGGCGACGACGACCTGAAATGAAATCGATGCCGAGTATAAATAACGCTGGTCCCGTGCGACTCGCTATCAATTCCGATTGAAATGTGCGCACCTCTGGCAGCAAAGATGTTCTTGCAGTTGCTCGCATTGGGAGCGATCGTTGTTGCTGTTAGTGGCTATGGTAAGTAAAAGTTTGAACTGAGTATAGGCTGTTGCTGACTGCAAACTGTACCCACTTGTAGCGCTGCCCACCCGTGAGACTGAGCGTGGCATGCATCCGGTGTACGAGGCAGATGCGGCAGAGCTGCGTTCCAAGCGTGCCAGCATGCCGGTGATAGCGTTTCCCTCGTTGAAGGTGGAACAGTATGCGGAATATTGGCGTGGCATTGCCCACCAGACGTTGGATCAGCAGCTGGAGAGTAAGATGCGATTGAACACAGAGCTGGCCAAGAATGTAATGCTGTTCCTGGGCGATGGCATGTCCATACCGACAATAACAGCGGGCCGCGTCTATCTGGGTGGCGAGGAGAAACAGTTCGCCTTCGAGCAGTTTCCCTATGTGGGCCTAAGCAAGACGTACTGCGCCAATATGCAGGTGGCGGATTCGGCGTGCACCGCCACAGCTTATCTGGGTGGTGTGAAGGCCAACTATGGCACTATCGGCGTCACGGCAGCGGTGCACATGAAGGATTGTTTGGCGCAATCGCAGCCGGAGCATCAGGTGGCCTCCATTGCCGAGTGGGCGCAGCGGCAAGGCATGGCCACGGGCCTGATAACGACCACATCGGTGACTCATGCCTCTCCCGCGGGCGTCTATGCCCACATCGCCAATCGCAACTGGGAGAACGATGCGGATGTTCAAGCGGATGGCGGTGATCCCAGCGTCTGTGCGGATATTGCCTCACAGCTGGTGCACGGTCATGTGGGCCAAAATCTGAATGTGATTCTCGGCGGGGGACGGGAGAATTTTTTACCCGAACATGTTCGAGACACAAGTGGTCATCTGGGTCGTCGCAAGGACGGACGCAACCTTATCGAGGAGTGGCGTAGTCAGCACACCAACAGTGCCCACTACGTGAACACACGTCGCCAGCTGCTGGAACTGTCCAACCAGACGTCTCGAGTGCTCGGCCTATTCGCACCATATCATATGCCCTATCATCTAGACGCGAATGCCGAGGAGCTGCCCACATTGGAGGAGATGGTGCAGGCGGCGATGGTCATACTGGAGCGCCAGAGCGGAGGACGTGGCTACTTTCTGTTTGTGGAGGGCGGTCGCATCGATCATGGTCATCACGATACGTTGGCGCTGCGGGCCATTGATGAGACCGCCGAGTTTGACAAGTCTGTGCGCTGGGCAAGGACACACAGTAGCGTGGAGGATACGTTGATTGTGGTGACATCGGATCATTCGCATACCATGTCCCTGGCTGGGTATTCCAGCCGTAAGAACGATATATTTGGCATCAATGATGGGCAACTGGCCGCCGATGATTTGCCGTATGCAACGCTGAGCTATGCCAACGGACCCGGCTACAACAGCAACTACCTCCGGGAGGGAGGCGCTGTCAAGCGGAAGAATCTGCGTGCCATCAACATGAAGAACAAAGATTTCATGTTTCCGACGACGGTGCCACTGGAGTCGGAGACACATGGTGGCGATGATGTCGCCGTCTTCGCCAGTGGACCCTATGCCCAGCTCTTCTCCGGCGTCTACGAGCAGCACTTCATCCCCCATGCGATGGCATACGCCTCCTGTTTGAGTGAGCCCCGTAGCATGTGCTCGGATGCGGGGATTAGCCGGCGAATACGTTAAATAGGGCATCGGGTTTGTGTGGTCACTTTGGATGTGACTTTGATTAATGCACAATCAGCAGTAATTAATTGTACTTATTACGTAACTTATGAATATCATTTTAGTTGGTAAGGTATTTAATGCAAAAATAAACTCAAGTTTAAAATAAAGTTATAAAGTAAAATAATAAGATAAAAGGGAGTAATTAAATAAAAGTCTTAGAAACATAAAGTAAATGTAAAATGATTCAGTAATTATTACAAGGATTGCAAAAAAAATCTTATTCTTAATAATTAAAAATTTAATTTTGAGTAAGCTCTTATAAGAAAATGTCTGATTGGGTAAATTCCTTTTTATAAATGTAGGTAGTCGAAATCAATGAGGCAATTGAAAACGGTGGACTCGGGTTTCACTTTCTGTATAACATATTTTATTGTCTTCTATTTTCACAAAGGCTTCAACCAAAAAGATTAAAAAAAAAAACATTTAAGAAACGATCTTTTAAAAATATATAATATAAATTACAATCAACTTAGTAGGTTAAACTATCCAGCAACATTTTAGTTAAGATTATTTTAGTTTATTTTATTTATATTCATACATTAAACAAATATTGCATATTTATTTGGTTGAGTTGCCAATAATAAGAGCAACATTGAATGCAAATTTTTAAATCCGATGACAAGAGATATTTTGAGACAACTATCGATTGCAAAACATCGATAACAAGAGAAACATCGCATCGTTCGGTTAATCGACATAATATACACCACTAACAAAAAGGTGAGCAAAGTAAATGTTAAAGAAGAGCAAGCAGCAGCAAGCGCGTTGGTGGCCAATTGTTTATTAAAGTGAGTAATATACAAGTTGAAACTGTGAATAACAATAATATACAAAGTGTGTGACAATGTGAGTGAGCAAACGGCAAGCAACCAGTTATGGCTTGCCCTCGCGACGCAGAACTCTGTACATGTACATCTTACATACACATACACACAATGTATGTAATAAAAACAAAAAACAAATTCTATTGCGTCGTCGCTGTGCATGTATGTGCATGCTCGCACTCTGAATAGTGGTCAACACTGGTTTACACACAGGCTCCACTTGTTATAATTCCCTTTTGTGCCATCTACGTTCATGTCCACGTCCACACACGAATTTCGTTTGCAGACGCTTGTCTAGCGTCATTTCAGGGCTCGCAGCTTGATTTATTAATAATTTGTATTGCCAATACACACACATTTGCGCGTATCTGTGTGTATGTGTGCCACTGTGTAACAAATTGTTTTTGTTGTTGCTGCTGCTGTTGCTCTACAGCTGTAGACTCTTTGCTCTGTTTGGTAACGTCATTCACCTTGACTCCGAGTCGATGAGTGCAAAAGTCGGACAAGCAGTATATATATAAATATATATATATATATATATATATGGACATATGTTTTCTGTTGTTGCTTATTTTTTAGCAACTTGCGCTTCACTAGGTTTTTGATAAACTTTCAGCTATATCAAAAAACAAAAAACATGTGCCTTGTCTTTTGGTTTCGTATTCAATTTGCTTTGGCTTATCAGCTGCTCGCACACCGGTTCTGCTTTATAATGTTGATAACCAGATTATCACTATAAGTCCAATTGTACAATTGCACCGTGTACCGATCGAATGTATACAAATATTATATAACCAAATTGAAATGTATTCGCCAATGTTTCAGATATTTACCCTTGGATAATCTTACTCATTTTGCTTGTGTCTATGAGTAATGCACAAACTTTGTAATTTTGCAAAAAGAAATGTTTCTCTTTTTCTCGTATACCCTGTATTTATGAAAACTGAAATTGTTAATGATAATCACATTTCGTATTTGTCTGTCAGACACATTAATTACACAGATCCAATTTTCAAGTATTGTGTGTATTTAAATACAACGTTGCAAAATGAGAATCGGTTGCTCAACCTTGAATCTATAATAATCACGGTTTGAATATGGTTCAATGATTCTTCCATAATTAAAATTTCATATAACCTAAACAATAGTAAGACAAAATTATTAAGATATGAAATAAGTAGATGGTCAATCATGATTGATTTGAATTAGAGAATTGTAACTCACAATAATAATAAGTAAATGTTTTTCTTGTATGTTATTTATATACTCTCATATAAAATAAATACAGGGTGTCATCTACTTACACATTGTTGCTCTCTGAAAAAAAAATAAACACTTTGCCAATTGCCCAATTAATTTTTTAAACAATTGCATTTTGCGCCCAACGTTCCGACACCCCATTCGCTCGACCTTTAAACTGATTAATCGTCAATTTCTATATGCGCTATATGTATTAATTGTGCTCACAATACTCGTCAAGCCCCTTTGGCTCTGGCTAACTCGCTCTCACTTTCTCTTTCGAAAACAATTTCGATTGATTATCAATTCGATGAGTTCGACCATTTTTTGATATTGTGTTTGTAAATGGGTTTCAAATTCGAGTGTTGATACAGACATGATGGTTATTATATAATTTGTAAGTCATTGGGATTCGTATTCTGGGAATCGCTTCCCAAGCGAAAAATATATAAAAAATCAAATGGAGGGCTTTCAGTAGCTATTCTTATTATTATTGCGTAGTTTTTTTTTAAATTTAATCATAGAAATAGAAATTTAAAGATTGTTATATTGAACGTGTTTTCAAACAATAATTTTGTCTTCATATTGTTCAGGATTTATGAAAAACTGATTTTTCTAGGTCTGAAATTTCCTATTTGTTTTAAAGAAATAATACCAGATTTGTTGAGCATTAAAATACAAAGAATATATAGGCTCTATCTAAAGGGTATCTGACATCCGCACACGCATTTATTTCCTCGTACAATATGAGAAGTTTAAAAATAACGGCGAATTTAAAATAAATTAATTAAACCACAATTAAAACAGGCGATTATCGAACAACTAAACAGTGCCTGTCAAAAGTTAGGGTATACGAAGACTAAAGTCGCCAAGAAATCTGCTATTTTATTGTGGCACTAATTGCTCGTCTCAAGCATTGGCAGATACAATGGCAGCGTCTCCATGGTGTCCGAGCTGGAGCGATCGAAGCACAACGCATGCCGGGCCGAGGTCATCAGCTGGCGCACACCGAAGGACACATCCTCGAAACCGATCCGCTCGCTGGGCTCCAGCTGCCAGCAGTTGAGCAGCAGCTGATAAAGATCGCCGTAAACATAGGCCGGCTGTGCGGGACGCACTCCAGCTCGAATTGACTCCAACAATTGCTGGCCACTGGCCACATTGGCATAAGGTGTGCCACCGAGGGCACAGCACTCCCAAGCGACGCACGCAAAGGACCACACATCCGACTTGGCTGTGTAGTGCTGATGGCGCAACACCTCCGGCGCCAGCCAGCGGCACAGATCCAGCTGCTGGCGATTACTGTTCACAAAGTGCGGCGGACCAAAAACGCTCAGCTTCAGCTTGGAGTCGGTGCCGACGAGGACACTGTAGGAGGTCAGCTGGCGATGCAGCACCTGGCAGCTTCCCAGATATGCCATGGCGCTGGACAGCTCGTACATCCACTGGAGGACTAGTTGCTCCGTCAGCACGGTCAGACGTAGTGCCGGCGCTGCCTGTCGGCTCTCAATGAGGCGTCGCTTGAGACTGACACGCTGCAGTTCGAAGACCAGATAGAACCAATCGGCACTCGCCGAAATCCCATAAAAGTCCAGCACCAGCTCGTGACGTTGCAACTTGCGCAGTTGCCTCAACTCGCGCAACAGTTGCGCCTGCGTCGTCGCATTCAGATCGTCCAGAGCGAGCACATGTAGTGCACAATCTCGGACAGCGGCTGTGGCTGCTGTTGCTCCTTCGCCCACATTATTGATCCTGCCGGTGATAATCTCACCGTAGCGACCCTCGCCAATCACATCATTGGCATTTAAGCGCAACGCGTTCCGCGGCAAACGCTCGAGTCCATCGATTGTAGACTGCAGCTGCTGCTTAAAGCTCTCCAGCGTGGGTGGCAACTCTTCCTCCACCAGATAGCCGTTGTTCTCCCGCTCAATGATCGGCGTCTGCTGTGTCATCTCGTGTGCATTGCGTCCCCGTCTAGCCAGGCCCCGTACATGGCACGTTTTGTAGCGCAAATAAAAGTAGGTGATCAGGCTGAGCAGCAGGCAGCAGCCAAAGATCACGCAGGTGACGGCTAGTGCCACCACCGAACTCTGACCCTTATCAAACGTTGCATACATAAAGTCGTCCAAGGAGCTCGCATGCTGCTCGTGACCGCTACGCGTGTACAACGTCTTGGTGATGTTCCGCAAGGTGCTCTCCTAGAAAATCAAAAAATGTATGCATTTTAGGATTGGTCAAGTCAAAACACATTTTTATACTATTATACCAAGGTCCTTGAAAGATTGGCATGTGCCACGCCCACCTCCGACGCCCCATCACCCCCGCCCCTTAAATTTATATTACTGGTAGTCGCCTTTAAGAACCGATAATCGACAATTCCGATTGTAAATCGATAACTCCGTATATCTCCGAACGTTTTAAAGATAGAGTAACCAAACTTGGAAGGTAATTTGCTGGTAACCTCCTCCAAAGATTGGCATACCATTTTTGGACCACGCCCACATCCGCCGCCCCCAGGAACTTCGTCCCTAGAAATTTAAAATTTACGCGCATATCTGCCGTAATTTGCAAGCTTGAGTCGCTAAATTTTGCAGGTATGTTACTTGTAACTCCCCCAAAGATCGATAAAAAAATTGGATGGCCACGCCCACTCCACCTACCTAAGCCGATACACCTGTTGGTGTAAATCGATATTCCCATATATCTCACGCAATTTGAAAAAGTCACCAAATTTTAAAGGTTTATTGCTAGTAACAGCCTTCATAAATGTGTAAAAAAAAATTTTGGACCACGCCCACTCCCGCCCACAAAAAACGATAAATGGCTGTATCTCCCGCAATTTAAGAGCTACAGTTACCAAACTTAGAAGGTATATTACTAAGATCGAACTCCCACATTTTTTGGGCCACGCCCACTCCCGCCCCCAAAACCGATAAACGCCTATATCCCCCGCAATTCAAGTATTTCTTAACTGTTTACAAATTAAGGTATAATAGTATTTCGCTGTCGGTTACGTCCGACTGCAACGTTCTATCTTGTTTTTATATACAACATTGATATTCAAAAATATTGAAAATTCCCTAAAAATCAAATACATTTGAATTATAATAATCTTTTCTAAATAATTAATTTACGAAAGTTGTTATTATGAATGAATTAATTATATCGAAATGTTTCCAAAATTAATTAATTACATAGAAATGAGTTTAACATATACGGAAAATTCATTCATTATACAGAAATATTCACTATATTTAATATATGTATATACAATGAATTACTTTTCTGTATAAATTCTACTACATAAAGAATTATATTTCCATACAATGAATTAGTTTTCTGTAGTTAAAAAACATACTTCATTAATTTTCTGTTGGCAAGCGTAAAGTTATTTTGTATTAAAATAAATAATTTTATTAAGGACTAGTTCTGATATATTCAGTAACCCCTCATCAACTTACCACGCCCAAGCTAATGTGCACATGATCCGGTTGGTTCTGGTGGTTGTGCTCATCTGAGAGCTGCTCCAGGGGCACGTTGCGATAGCGTCCGTAGCGTTTGCCATCGCCGACGACAAAGTGCCTGGTGCGATTGTCCTCGGGTCGATCGTAGTCCAGCTCGGCGGCTATGTAGTAGGGCACACCATTTTGTTGTGCCTCCTGCCAGCTGCCCAGGAGCTGGGCATCGAACGGCTGGCTCAGCGCATTGTCCACGAATTCAACAATGATGAGCAGCTTCGTCACGGGCCCATTGTTGTTGTGCACGGGTGCCAACTCCACCGTGATGGTGTTCTCTGTGCGTGTCAGAATCTTGGGTTGTGTGGGTGCCGGACTGGGCAGACCCACCTCTGTGCCGGCCATGATTGTAGCATGGCCGCATTCGTTCTCCTCATCCCCCATCTGCTGCTGCTGTTGTTGTTGTTGCTTTTGCACACAAATTGCTCGAACACTGATGTTGTAGAGTGTTGCTGGCTGGAGATCGGTGAGCTCGAATCGTGTCTCCGTGCCCTGCACTATGAATTTGGGCTGCTGGAAGGTTGGCAGTGTGGAATAGGTTCGGATCACACGACATCTGATCAGAAAGTTGGCAATCTGTTGGGTTTGCGGTGCGAGTGCTTCAGCGGCGCCAGCGAGGAGCAGCTTGCTCGATTCGTACGCATCCCAGGCGAGACTGATGCTATTCTCGCTGCTGTTCGCCACACGCAAATGATGTGGCGCCGGCTGGCGCAACAGCGTTGTTGAGTAATAGGAATGGACACCGACGCCGCCGCAATATTGCGCCTTATTCGCCATACAGCGGGTGTGACAGAGATTCTCGTCCTGTTTCTCCTGCGGCTCCAGTTGATTGGCACAGAAGCATTTTTCGGCAGCGAGCACAGCATACCTATTTCCCTGATTCTCACAGATCTCGATGCATGTTTGCGGCATCTTCGCGTACACCGACTCCTTGAACAGATCCGTTCGAGCCGTATAGCAACCGACGTAAAAGTAGACGGGCTCCTCCTCGATCACTTCCTGCACGGAAACGCCAATGGAGCTGAGCAGCAGCAGCACCACCACCACAAAGAACACGAGGCAGTTTTCGGTTGGGCGATGTCCAAACAGCATGTTTTGTGTTGTGTGTTGTTCGCTGGAATGATGAGACTTGGGTAGCCAGAGCCCCTATGGCGGAGACTTGTGTGTATTTGATTAAGCTAATTAAACACTTTGGCTGACTAATTTAAGCAAATTAAGCTCTGATTTTTCTCTTATATTGTTTTCAATGCTATTTTCTTCTTGCATTTTAAGCGCTGCTCAGAACGCGACTGTTTTTGTGCAGCTCGTTTTTTGCTTTGGTCATTTGTGTATCGTTGTTGTTGCTATTGTTGTTCTTGTTGTTGCTATTGTTGCTGTTGCTGTTGCTCTCAGCAACCATTCCAGTTGACTAATCATGCTGCTTGCGTCGACGCTGGCGTCACTGTCAGTGTCACAACTGTTGCTGTTACTTTCCATTTGTGTTGTTTACATCGTGCACGAGGCAAACATTTGATGTACCTAAGGGAGATGACTAGCACGTTCTTGTTGTTTCACGATCAAAACTGGTTGATAATCATATATATAGTTGACTCTGTCTAGCACCTGCGCGACGTTCTGAGCACAGCTTTAACAGCAGGTAAAAACTGGCACAGCACTGCCAAAACAGTGTTTAACAATTTCCAATTTAAAGTCTTACAAAATTGCTGCTAACTAATGTTGTATCGTCATATAACAAAAAATGTTTCTATTTTTTTAATTAACAGTCATAGAAAGGATTGTTAATTAATCAAAACAAACACAAAAAGAACACAACAGCTGCAGATGCCGCTCTGATTTCTACCTGACACGTTCCAACTCTGATCAGCAGACGTACAGAGAGCAAGAGAGAACGAAAAAAAAGAGTGTTGGTCTGACAACCCAGCAGCAAAAAGATCCCATTACGGATTCGATTTGTACTCTATACATTGTAAGCAATGTATCTTCGAATCCATACACAAATTGCTTTAGCGATATAAAAATGCACTTTGCCACGCGTCTGTCCAAATTAGAATAAGCAACGCTACAAAGTAAAGCATATATGAAACCAATACGTATAAGAAGTTGTCCCACTTTTATATATATAATATAAATATTTATATTCAGGAGCATTACTAAGTTATGAATGACATTCATTGTTTGCACACATAATGCACTCGGTAATAAGTATTCATTCACTAGCTAGTTCGCTGCTGGGTAGTTGAGAGAGAATTTCATGATCTCTCTCTCGCTCATTGTGTTGCTGTCAAACGGCTGCTAAGCGAACAGCGGGCGACTTGCGTGTTGTGCAGTTCACTTTTGGTTGACAGTCGCGATTGACGCCGCGACTGTCGCAAACACTGATTTTAGCTATTAGCTTTTCAATTCAATTTGATGTATATTACAATAAAGCAGAACGAAGCGACCACAGTAAATGGTAATTGTTTTGACGTCGAACGCGTCTATTTAGCATAAAGAGCGTTTGATTGCTGTTTACATTTACATGTTTAGTGGTGTGCGTGACACGATCTGCAGACTTTGCGTCGTTTGATTACGTTTCCAATTAGAATTTACAGCATTGGTCAACGTCGCAGCGACAAAGTAGAAAAAGCAAAAAAGTTGTCAACGTCATCAGTCGCAGCCACAACTAATAATTTGAATGTGATTTTTGTGTTCAACGCATTTGATATTTAATTGTGTTTGAGCGTATGTGTAAAATTAAACTCGATTACGTGCCATATTCACGCACCTGAATCTGAATAAGCGAAAGATTCACCTCTTCTTCCCCCTTTCCCCATCTGCGGTGATGTCTGTGCCAAACTAGCGCATTGTTGAATTTATTTTTGGCCACCTCTCATAATTGCAGGCCGCCGCCTGTGTCTGGCACATTATGCCCGTTCACATGCCAAAATTCAACACACACTTGCACACACACACACACACAAATATATACATACACTGTAAATTGAATAGAACTTGCGCAATTAACCGTTAGTTAAATTTGGTTGCCACTGTTTATCTGGCAACACTGCAGACGTTAACAGAAATCCTTTTTGCACATTTACAAAGCAACTTTTACGAAATCTTTCATTTTTTATTTTTTCTTTTGCAGTTGCTCAAAACAACCCGAAACATTGAAACACAAAACAACAGTTCAGCAAAGCGATCAACAAACAACACACACACAGACACGAAAATACGCACACACACACCTAAATAAATAGCATTCAGATGGAGAAGAGAACAATGGGCGGCTCGTCGGTGCAGGTCATCAAAGCATCCGAGGAACACACATTTGTCCTCGACGAGGATGCTCTCAGCGAGGTGTTGATGCGGGACGAGGTCAAGGATCGGTTTGTGTGCGTCGTTTCTGTGGCAGGTGCATTCCGCAAGGGCAAAAGTTTTCTGCTCGACTTCTTTCTACGCTACATGTACTCAAAGGTGGGCGGCCAGTGCTATTAAGTGATGCGTGTGTTTGTGTGTTTATTAATCAACACTGTTTTCTTTTTGTTCTGTGCAGTATGTGCGACATGACGTCACAGATTGGCTAGGTGATGATGCGGATCCGTTGTCGGGTTTCTCGTGGCGCGGTGGATCGGAACGGGAAACGACCGGCATACTGATGTGGTCCGATATATTCCTGCACGATTATCCAAATGGCGATAAGATTGCGATCATATTGATGGACACACAGGGCGCCTTCGATAGCCAGAGCACTGTGCGCGACTGTGCGACAGTGTTTGCATTGAGCACAATGCTGTCTTCGGTGCAGATATACAATCTCTCACAAAATATACAGGAGGACGATCTGCAGCATCTGCAGCTATTCACCGAATACGGCCGCCTGGCGCTGGCCGATACCGGCAAGAAGCCATTCCAGCGTCTACAATTTTTGGTCCGCGACTGGAGTTTCCCCTACGAGGCCGAATATGGAGCTGTTGGCGGCGATAAGATACTTAAGCGACGGCTGGAGGTGTCGGATAAACAGCATCCGGAATTGCAATCGCTGCGACGACACATCTCATCGTGTTTCACGGAGGTGGCATGCTTCCTGATGCCACATCCTGGTCTCACTGTTGCCACAAATCCAGAGTTCGATGGCCGGCTCAAGGATATAACGCCCGAGTTCAAGAACAGTCTGCGAACGCTAGTTCCCATGCTGCTCGCACCCGACAATCTGGTGTACAAGGAGATTAGCGGACAGCGGGTGAGAGCCCGTGATCTCATCCAGTACTTCCAGTCATACATGAGCATCTACAAGGGTAACGAGCTGCCGGAACCGAAGAGCATGCTGGTTGCCACTGCGGAGGCGAATCATCTAACTGCCGTTGCGGCTGCCAAGGAGCTATACAATCAGCTCATGGAGGAGGTGTGCGGCGGCACCCGGCCCTACTTAAGCACTGCTCATCTGGAGACGGAGCACATGCGCGTGAAGGACAAGGCACTGTTTCAGTTTGCCGCCAAACGCAAAATGGGAGGCGAGGAGTTTACGGAGAAGTTTCGAGTGCAACTGGACGCCGATCTGGAGGAGGTATTCTTCAACTATCGGGCGCACAACGAAAGCAAAAACATCTTCAAGGCGGCACGCACGCCCGCCGTCTACTTTGCCTGCGCCGTCATCATGTACGTGGTCAGCGGCATCTTTGGACTCGTCGGACTCTATACATTTGCCAATTTCTGCAATCTGGTCATGGGTGTGGCGCTGCTAACACTGGCACTCTGGGCCTACATAAGGTGAGTCATCAATAACACTGACTAAACCAAATCACTAAACTGATTCCATATCCTTACAGATATAGCGGCGAGCTGAGCGACTTTGGTGGCAAGCTGGACGACTTTGCCACACTCATGTGGGAGAATGTAAGCGATAAATAAGATTTATATGTTTTTATCTATTTGTGTTAACGGTTTCCGTTGCAGTTCATGCGGCCAATCTATCAGGGTTGCATGGAGAAGGGCATTCAACATGTTGCCACGCATGCGGCTGAAGCGGCAGTTGGCGGCAGTGGCAGCAGTGGCAAGCGTTCGACAAAAGCGGCTGCTGTCAATGGCAAGTTGAAGCGTTCATGAGAATACGCCCAAGTAACACAATACAAAACGAAGCCGCCTTCCGGGACACACGAGCAACAAACGATACCTTCAACTAACAACAACAACAACAATAGTACCAACAACAACAACAAGAAGAAGAACAACACCAACAACAACAATGTTGCAATAAGCAAATCAAATAACAATAGCAGCAACAACAACCACAATAGTGGTTTGCTCAGCAGCATTTGGGGCAAGTTGAGCGGAGCCATACCTGCTGTGGCAACCAAATCGTCGAGCAGCTGCACCGGCTCGGCCACAAACTCCTCATCCACAGCCTCCACAAGCAGTCGCAAAAAACGTAAATCGAAGCGCAATTAATTAAGTGGCCACAATTATCAAATTTACAATTGTCGTTTGATTTGTATAAATCTAAGTCCAAAACAACAAAAAAAAAAAAATGAATTGAATTGAAAAAAAGAAGAGAAAAACTAGCTATTAATTGCCCTAAAAGGAATATTGTTTTTTATATTACATACACTAATTTAATAGCTCAGCGCGCCGCGAAGTAATACATAACTATATATATAATAATAATAATATACATACTTAGTAAGTGGCTCGTATTTGTTGAAAATCAAATTTTAAATTGTTTTTTATATGCATCTATATATGTACCTATATTGGAAGGAAATCTTGAGACCCGATCTTTAACGCTGTAATATAAAGAAAATTGCTAACGAATTTAAACTTGTTTAATTTCCCCAACCCTCTCCCATTATTATTATATGAACAATCCTAATTCTTGCCCAATGCACATTTTGCTGTAGAAATATAAAAACAAAAGCAATTTTGATATGTATAAATGAAATAAAATGCACTTTGTTGTTGGCTCGTTTGTAAAACGTACTCAATCATATTTTCCATTATTGTTTCTCAAATTATGTGGAAACCTTAAAAAAAAAATCAAGAAAAATCATTGCCATCACAAAGTCTCAATGTTGGTAAAGGTCCTTTATTATTATTGTAGTAAAAGTAAATACGTTTTGACTATATTTTAAGCAATATGCATATATTAAAGTGTATGAAAAATAGCTTCTAGCATTTATATATTCGTCAAGTGAAAGCAAAATACATCGATTTCTTTCATCTTTTTTGAAATATTCATTTTTGTTATCTTAATTCTTGGAATTAGCAGACGTTCTTCTAAATTTGGCTTCATTTCGAGTCTTATTGGGTATCTATACCATCCATGGACCCACTCTTTTGGCGTGTTTCAAAGTAAAAAAAAAAACATTTTTAACTTGCAGCTTAAAGTTGTTAATGTGCTCGAATTCAGATCATACAATTATTTCTATTGTTTTGTAAAAACTAAAATTTGGCAAACTTTGGTTAAGCGCTTATTCAAAATTGTAATGGTAAGTGAAAAAAATGAACATTTTCTTACAACTATATTCACATTTTTAAATAATATTATTTTTTAACCTTTCTATTCAAATTAATGTAAAAACATTTCATTTTCTTCCTCTTCTTGCAATTCATTCATTTTGTCGATCATATACAATTTGAATAATCTCTGCTTTTTGGAAGAAAGTTTTTCAAAATCAGCCAGTAAACTCTTAAAAAACAATGAATTTCCATTAACTGATGGTATTTCTCTGTCTCCAGAATGTCTGATCTCAATCATTGGTGCAGCTTCACTTTCTTGAAGTAAACTTCTACTCCTTCTGGCAGTCACTTGGCTTTCTATTGGAGTAGTCTGTGAGGTATTTGAGCTCACGCTCAGATCTTCTACCGGGTCCTCAAAGTCTGCATCTTCTTCAACAGCCTCTTGTTTCCATTCGTGTTCCACGATTTTGGCTGTACTGCTGCGATACTGCCTGACGAAGTCTTTCAAAAATGACATGGAATCAGCCAAATACCATTTTTTCTTACGCTTGCCATCCAATTGCGACTTTTTGCTAAATCGTTCCCTCAAATGTCTGGAATAGGCGCATCGCAAACTTGTCCATTTGTGTTTGCAATGCCACGCTGCAATGAAAATGACGAAAAACCATTGGAAAAGCAAAAAAACAGCGCAACTAGACGAAAGAGACAAACATGCACAAAAAACAAACAACAAAAAATATACGAAAGAGACAAAAATGTGGAAACCCAAAATATACGGAAAACATAAAAGTAGAAAAACAACAAAACAGAAAAAATAAATAAAAAACATTCAAAACAACAGAAATATATGAAAGACAAAAAAGTAGACGCAATTCACCTAATATTTACAAATAAAAATGAGCAAATACTTAAAAAAAAATTATTAATTACTTTCACAATTCATTTCGCCTGATATTTCAGCCCACAATTTGTCAATAATTATTTTGTTGTTATGGTCTTTGTGTTTGAAATTGTAAATTGGCACTCGATCCTTAACTAATGATATTAGCTTTTCCACTTGAATATGCATGTCGCAGTAAATGCTGATGGACGAAATAAACTAACGGAAAAAACAATTTTCGTGTTTTTCTGCGCTGACTTTTGTTTTTTGATGGCAACAACGGCGCCTAAAGAACTTTTTGTTTTACTCTGGGTTCGATTTGCATTTCTGACAATTTAATGCACAAAACTTTGAAAAAGGAAAAGCGATTTATATTGTTTTATTTTCATTAATATATTTCCAATGTACCGATGTTTTACACGACAATATTAAACGTTTTTACACAGCTTAACAAAAGACAGCACACAAAAATGGAAATGACAAAACAACGGCGGCCGAATGATAGAAAAACTTATTGAGATAATATCGATAACGTCGACGTTTTTATTATGATATCGATGCTTTTATTGCGATTTTCTTGTTGAATCTACATTTGAAACGCGATTCGTGCCTTTTTAAATTTGGATCAAGCGCCCAGAAAATAATATGAATTATAATATGGAAACATTATTCTAGAATGTTGGTAGTTCTAAAATAGAGCACTAATTGAAAGGAAATAATAAGAAAATAACATTTGTGTTTTTATTCTTTTATTTTATGCGAATGCTTTCGTTTTTTTTTGTATATATTATTTGTATAGAAATATCATCGCCTTCTCATTGTGAATCAAATGCATTGGCTATCCAAATTTATCGACTTTTAAATGTTTCTTCACATTTTATTATTATTGAAATTGTAAGCTGTAATAATAAATAGCTTAATAGCAGCTATATTTTAATCGAGTAATAGCAAAAGACATCTATGTAAAATATTCAATTTGCATTCCTTAGTTTTTAGTGTTCTTGCAACAGCTCTTCTCTCCCTTGCTGTCGTTAGCAGCCTCATTTTTCTTGCAGCAGCCACCGCTCGAGTTTTTAGGTCTATTATTTGGGTTACAGCCACATTTTCCAGGCGATTTGCACTTGCAGCTGTCGCCACACTTTTCTGCGGTGCATTTGCATTCTGTGTAGTGAACTTAAAATTACCGATTTGTCATACATACATTATGCTAAAACACTTACCCTTCTCACAACCAGCGCAAGGCATTTTTCACAAAGTATTTTGTCGTTCAGGTTTCACAAAGAGTCGACTTCACAAATGGACACGATGACTTTGAAATTTGTCGCAGCGCATGCGCTTCAACGGTAAAAACTATCGAGGGTTGAGTGCAACAGGTAAATAACAAAAACGCTTGCATGTCATGCAGTATGACAGACCATACAACACATGCAGTTGAAAGTTTGATGATCAAGCGAGAACAGTATGCAAGCACAGTTTGAAAGCCAATAGAGAACAGCATGTAAGAACCGTTTGAAAGCCAATAGAGAACAGTTTGAATCAAACCGTTAAATATTGTGAGTAAAACTTAAAACGACTATAATTCATTAACAAAACAAGTCCATTATCTGATATGTAAAAAAGAGAGCTGAATAAATACACATAATATTAACTTATATGCTGCACTGTTTTTATTGTTATTTGCTCTTATTTTTTGTTTTTCTGTTTTGTTGTTCAATATTACATATTTTAGATTTCGATCGTTTGCTGTGACTTAAGACTAACATTTTATGCGACCCTTTTAATGGGGTTTTTTTTTATCTGTTTATCGGTTTTTCAGTTTTTGTTTTTGTTTTATTTTTAACTTTGTCCTATTGTGTTTCACATGGACAACTTACTAGACTTATGTGCGTAATTACAAGTTATTCTCACATGAACTAAAGAACGTAAAAATTATTCAATTCGTACCCCGTTCATCAGCAATTTACAATGAAAATTGTTACATCCATCCATTTGTTATTATTTAATAAAAAAGAGTTGGTTAGTTAAGTATATAATATCTGTTATATCTGTATTATCTGTTCATTTGTGTCTAACATTCAGTTACAGTGCATATATGGATAAGGAGGGGAGGTGGAGGTGGAGGAAGTGGGGAGGGGTGGGTCTAGTGAATACGATACGAAACTAAACCAAAATGTAATTAGCAGCGTAAAACGTACCTACAGATTTCTACTACAACATATATATATATACGATATATTAGCGTCTCATAAGCCGTTTTTCAACACACATTCATATTTGTTTTAAGTTTTTCTTTTTTTTAAATATCTTTTTTCTTTTTCTTTTTTTTTTTGCTGTCGTATTGTTGCCCTTGATGCATTTGTTTATTTGGCATTTCGAAGTGCGTAACAAGATTTTTTGAACTTGTTACCTAATTATCAATTTGAAATGGGGGAATTTTGGATGATTTCATGGAAGTCTTAAAATAGTAACGATTATCATTATTGCTAACTGTATGGATGCTTGTATGTATGTATGTATGTATTTATGGATGTGGTATGCATGTATTTATATATGTATATATTTATATATGTATGTATATATGCGTGTCGATGTAGATGTGGATGTGTGCGTGTGTGTGATTGTGTGTGTGAGTTACATAACTATTTGAATTGATGTGTTACCGCTTGAATATGTTGCTAGATTAATTTTAATTTAGTATAACTGTCCTTGTTCAAAAATCGTTCGCCTCCGCGTGCCTCGGAGGAGGCATAGCACCAACCTTGGGTTGTTCAAATCATTCTTTGCATCAACTTTTGACCTTTGGCCAAAAATTCGTAGTAGTAATGCCTATGAGAGCCTCAGCGTCAGCCAGAGAATAGCCATTGTTATCGATTGCGCCGTCAAGCCTGCCGCGTCATCATCATGCCATCATTATCATCATCATCATTATCACCATCATCATTCAAATGGCTTGCCGTAAAATAAAATGCTTAGCAAATCATTGAACGACAACTAAATTTGTGTCGGACTCGCCGCCTGGGACGTGGATGCAACAACGCTGCCGGCGGCGGCGCTGATGGGTGGGACGACGCTGTTGACCACAGCTGCAGTTGCCGCCGGCAATGGTTCATTGAATGTGTCCGTCGCCTCCTGATCCTGACCGTTGACCGACTTGGGCTTCAGAGGCAGAGTTGCGTGTAAATTCATTTCGCTTGTATCAATCTCAAAATTGTAATTGCCCTGCAGTATATCGTCCTCGGGCTCCGGCGGTGTTGAGGCACCCTTGGGCCTGGCCCGGTTTGCCGCCGCCGCAGCAGCGGCTGATGTGGACGCCTCTACGGGTAACTCTTCACTGGGCAGCTCTCTGCTGATTGGAGCTGCTGCACTGGACACACTTCCCCCGTCTCTTTTGATGATGGTAAAAATGCTTTGTATGTAGGATTCCATGGAGAGCAAATTGCTCAGACGCCGCTTGCGCTCCTCGTTGGCCCGATCCTGAGCGGTTTTCTTGTTGGCCGATTTTTTATTACGCTTGGGTGTCGGCTCCAATTCATCTTCCAGCTCCGTTTCGTCATCGGACGAGGGAATCGATCCTTTCTCCTGCTTCTCGGAAGCAGGACTAGCCATATGCTCATCCGCGTAGTCAGCAGCTGGTGTCGCTGGTTCCGTTGCAGCGACAGCAGCCGGTGCAGCTTCAACAGCGTCACCAGCAGAGTTACTGGCAATTTCCATGGACACATCCGACGTGCTGATCTTATCGATCGATTCGGACTTTTCTTTGCCATCTGGCGAATTATCTGCGGTCTCTGCCTCCGACTGGCCGGCTGATGACGTTTGTTCCTTCTCCTTGCCGGACTCACGTTTTTGCTTCTTGTTTGGGAATTGATCTGCAAAATGAGATACAATATTTAACAGATTTATCATATTATGGACACATAACTGGGAGTACAACCAACCTCGCTCCACTTCCTTCTGGAAGCGCTCGCTCTTGTTAAGCAGAGCCCTCAACGAACCGCGGAGTTCCTTGCGCACGGAGGTCGGCACACCCGTCGCCTGGGCAATAATGCGTATCGCAAAGAGATCACCGCACAACTCCTCAATGTCATCCTTGGAGTGCATGCCATAGTTAATCGTGTAGATCATCCGAGCCACAGGCAGCTGTGCGGCCACTTTGTGATAATACAGCTCCAGAAACTCTCGCACAAAGGTATCCTTCAGCATGCTCCGTTCATCTCTGAGCACATTATGCAGATACTCGATTAGTAACGGATTCTTCACAAGCAGCTCCGAATATCTAAGGATACAAAATTGAATGAACTTTAATAATTCCTCAGAATAATTATAAAAAGATGACACAAAATATACATAAATTTGACAGTGTGACAGCTATTTGTTGTAAACAATCCAAATTCATTAATTTTTGGATAAGCCAAATTAACTGATTGATTAAGAATATATAAATTCGGAGTGCTTAACTCACTTGTGTGTCAGCGTATTGTTGTGTATGCCCACCCAGAATTTGGGAAAGTAGTTGAAATGGAGCGGTGTCGACTCAATGGCCACCAGGCAGTGCAGCTTGACGAGAGTGTCGTTGAGGGTGCCCGTGTTGATGCACATGCGCAGCATGACATCGATGAAGTCATGATACGGCCTGTAGAAGGCATCCACTTGGCCATCGTATTCGGTGTCGAGGCCCCGTGGCGCCAACTCCGACAGGGCGATGCACATTTGCACCATGGGCCTGGGCGGTCGTGGTGAGTTCTTCGCACCCAGTGGCCACGGAGTTTGTTTGGCACCGCGACGCGGAAAATAGGGTCCCAAGGGCCCAATTGCGTTGGGTGCATTCGCCACCGACAAATGGCAGTTGATTAAAATGGGCGCCAGTATGCTGGTGGCCTCCAGGCTGGTGTTGCGCACCAGCTCCTTGAGCACCTCCAGCGCCATGCGACTAATCTCCGGCGAGTTGAATGTGTTCAGCAGCGTCGCCAGACGCTTGATGGCATCGGGCAGCGCCTTGGCCAATGCCGAGTGTTGATGCTGTTGGCGCAGAAAATGCTGTTGCTGCAACTGCATTTGTTGCAATTGGAGATGCTGCTGCATTTGCTGTTGCAGCTGCTTCTCCTTCTGCTGGGGCGTCTGTGGAGCTTGGGTGCACTGCGTCTGCTGTTGCTTCTGCAGCAATTGTTGCTGCTGCAATTGCAGCTGCTGCTCCAGTTGCTGTTGCTGCTGCTTCTTTTGCGCCGGGTTGTCGGTGCGCATGCGCAACGTGGCCAGCAGCAGCACCATCTCCCCGAGCAGATCCAACAGATCCCCAGCCACATGGCAAGCGGTTGCCTCGTGATGCATGGAATGTAACGTGTGCAACGCCTCGAAGCACATCTCAATGCCGCCATTGTAAATGACCAGCATCCGGTCATCGTCGTTGTCCACTGCAACGAAATAGAGAAATGAAGCATTAATTCTTTGCCTTGAATGAGGATTCTTAGATTCTTTATAAAAGCAATCGTCACAACTAATCAGATATAATTAGCAAAAAGTCAGTTTCTATGTCAAAAATAAACACGTTAATAAACAAATTGAAATTGAATATAAATTGGTTGGAAAATAACTAAATATTATTATCCTTGCACAATAAGTAATATATTTAAACCTGGTATATTATAATTTTGTGGAATATTCAGTTTACAGCCAGTTGTGAGTAAGAGAATATTTAAATATAATTTTTTAAAAACATTCACAAAACTATAATACAATTTCAAACTAAGATGTCCATTCTGTCTTGCTTAATTCGAGTTTAGTTTAGAAATAAAAAAATATTGTTTTTTTTTAAAACATTTTTCTATGTTATAAATGATGGTACAATTGGGAAAAATGATTGTTTAAGTTAGAAAGTTGCATTTTCATTTTATGCCATGTTTACGAGGGACAGTTTCCTATCAATGATGGAGTTCAAGAAGCTATAAATAGATGTAAAGTCGTTTTTGAAGTGTCTTCTCTATTTACTATTTTATCTTAAAACAAGATAGAACGTTACAGTCTGACGTAACCGACAGCGAAATACTATTATACCTTAATTTGTGTACAGAGTCATTAGGGGCGGGAGTAGGCGTTGTCCAAAAAAATTATAAAGAAGTTTCCCAATAATCTTCCTAACTAACTAACTTGAATTGCGGGGGATATGGGCGTTTATCGGTTTTGGGGGCGGGAGTGGGCGTGGCCCAAAAAAATTTTGGAGTTCGATCTTAAAAATATACCTTCTAAGTTTGGTAACTGTAGCTCTTAAATTGCGGCAGATACAGGCATTAATCGTTTTTTGTGGGCGGGAGTGGGCGTGGTCCAAAATTTGCTTTCCACATTTATGAAGGGTGTTACTAGCAATATACCTTTAAAATTTGGTGACTTAAGTTTTCAAATTACGTGAGATATATGGGCTTATAGACTTACACCAACAGGTGTATCGGTTTAGGTAGCTGGAGTGGGTGTCGCCATCCAATTTTTTTTCGATCTTTGGGGGAGTTACCAGTAACATAACTGCAAAATTTGGCGACTCTAGCTTGGAAATTACGGCAGATATGCGCATTTTAAATTTCTAGGGTCGAAGTTCCTGGGGGCGGCGGATGTGGGCGTGGTCCAAAAATTTGTATGCCAATCTTTGGAGAAGGTTACCAGCAAATTACCTTCCAAGTTTGGTTATCGAGTTATCGGAGTTATCGATTATAGGCGCAGGTGTGGGCGTGGCACCACAAATTTGTTATCGGTTCTTAAAGGCGACTACCAGTAATATACCTATAAAATTTGACGTTCCATACTCAAAAACTGCGGAAGATATAGCCATTTGAAAATTTTAGGGGCGGGGGTGATGGGGGCGTCGGAGGTGGGCGTGGCACATGCCTATCTTTCAAGGACCTCGCCAACAACCTACCAACCAAAATTGGTGACTGTATCCATTAAATTGTAAGAGATATGGGGATTTATCGATTTGCCAAAATCGAATTTATCGAATTTCTAGCTCCCTAGTGGACTTTGGTCCAAACCCAAGACACTTTAACTTTTGAGGGTACTTTCCAGTATACGTTCTAAGTTTCAAGTCTCTATCTCTAAGAGTGTCGGAGGAACGCGCGTTCATACAGACGGACGGACGGACAGACAGCTTGACGGACATTGCACAAAACCAATATACTATTATACCGATTTGGTATTATACCGTTTTGGAATTTTTGTATAAACATTTGAGTCTATTTTAAAAATGTTTGTCATATTTTTATATTCCAATTCCGATTGATCAATGCAATAGGATCTTCCTTGCAATCGTATGTTTTAATTACAGCTTACCCAGTATTTTGAGCGCACTGATGAGAGTGGACCAGGAGACCCGTGCATCCAGGCTGCTTGTGTAGGCCACAATGACGGAGCGCCTGAAGGCGATGACATCCAGTTTTTCCTGTTCGCTGGCATCCGAATGGCGGGTGGCAAAGAGCGCCATTAGTTTGAAGAGCTCATCAACAGCGGCCGCATATTGTGTGGGATGCGGCGTGATGTTTTTGAAGGCCCACTGTAGATTCTGATGCTGCGCCAATTGGCGGGTTAGTGCTCGACTCTGCTCACAGCACAGACGCAGCAGTCCATAGTAGGCGGGCAGCATGGACCGATTGTAAGTAACAATTTCCGAGTCATCGTGATCGGCACTGAATGGAACAATGTTTTTTTTTTGATTGATTGATGGAACCGTAACGTAACACGGGATTCATTAACAATAGAGTGCCTTACAGTATATAGTTAAATGCAATGTTCCGGGTAATCTCCGGACAGTTGGCGACCATTGCCGCATTTTCGGGGCAGTCGACAAGCGAATGATGCCAGAAGGTGAGCAGTGCGTGCTTGTTGTGATGCGCCGGTACGCTGGGCTCGGAGAGACGCGGATGGAACAGCTCCCACAGGGAGCGCATAAACGAACCTATCTGTAAGCGTATAAATAACATTTTTAGCTATTGCTGCGATCGGATTGGGATGCAGTGCTGCCAAACTTGCCATTAGTTTTTCAGTCTTTGAAACCATACAGTAGCTGAGTAGATTAAAATAGGCGGTCAGCTTGGTGGTGCCATGTGCTCCAATGTCCGCGTACACTCGCGCCGGGCGCAGCAGCCGCAGTAGCAATGTGATCACCTGATGCAGCACCAGTTGAGCATCGCTGTTGATGTCGCTGCAAGTGCAAGATAACAAAAAGACAAATTCACATAACGCTGCCATCAACCCAGCCATCATCAGGTTGTTGGATCTTTACCGGTAACTGTGCGGATTGAGGGCCAACAACTTGTGCTGCGAGTGAGCGCGAAAGTTGGCCCGAAACGGTTGCGAGGGCACCAATGCCACCAGCAGGCAGGCAGCGGCTACAACAATATGAATACAAACTGAGATTTGGGGGACCGATAGATGTCAAATGTTAGCCATCGCCTACCATTTCTTACGCGAGTATTATCGTGGGCGAGCAGAAACTGTTCCAGCCATTGCTCGGCGGACTGCAGAATCCAGGCATGGGCGATTTTATTTTTCGTCGCCTGCAGCGACAGCCAGTCAAGGACAGACTGTGGACAGTACTCTGCCGCATCCCACATGCGGGGCAGCACTAGCTGAGTGAAACAGGGCAGGCCAACGGGTCCGCCCTGCGTTTCGGTGAGCAAAGTGAGCAGCTTGAAGAATGGGGCACAGAGCTCGGTGTGTTTGGTGACCGAGGCGAAGAGCATACTGATGATTTGGGTGGCCAAGCGATCGTCCCAGCGGCAGAGCGCATGGATTAAATGCTTTGTCTGGTGCGGATTAATGCCGTCCTTTATTTGTTGATACAAAAATGGAAAGCCCTACGAAATATATGTGAAACAAATAAATACACACATTCATTAGATATGTTGGATTGCTTGGTTTTTGGTGGATTTATGTTATGATTTTTGATAGTTTTTGATAATTGATGTTAAAACGATGTGGTTGTGAGCTTGAATTGATTGATGATTGATTAGATGACATATATCAATCCCATGAGAGCTTTTTCAGTATCACCTTTCCACCGGCAATGGCATTGAAGTCTTTCGGCGACAATCTCAATCGGAAATCGGCACCCCTCGAACGCTCCACGAGACTGGCACAGAGTGCAATCATTTTGTCTAGCGACGCTGGACGCATTTTTTCAACTGAAAGCGCTTCATCCGACGAATTGTCCTCGTTGTCCGAGCTGATGTCAATCTGCAGTGGAAAACACACACATGGTTCAAATATCAGTTTTGATCGATTAATGTTTGTGTGTTTCGCTGTCAACTTACACTATCCGTTTGCTTATGGCCTAGATAGAAGTCGACCAGGCTCTTGAGTACGCCGATGCGCAACAGAAACAAGGCCTCCTCATCGCCCATGCGCGAGAAATCGCACATTAGGCTAAAGTACTCGGACAGATGGCGCAAATGCGAGCGAGCTCCATGCTCCAGCAGCGAGATTAGCGAGCTTATAAAGCGTGTCACACACGATGCCTGACCAATCAGCTCCCTGTCATTTTCATCCGTCTCAACGCCCAGATACAGATCAGCATGTGTCGCACTACAAATAAAAGTGGTAAGTGTAAGTTGCAAGTGCAATCGACAGTTCATTTTAAATGGGGCACTTACCGCAGCCGCTGTATGACATGAACGACCAGACGCTGAAACATTTGACGCACCATTTGATTTGGACACTGGATTAGCACCTGTACAGGCCAAAATGGTTCCACAGACATGTGCGATAGGAACCATTCACAAGCCTCTTCACTGGCATTAAACTGCTTTGTAAGCAACTCCACCCAAGGCACCATCGTGGGCTGTGAATAGAAATAGTTATGGTTTGAAAATTATTATTATTAATGTGTTTTAAATTCAATTTCGAAGTTTTTAAAGGATAAGGTTTGGTTTTAAATAATAAAATTAAATAATAGTTAAAAAATAAACGACCTAAACTTAATATTATTATTATTTATATTATATTTATTGAGATTTGTTGATATTGGAATGCTCACCTTTTCCTTGGCATGTATGAATGTTTCAATAAAAAACGACACAGACAACTTGGCCGCCATGCAGGTGACGTCCGTCTCCGAGATTAACGTCTGTGGTATGTGGCCGCAAATCTGCCACATGAAGCTGCAAGCAAAGTCCAAAACAATTAGCAACAATATACTTTTATTGAGATTGCAATTTTGGGTACTCACTTGAAGTAGGTGTGCTCAAAGATATTGCGATCTTGCAGGAACTGTCTGTTGTCCTGCCATATCCAATCTTCTAGCTCCTTGCTCAACAATGGACGAAACTGTTGTGGCTTAGTGGACACTTTGGCTTCCGCGACGACGGCACCCTTTGAGGTTGACGCCTGCGGTGGTTCTTTGTTATTATTCGACTTAAAATTATCACAATTGGCTGTTATTTGCTCCTCCTCTCCCTTCTTCTCATCATCCTTCTTGCCGGACTCTTCCTGTGGCTGCTGCTGCTGCTCTGTCGGCAACTTTTCCGTTTGGCTCTCATCCGTCTCTTTCTCCAGCGGCTGTGCCTTAAGTTGTGGATGCGCCTCGTCCGCATTTATGGAATCTTTTTTGTTATTATTAATTAGCGTCTCCGCTTTAAGGGGTTCGTCCGCTTCGGGCTTATCCTCGTTTGTGGGACTTGGCGTCGGCGTCGCCAGCAGCTCCGAGTGGCGACGCTGCAGATGTTCCGGCAGACGTCGCTCATAGAATAGCATATACGCAGAATTGGTCTTCTCAAAGCTAAAGTCCAAATACTTTTCGGTCACCGAGTCGTACGTTTTGCTCTTTAACATGAAAATGGGAATATGTTAGTGGAATAATCTTTACTTGAGTTAGTAATTGAAGACTTACTGTCATCTCGCCACCAAAGCACTCGGCTGCTATTTGCGAGGGATCAAATGGCTTCACCTCGGCATCATTGAAGAGGAACCAACGCTCGTGCGGATGATAATTACTTTTCGTACGCTCCTTGATAAAGCTGTAATAATGTCCACCATCCGCGGTTCCCGTGTGCACCGTAACGCCAACCAATTCGTACCTGCAAGCGCACAAAAATTGTTTCGTTATCAAAACGAGCATAAACAAGTAAGAACGCTGTAGTCGAGTGAGCTCGACTACCATATACCCTGAACCAAGCTTTAAATGCATTATAGGTTTATCGGTTTTGGGGGCTGGAGTGGGCGTGGCCCGATCTTAGTAATATACCTTCTAAGTTTGGTAACTGTAGCTCTTAAATTGCGGGAGATACAGGCATTTATCGTTTTTTGTGGGCGGCAGTGGGCGTGGTCAAATTTTTTTTTTCCACATTTATGAAGGGTGTTACTAGCAATATACATTTAAAATTTGGTGACTTAAGGTGTCAAATTGCGTGAGATATATGGGCTTATCGACTTACACCAACAGGTGTATCGGTTTAGGTAGCTGGAGTGGGCGTGGCCATCCAATTTTTTTATCGATCTTTGGGGGAGTTACCAGTAACACACCTTCAAGCCCTGCCAACAACCTACCAACCAAAATTGGCGACTGTATCCATTAAATTGTGAGAGATATGTGGAATTTATTGCTATTAGAAATCTAAATGTATCGATAATTCAGAAACTGAGGCAGTTATCGATAAAATAAAGCAAACTTGATCTGCGCCTGGTATACGAGATCTTATATTCCAAATTTGAAGTCTCTAGCTCTTATAGTCTCTGAGATCCGCGTGTTCATACAGACGGACAGACAGACGGACAGGGCTAGATCGACTCGGCTATTGATCCTGATCAAGAATATATATACTTTATGGGGTCGGAGATGCTTCCTTCTGCCTGTTACATACATTTGCACAAAACCATTATACCCTTTTTACACATTTTTAATGGGTTCAGGGTATAAAAATGGATAACATCTGATGTGGAGTCACTTACTCATAGCACTCCTCGATATCAGCGTCCAGTGTCGCCTCAGCCTTTTCGTTCTCTGCCGCCTCGAGATCTTCGCGCTTCCGCTTCTCGCGATCCTCCTTGTACTGCTGCGGCATCAGCGTCTTCTCCACATAGTGGCACATATTGAGTCGCAGCGGGAACGAGAAGTGCGTGTTGACCTTCTCCTTGAGCATGGTGACCATGTTGAACGTATATCGCATCGTATTGAAGCACAGAATCTGTGGCAGCTTCTTGAAGCAGGCGCGCTTCTCGGCGCGCACCTTCTTGCCGCACTGCGAGCACGTGTACATGTTGTCGCCCTCGAGCGTATCTTTGACGGTCACCTCGTCGAGCGACTCCTGCAGATTGCGCATATCCGCCACCTGGCAGCGAACCGTATAGAATTCCTCGGCGGTGCGCGAGACATGTCCGCAATCCAGTGAGACCACATTGTTACTTAAGGTGCCGCAGAACAGACGCTTCACCAAATGCTTCAGATCCGGTGTCATCTCCTCCAGCTTCGACACCAGATCAATAAAGAACTCGGCCATATCCTTCTGCTCGCCCGTATTCAGCGGCTGATGATCCATCTGATAGACCCGACAAAAGCTGCGCGGATTATACGCCTTGCGCTCCGATTCCAACAGATATGCGAACATCCGCTGCAATTCCAGCAGCGTCGGCGCATGCTTCTGTGCCCCGGCTGGGGGCAGGCGTAAAATTGCGGCACGCGCCTGTGGCATCATGTACAGATGCTGGATGCAGCTGGCCATGTAGCAGGTGGCACCCAAATTCGTTAGGCCAACATAGCCGCACTCGGCCCGGCCCTCGTCACGTGGCCAATAGTCCCAGGGATAGGGCTGCTTTGGTCCGGACTTATGCTGCGCCAGCAGGCGACCATGCAGATAGCCATAGTTGGTGGCACAGCCGCGGGACAGCTCCACCAGCAAATCGTAGGCAGCGGCACGCGATGTGGCCGATTTGCATTTGGGCTTCTGGCGGTTCGCCGGCGAGGGCATCTCGAACAGGAACTCGATGAGCTGCTCAATGAAGCTGAGCGCCTTCGCTCTGTACTTGTAGCTGGTGTCGTACTTGATCAGGTTCGACATGAGATTGAGCAGCCCGACCAGGCCATCATCCTGATAGCCGTGCCGCAGTTCGTGATAGTCCCGGCTAAGAATGCTCTCCGAGATGCTCTCGCACAGCAGCTCGATATCTATGCGCTCCTCGGCGACCATTTCGGGCGTCAAAGTGTCCACGAGTCGCGCCAGCAGCCAAAAGTAATCCCGACACGCCGGCCCATAAGGCTCCTTGCCCTCCTCGGAGAGCAGAAACTGGGTGTGCTGCACCGAGGAGCTCATCTGCTCGGCACGCGGCAGCAGCGCGATCAGCTTGTGCAGCAGCGGCGCCAACAGCAGCCGATAGCTTTGCGAATTGCCCAAACAGATGCGATAGAGACCAGCGCAGATTTCACGACGCACCGCCGGCTCCGGATCCTCGAGTATAAACTTCTGCAGCCAGGTGCATTTCTCCGGCTGGGACCAGAGCAGACGACGGGCCTCTGACGAGGCATGCACAAAGCTCACCAGAATATTCATGGTGAACTGCACCAGTTGGGCGCGTCCCCAGAAACCAGTGCGGAGCTGATGGAACTGATACGGGAACACCAGCGAGGCGGCGCCGGCGGACAAATGCTGATGCACCTCGTCACTGAGAATGCTCGAGAGACGCTGCAGACACTGCGGCACCTCCATTAGCTGCAGCATGAAGGCATGCGGACGCGACATCAGCACGTGTGCATCTTGCGTCTGCAGCTCCTCGAAACCCAACAGCCACAGGATGCGCAACAGGCTGGCGAGGCAGTCGTGACGCCACTCGTTCAGCGCCAGCTCCTTGGCATGGGCGCTCTGCTGTAGCTGGCCGCCGCTGAAGATCTCGTACAGATGCTGCAGTCCGCCGCACTTGATGAACGCCTCGCTCCACTTGCTGCTCTCGCCGAGCAGCACACTGCGCACGGAAGCCGCCGTCGTCGTCGCTGGCAAGATGCTTGCTGCTGCCGCCGGCGCTGGTGGCGGTGGTGGTGGTGTCACACAGCCAACTGGACGCTCCAGCTCGATGGGAGCATCGATCTTCTTCTGCCGCTTGCTTATCTGCTTCGGTTGGTTTTCTTTGTCGACGCCGCTGGAATGGAATTCGGTGATATCCGCATCGCTGCCGGAGCGTGGCGTCGACGGTTGTGTCGTCGCCGTCGTGTCCAACTCTGAGCAGCCGATCAGCTCCTTGCTGCAATCACTGCCACTGCTGCTCCGTTTTGGCTCCGGCGGCTGTTCGTTGCTGTTGTGCCGTCGATTGGTGCCCTTCTTGAGGCGTGGCTGCTCCACAATGACCAGACTGCCATTGGAACCGGCAGCAGCAGCGCCCACAGCGGCCGCTTGACGCGGTGCACTGCTCAGCGCGAGGCTCTCGACGATGTGCAGGGAGTACATGAACTTTTGCAGATTGCTGGGATCGAGCAGTTCGTTAAACTTCTGTTTGATTTGCTTGCGCTTGTTGGCCAGCTGCTCCTGATCGCCGACGGCGTCCAGTTGCTGTAGCTCATTGAGATCGTTGACCAGATTCTTGAACGCATCCAAAATGTGCGGATTCGTTGGCAGCATCGCCAATATGTCCCAGACACGGCGCGACAAAAGCTGCGCCTTGGTGTGATGCTGCAGATGCACCGTGGATGATTGTGGCTTCATGTCGCCCAGCGTCTGCATCAGACAGAAGAGTTTCTCAAAGTACTTCGGCTGCAGTAGCAGCACCGTCGGCAGACATTCCTTTGGCGGTGGCGGCAACATCGATGGATGCTCCACATTTGTCTCCTTGCGCCGCGCCCCGCGTCCGCCCAACGAGACGTACACAATCTGATTGTCCTTGAAGCCGGCATCGCCCAGCGTCCGCTCATCATAGTCCGAGGTGAGTTCCTGGCCCTGTGTTATTATCCGCAGCGGACCATCGCTTAAGAGCAGGCCCAGCACTGGCGCCGTCATGCCCGACTGCAGGCTCTCCCACCACTTGGACACCTCCGCTTTGAGATCGGCAATCAGATCACAGGCATGCATCTGCAGCAGACTCTTCTCCGCCAGCCCAGCCTGTTGCAGCACAATCCTCAACGGTGGACCGGCGCCCTCGTTCTTCAAATTGCTGTGCGAGCCAATCCCCTTGCCCTCGATTGCCCAGCGCCGCAAGTGGAACGCATAGCGTCGCCTAAACGTGTCCAGGTGCGTGTTCAACAACAGCAAGCCACGCTGCACTCGCATCAAGGCATTCTCATCCTCAATGCTGAAAAAATAAAATAATTTAAATGGTTTTTATTTATACGGAAATTAGAGGTATATGTAAACATTTATGGGAACGATCGGTCAGATGGTAAGTTCATATATGTAAAAATTTATGGGAACGATCGGTCAGATGGTAAGTTCATATATAAACATTTTAGAATAATTATTTAAAAAAAAACAGTTACGAATTTATCCAGAGACACAATCATAAGTTTGAGAGATCTTTAGATCTCAGAAATTTAAAGATTATAAAAACAAAATCTTTCCCAATTCACGTATTGATAAAAATTGAATGTTGCTTAAAAAAAGTGTTTGGCTTCATTTTATGTGTAAAACTAATTATTAATTTAAATATTGAAAACATGATTTGCAAAAATTTTGCTGTCAAGTTTGCTTTCACAATTCTATAAGAAAGTTGTTTTAATATGTCTTTTAAACATCAACAGAAAAATACAAAAAGGTACAAAATAAATTGTATATTTAAATTAAATTATATTAAAAATTGGCGAAAAAAAAAATAAATAAAATAATTCGCACAACACAATAATTAGAAGATGACCAACAAAAAATTCATGCATGCGAAAATGATTCCAGATTCTATTTAAGGCACGATTGGTTGCAACTTACCATTCCAATGCTGTTGCCGCCTGCACCAAGTTGTCCATGCACTGGGATACGAACTCCTTTTCCAGGCGCAGCTGCTGGCCCATGTAGTACATGTTGATGTATTGGATCGCTGCCAGCGAGACCTCGTTGCTCTGGGCACGCAATGCGATCTGCCACAAGTGGTACATGCCCACGGCACTGGAGTTGGCGGTGATGGCATCGCTATGCTTTTCGTACTCGGCCATGGCGATGCGGGCGAAACTGCACAGCTGCTGGAACAGGCCTAGGGCAACCATGGAGAACTCTTCGGGTCGCAGTTCTGGGAGTTTTTTCAAGTATAAATGTTGCAGGGCATCGATGCCCAGGGCATGTTGATCGCCACCCTTGGTTTGTGCCTGGAGCCACGAGAAGTAGCAGTCGGAGCACTCGGGATCATGCGCCAGCCACTCCCACAGTGCGTCCAACTGATCCAGCGTGAGACGAAAGTTCTTTGGCGAGCCCACCGACGAGAAGATCGATGACAGAAACTGCAGCCGCACTGAAACCTGCGTCTTGTGCGAATACAGCTGGAGGCCCAGCTGCTGCTGCTGCTGCTCCCCATTCTGATTGATCAGCAGCTCTGCATGCCGCCTGGCATAGTGGCGAATGTTGTTGAAAAAGCACTGCATCATGCGATGATTGCGCTCTGCCCACAGCGTCATTGTGTGCGTGTCCGATGGCCGAAACTGCTGGAATGAGGCAAACAGCTTCGGCAACAGTCTCAAGCTGACAATCACACTGCGATTGCTTGCCACGTTCTGCAGACAACCCTCAATGAACTTTGTGCGTAGCTGGCGGTCCATGCTGAAGCAAAGCAGCGTCGCCAGTGCCTTCTCCGCCTCCAATGCCAGAGATTCGCCAAGCTGACCCTGGAAACACAATGCATGAAGTTTAATCAGTAAATGATGCAGTTAATCATAGTATTCTTAAAACTTAGCCAAGATATAGCTCAAACCTAACAAAGAAATAATATACGGATTCATACATATATAACCAACCTAAACTTATATTTGAATAATCATTAAATATCAAGGAAAATATCTCTCCAGTTTCTCCCAAAATATCAAGATTTAAACTGAATTAATATTTCTATAAAATAATGGATAAAATATAAAGTATCGTCAGATTTGGTTTGTATTCATCAACAACCAGAAAATAAGTCTAAGAACATAATATTTGTGGAGGATTCATATTTCAATGTCATTAAAGACCACGGAATAAGACATCTTTAGTTTTGGAATTTGAATCTTGAGCTGAAAATACTTTAAAATGTACTCACAATTTTGTCGTCCTGCAGCAGATCCCAGAGTAACGTATTGCCCGGCTGGCAGACATCGTTGAGCTTGAAGGAGGGCTGATTGTTGGCCGCCTTAGGTGAGTGCTGCTGCTTGCTGCTGCCCTCCATGAGATCCACATCTGAGTCGGACTTTGATTTGACGGCGGCGGCTGCAGCAACAGCGGCCGCTGCATTCGCCTGATGTCGCATGGCCGCCAGCGATTGTTGCGCATTGCCGGTGGCAACAGCGGCTGCGGCTACAGCAGCGGCGGCAACGGCCACATTTGATTCACCGGACTTTTGCATGGCCACGGCAGATTGAACGGCCATCAGAGCAACAGCGGCGGCAGCTGCAAAACCCGGTGCAACATCACCACAATTTGGGGCAGTCACACGGCCCACATGCGAATTGACAAGTTGCGCCAATTCCTCCTCGCACGGCGACACATCCTCGTCATCGAAGTCGGCGAGATTCTTCTCCGATTTATTGCTCATGGGCGAGGAATAGCTGCCATCATTCTCGGCGCCGCTCAGCAGTTCGCTGATGTTCGTCTCGGCAATGGCACGTATATAGGGTCCTTCGCCGTGCAAATGTTTGAGGACAGCGGCGGGCACCAGTTGATGACCGGCTCCATCGCTGCACTCATCGCTGTCCGCGAGCAGTTCGCCATCGCCATCGGCATCGCCGTCATCGCTGCTGGGCACATCCTCGGCACCGTCCCATATTTCGACAAGCTCATGCGGCAGCAGAAGCTGCTGTTGTTTGTTGCTGCTGGCTTTTGGACGGCGGCGCTTGTTGCTCGTTTTCTTGCGATGCATCTGCAGCTCGAGAGCAGCTCGCGATTGCAGCTCCTCCTCGCTGCTGGTGTTGTCGATGATGTTAACAATGCGATGGTTTCTAAAAGCACACACAGAAACGCCAGTCAGGTAAAAATTAATCTTATGTATCATCAATTGGACTTACTTGATGTCCACCTTGGCTATGTCCTCGCCACTCAGCTGTTTAACCTTCTCGGTGGTGGGATCACAAATATGCCGCCTGTGTCTGGCCTGCTTGCAAGGTGTTACCCCATCGACTGGACTTTTGTGACCACCACCACTAGCACCACCGCTGACACCGCCGCCACCACCGCCGCCACTAGCAATGCTGCTGTCGTCGGCGCCGACATGATCATCCTCAGTGTTGCTGCCCTCGATGCTGCCGCTGTCCGAGCTGGAGGCCGTCACATTCGCGCCAAGCAAATGGTCTTGCATCAAATTCATTTGGCTGCGCGTGCAATCGCGCGTCCAAATCAACTTGGTCAGCGCGGAGGCAATGTAAATGCTTTGCTCCGTGTGCTCCTTGGGATCCATGCGGCACAGCAGAGAATACAAATGCATGGCCGGACGTGGAGCCAGATTCTTTACCAGTGCCGGCAAAATATCAAATATGGTCTTAGAGCAGTGCTTCAGTTGCGTTGCCTGCCAAATTAGCTTGATGTCCTCCTCCGAGATCTGATTCTCTACGGCCAAAAAGTTGAGAAGTACATGCGCCTGCTTCACAATCTCCACGTGCAGATTCGGCCCAAACAGATGCTGCACAATCTGATTCTCAGTCAGCCAGTTGGCAATGCGCTGACCAAAAAGCTCCACCTCGTTGACCGTCTCCGTTGTGCAGATCTCATTGAATAGATTAATGTGAGCATTAATCTGCGCCATGCCTAGAAAAAGGTAAAATATTTGAAATAAAGTTATAATCAAAAGTTTGGTTTTTCATTATATATATATTATTTTATATATATATACAATTGATTATTAATGATTGATTATTAACGTTATTATCTCATTAACAATATTAACACAAAATCAGTTAATCCAGAATCTGCTAGCATTTTTAAACATTAGTTTTGAAATTGATATGAAGATTATGGATATAAATACAAATAAGTGAAATAAGCTAAACATTTCAATGGTCAACTTGAGATCTTTTAAGCTCTTATTAGGCATCAAAACATGAGCTAAACAATCTCTTAATTTAATGTGGTAACGTTTCTAAATATTATTCTATAATTGAAAGCGAAGCTTACAAAAAAATATTTAGCAATGATATTTAAAAGTTAATTTAAGTGATATAAGCTAAGTATTTTAATGACAAGTTCGATGTTTTCTAAGCTCTTATTAGGCATCTCAATAAATCTCAATAACTTATGAATATAAATACTAAGAATATTTAGCAAATATTTAAAATTCATTCAATTCATTTGACCACTCACCAGCCAAACGCATCGTCAGTGTTGTGGATGTGAAATACTTGAAGGCCAGCGCCAGGCCCTCGGTATCAAAGTTGACCGCCACGTCGAGGGGATCCCGCATGGAGGACCACACAAAGTCAGCCATGGCACGCGTCGCCGCTGAGCGCAGATTCTGATCGGAAAGCTTGCACATGTACTGCAAAATGCGACTGCGGAGTGGCACAAAGAGCTGGGTGTTGCAGTGATAGTTGAGCCAGAGCTTCACATTCGACACTGTGGCAGTCATGGAGTGTGCCGTAGACACGGGCAAATCGGGATGCTCGAAGCAGAGTGACATGGCGCCAAAGCCGCCAGAATTGCAGAAGAGACTCACGTTGCGTAGCAGGTAAATGGGCAGATCGTTGTCGTGCAGATCGCAGATTAGAGCCAAGTGGTGCGCCTCGTCCGCCTGCAGGTCGTCTAGACGCGAGTGCATGCCATGCTTGTGGGCAATGTACAGCGGAAAGTTAAGCAGAAATACCTTTGAGACAAGAACGAGCAGCTTCTCCACCTCCGGCAGTATCCATGGCTCTTCGGTGTATTGTGGATGTGATTTAGTGCTGCTTAGTGGGGCTGGCAGTGGCGGTGTTGTTGGTGGCTTCTTTGGCGGCACGGGACCATCGCCCGAGGCACGTTTCTCTTCATCGCCGCTGCCGTCCGCATGCTTGGCTTTGTTCTCGTCAGCGGCGCGGGCAGATGTCGGAGAAGAGGACGACAACGACGACGAGAACGCCAGCTGCTCCTTCGACTTGTTTTCGCTCTCGCTGTCATTGTCGTTGTGTGACTCCCTTTCGGGTGGCGGCGGCTTCCGTTGCGCCTGGGCGACCACCTGCGCAGCGCTGGCAGTCAAGCGCTTGTAGCTGTCGATCAGATGATCGATGTGCTTCAAATGCTGCACCGTCAGGCAGATGAGCGACTGCACCACTAGATTGAAGCGATCATAGTTCTTGTTGTCGCGATACAAGCACATGCACTGACGCTGTGGCCACGACTGAATATAGTTGAATGTCGTCTCAATTTCGCTCTTTAGCAGCAGCTGAAACTTAAGCTCCGAACTGGCCACGCGCACCTCATCTGAAAAATAAAAAGTGTATGTATGTGAGGGGGGATTTGGGGTGGTGAGTGGTGGGAGGAGTGGGCGCACATTTAGACAGTTGTCACCGTGTAAATGCCGACACATTACAAGCAATATTTTTCTTAGTTTTGCTTCTTTTTTTTCTTTTTTTATGATTTTTTTTTTGCTACTTACACTGCTCCAATAGATTTTGGAAATCGGCGCAAACCTCGCACATTGCGCTCTGTTTGTTTTTGGTGCGGCTATACCGAAAGCCGTAGCTGCTGCTGCTGCTGCGGCTGCTGCTTCTACTTCTTAAGATCCGTTTGCTTTGCCGTTGCCGTTGCCTCCTTCGCCTCTGCCAGCGTTTGCCGTTGTCGCAAAGTCGAATTTGTTGGTGGGCTTTTATTTGATATCGTCAGTCGGTTGTTGCTTCCATGCAATTCCATTTATATTGCGCACTAAATGCCACTCACTCTCATGCACACAACGCGCACTTGTCTAGCATTGCATATATAAAAAATTCTCTTAAATTCTAGTAAATTTTTATGATTTGATATATTTTCTAGATATATTTTCTGTCGATAAGAAACATCGCTACTACATGACCGATAGACGGGCAGCGAATGTGGCGGCTTGCCAATTGCTTTGATGGCAACTCTAAGTGTCTGTGAGTGAGATGCGATGTCTCCGCGGATTGCAGACGATATGCAATGGAACTTCGATAACTTGGCAATTTACTCACCCAACCGGCATTTACTAAATTTTGAATTAAACTTTGAACCAGCTATCATGGATGGAAATATCGCTATAAAATGTTAAGCAACAACTTCTCTGTAAAGTCGCTGCAGTAATTTTATATGAATAGAATTTATTTGCTTCTGCTAAATTTCACTTGGAGTGTCTTTCAAATTAACTAATTGCATTACACTTTTATTTAAACTATTTCGCGCAAAACTTAATTAACCAAATCAAACATCTTTGCAGATTAGAAATTGAGTAACGGCAGTATTTATCGTTGCTTAGAGCGCGCTCTTATTAACATTGAACCACAATTAAAGATCTAGGGTGACCATATTTTGATAGCTCACTTTGTTCACTTGAACAATTTTCGATAAGTCGCCGCGGATTTGGCTATTTATTCTGCCAGCACAATTCATTTGTTTACATATTTTGTGAATAAAACATCCAACTAGATTCCAATATCAAGCATGGACGACTGCGGAATGGAGACCAGCTCACCTTCTGAGGCCACCACCGAGCTCAGCTTCAACACCGACGACGAGAAAATGCAATTGCAAGAACAACGCGCCTCTGCCACCGTTGGCAGCGCAGCTCTGGTTGGGGAAGGCAGCGACAGGCCAACTGCAGCCGGCATTTGTTATTGGTATGCGCACAGATGTGACCAGACATTTTGATTCTTTGATAAGCAGCTATTTACAATTTTCTACCTTTTTTAGTGGCAAGGAACGCAACCTGAACCTGATCGAGCTGTTGTGTGCAACATGCTCGCGCTGGGTGCACGAGACCTGCATAACATATCAACTGGGCAAAGGCAAAATACTGCCATTCATCTCCAATTATATATTCGTGTGCAAAAATTGCTCGGGCACCGGTCTGGAAAGCTTTCGCAAAAGTCAGGCCAGTAAGTAGCAAAAAGAGAATAATTCATTATAAATTACTTATTGATTGTATTCATTTTTCCTATTTAAAGCAATATCTCAAATGTGCCAATGCGCGATTGCCAATATGCAGCAGGCGGCTTTGCGCGATGGCAAGCAGCACATACAGTTCAGCAAGGACAAGGAGATTATACCCTATATTGAGCAAAACTGGGAGGCAATGACCACGATGCCGCGACGTTTGACGCAGTCCTGGTACTCGACGGTGCAGCGATCGCTTGTCAAGGATGTGAACACGCTGTTCGTCTACGAGGAGCACGCCGAGCACGGTGCCATGTACGGGCTCTTCCATCAGGATCTGCGCCAGATCAAACCCAACTATGAGGTCATGAGCAAAACGGGCGCATTACGCCTAACTGAGGATGGTTACATACAAGGTGAGCATTAAACGCGGTGAAAACAAAACAACTTATTAATTTATACATCTTAACTTAATTACGAACCTTAAAGGTATTCATAATTCGGTGCTTGGCAAGCAGTTGTGGCAATCATTTCTGTTGTGCCCACCATTCGTTACAGCTGACCGTGCACAGTGGGGCCAAATTGGCTAAATTTGCAATGAATCCAATTAATGGAATGCTTTTCTTGTTTATCGCATTCCTTTTGCATGCTGTTTCTAAACATGCTTTGCGTGCGTGAGTGTGTGTGAATGCAAACTATATTTTTCTCGCTCATTCCTCTGTTCTCGCCATGCGGTAGTTATCTATGCACATTTTATTGTTTTTGTTGTTATAATGTTGAGTGTTTCTAAGATTAAATTTACTGCTCGCGCAACCTGCTCTTTGTGCTCTCTCTCAAACACTTTTTGCGCTCTCTTCGCTGATTGTGTTTTTTTCGCAATTCCGGCTAAGCGAAAGCTGATCGTAATTACGTTTCGTGGTAGTTTCTTATTTGTCGTCGTCTTCTCACCACACGCCCACAACAACAATAACCAAAAAAGACAACAAACAAAGAACTATAGAACGGGGTGGGTGGGGCTCGTGAGCGGAACTTGTTTATCATTTTAATAATTAATTGATAGTTGCGCTATATATACATACATGCATATACTTATGTATGTATGTATATTATTGTTGTTGCTCGTTAAGTGCTGTCTGTCGGTAGCTTATTGATTTAAAGCGCGTCGCAATTACGCTCTTACAGACACGCACACATTTATATATTAATATATTGTCCTTGCGATGACGTCAACGCAAAGCTCAGCGTCATTTGCTAGCAGCGAAGAAGATTGTAAGTGGAGCAACCTGCTCAATACATCGCCAACCACCCACTCAACCAACTAACCACTCCCTACATCCACTTATAGATTAATGTTTTTTTTTTTTTTTTGCACCCTGCAGCCACTCTTGCCAAGAGCAACAGACAGAAGCGGAAGTTTCCGGGCACCGATGCTGGACCGACGGGCAAAAAGGGTCGCCCGAGCTCGGATGTGACAGCGAATGTGAAGCTGCCGCCGCACGGTTATCCGCTGGAGCATCCATTCAATAAGGATGGCTATCGTTACATACTCGCCGAGCCCGATCCGCATGCACCGTTCCGCCAAGAGTTCGATGAGAGCGCCGACTGGGCGGGAAAACCAATACCTGGCTGGCTATATCGGACGCTGGTGCCACACGCAGTGCTCCTGGCTCTGCACGATCGTGCGCCGCAGCTAAAGATCAGCGAGGATCGACTGGCAGTTACCGGCGAACGTGGATATTCGCAAGTGCGCGCCACCCACTGTAAGTTATTCTACGGATTACAGTCAAGCATTTACAAGTGTAAATCGATCTCATTTTGTTCAGCTGTGAATCGCGGCAGCTGGTACTACGAGGTCACTATTGAGGAGATGCCGGAGGGTGCAGCGACGCGTATCGGCTGGGGAAGGGAATACGGCAATCTGCAGGCGCCGCTGGGCTACGACAAATTCGGCTACTCCTGGCGATCACGCAAGGGCACCAAATTCACGGAGAGCCACGGCAAGCACTACAGTGAGGCATATGGTGAGGGCGACACACTGGGCCTGCTCATCGAGCTACCCGAGCTACCCACACTCAACTACCTGCCCAACACATTCAAAGATCGCGTAGGTCTCGCCTACCAAATTTAGCTTCAAAATTGCAATCATAATTCCATTAATTTTTCCCTCTTTACAATTTGGATTAGCCGCTTGTTAAATTTAAATCGCATTTGTACTACGAGGACAAGGACAAAATAACTGAGACACTTAAAAACCTGCACATTTTGAGCGGCAGTCGGATTGAGTTCTTCAAGAATGGCCAGTCGCAGGGCGTGGCTTTCGAGGATCTTTATGGGGGCAGCTATTTTCCGGCCATTTCCATACACAAGAGCGCCACGGTCAGCGTGAACTTTGGTCCAGCCTTCAAGCATCCCGAAGTGTTAACCGTACGCAAGGCGAAGGGCGTAAGTTAATATTTTATTAAATATATTTTTAAATCTCGCTTGCTAATCTCGTTACGTGTCTCCGACCCCAGATGAATGAGCGCGTGGAGGAACTGATCACGGAACAATGCTTGGCTGATACACTATATTTAACCGAAAACGATGGGCGTCTGCGTCTGGACAACCTAAGTCTTTAAATAAGGATGCATGATTGTATAAAATGTCGACTATATATTTTGCAAATTTACAGCAAGTTTTTTAATTTATTTGTAGTCGAATATAAAATTTATTTTTAATACTTACTATACTAGAATATTCCGTCAAACAAAAATTTCCATAATTGTGCGAGCATGAAGATCGATTTAGAAAAAAATGTTAATAAAATAATAAAATTTCGTAATGCTAATCAGCTTGAACTCTTTTTTTTTATAGAGGATCATAATGGTTATCTTCGGAGTGAAACCGCAGATTAAAGAACCTTGCATTCATTTAAGTCTACATTCTATTTTATGAAGATATTCCCTAAAAAAAAAAAAAACAAATAAGTTATTAAATACGGTGAGTGTATTAAATACAATGGATATACACATTTGTCAGGGTATAAAATAATCGGAGAAATAGTTTAGACATATGATTTCAAGAAACTGAAATAAAATAAATAATATTAAATAAATAAAAAAAAAACTTGTTAAACTTTAATCTTGCGGATGTAGTTAAACCAAATCAACTAAAAATGTGATTTATGATCCCGATAAGTTTTCAGCTCGTCTCCAGACAAATATGAAGAATTATATTAATATTTCATCCCTGCAATTAGGTCAATCTTTATTGCTAGTTGTTGTTGTTGTTGTTGTGTATACAAGATGAGATTATTTGGCTACTTAAAGGCTTTAAATTTTGAGGCACTGTACGGTATGTAGAAGGCACTACTGTTGGCAAACTCCGATCGCGGATGATGTATAGCTGCCGATATGGAACGACCCGTTGATGGTGTATTGGAATTAGTGGTCACCACTTGGTCCAGTCCATACTGATGATGGCGTTGCTGCTGGTCACGCTGCTGCAGATCCCGCTGCTGCTGCTGGCCACGTCGCGTGCCATGGCCGAACAAATCCCGGTTGCTCGAAATGCTCTGATTGGACGGGGTCGATGTTGTCGTCGTCGTCATGTCATTGGTGCTAAAGTCCCTGGGATGGCGGTTCAGCGATGGCAACACAATCGCATGCTTGTTGTTTAGGAATCGACTGGCAGCCATGGGCATATTCCAGGCGGATCGAATGCCAGTCTGTTGGCGTCTCTCCGCGTATGTTAGGGCCGCTGACTTGGGCTGCTGTTGCACCTGTGTCAGCTGCACAAAGCTGCGATTGTTGAGCAATCCCCGAAAGCGGCGATTCGAGTCGAGCACATTAAGAATGGGCGGCATCCGGAGACGGGAGCGGGCAACGGTTGCTGATTGAGGTGCGATTGGTGCTGCTGGCGCCGCCGGTGGCTCCCGTCTCCTCAGTTTCAGCGCCACGGATGTGATGTGTAAGTCTCTGTCGAGTATCGCCATAAGATTCGGGCCGTGGCGCGTATAATTGCGGGCAGGCTCGCGTTGTTCCCTCTGACGGTCAACGGTTGGCGTAAGGAAGTCATCATCCTCCTCCTCATCGCCCTCGTCAAAATCATCCAGCGAGTTGAGGCTCAGATCGGAGATGGAATCAATGTCCCCCGACTCATCGGGTGCCGGATTGTTGTGGTGGCTGCTGTCAAAGCTTTGCTGTTTCAATGGCTTCGCTTTGCGCGTCAACAGACTGGGAAATTGACGCTGCCAATCGATGATTTCGTGTCGCAACTCCTGCTCCTGGTCCGGCAGCTGCTCCTCGCCACTCAGCATACGATCGACGCGCTCCCAATCGAGTTTGTTCTTCTTGATGGCATCGTCCGCCCAGGGTATGGAGCCAATGGAGCTGCGATCGATGCTGCTGGACGAGTATGGCACCTCGTGCAGAAATTCCGAGTCATCGTCCTTGTCGCCATCCGGCTCTGGTTCATTGTTCGTATCGTCATTGTTGCTGTTGCCGTTGTTAGTGTTGCTCTTATTGTTGTTGCTGTTAATGTTGTTGTTGGTGTTGCTGCTGTTGTTGGGAAACAATGGGACATCATCGTGCAAGGCTTGATCGTCCTGCCCCTCGCCGGAGTTGTTGTAGCGTTTCTCTGCTCCGAAATAGTAACGTCTAGCAGACATTAGACGACAAAACTGGATCCAGGAGCGAAAACTGGTTGAGCTAGCTTGTTATATTTTTTTTTATATTATTTTTTTTGCTACTTTTTCGCGAAGGATGAGCCAGGATGTGAATGTGTCTTCAAAATCGATGCCGCAAAATGTTGTAGCGGCAACAAGAGCAGCGGCAACGTCAGCAAACTGACAATTGCTGTTTTGTGTTCTGTGTTGTGTTGTGGCTCAATCCAGTTTTGCCAGTTATTTATTATCCTTTATTTCCGTTTCCACCCCAACCCCACAAGAGCAAGGACATGCGCAATTGTGTGCCTCACTCAGCCGGCATGCAAGAAAATATTATTTTTTATTCTTTGTATTACACATTATATATATATATTTTTTTTTATGTCAACATACGTTTTTGCAACCCCCATCCTTTTTATTGTAATTAAACCCAATTAATTTGAAATCTGTCTTTATTGCTGGGCAAAAATCAAGCGCTTGCCAGCGGAACAAGTTCCAGTTCGGGGCGTCGCATTTGCAATGTTTCACAACACTGGCGCCGAAACTCAATCGAAACGAGTCACTTGAAAAATGAAAAATAGACGATTTTTGCCGGCCGAGCGTGTGTGAACGTGAAAAAGTTTTCGCTGTGATAAGTTTCATATTCTTTTGGTTCGTTTTTTTTTGTTGTTTTAAATGGGAAAATTATGTGGCACGAAGCACGCAAACAGGAACGCCGCATACGCGGCCTCATCGTGGACTATCGCAAGCGTGCCGAGCGACGGCAATATTTCTACGATAAAATCCAAGCGGATCCCACACAATTCCTGCAGCTGCATGGCCGGCGAAGTAAAATCTATTTAGATCCGGCCGTCGCAGCCGCCGGCGATGGAGACGCAATCATGCAAGTCATATTGAGTGCCGCCTTATCTATAAAAATTACTAATCAAATATAACTAAATAATAAATGCGGTAATTGTTCATTGTTCATTGCACTTTTGCAGTGTGCCTTGGCAAGGGAATCAGGACAATCTCATCGATCGCTTCGATGTGCGAGCCCATTTGGATTACATTGCGCCCGTGGCGAAGAGCAGCAGCAGCGAGGCGGCCTTGACAGGCCACGACGACGATGCGGACCTGACGGCGGAGGAGCGCCAGTTGAACTATGAACGTTATCGCATCTTGGCCCAGAATGATTTTCTCAATGTGTGCGAGGATAAGTTTCTGCATCAATTGTATCTGGAGGAGCAGTTCGGAGCAAACGCACAGCTCGAAGCGGAGCGCAATTTGGGCAAGAAGAAACAGAAGAGCAGTGTGGGCGGGGCAACCATTGGTTATTCCTACGACGATGCCGGGGAGACGGTGGCCGCGGTTGCCATTGGACCGCAACCGTTTGGCACAGCGCCGGCAACGAGCAGCACAGCTGCTGCTGCGGCGGGTGCTGGCGTCGGCGTTGGCGATAAGGCTGAGAATTCGGATGAATCCGATTCGGATATTGATATGGATGTGTCCATCGATATTGGCAAACTGGACACGACGCAGGCACACGAACTGAATGCCTGCGGTCGCAACTATGGCATGAAGAGCAACGATTTCTTCTCGCACCTGACCAAGGATGCCGACGAGGCGGATGCGCTGCGGATAGCCCGCGAAGAGGAGCAGGAGAAGATGCTGTTAAGTGGTCGCAAGTCGCGTCGCGAGCGACGTGCACAAAAGGAGCGACGTATCGCGAATCGGCCGTTCAGTCCGCCCAGCTATGCAGCCAAGGAGGATCAGGGCAAAAGCAAGGACAAGGACGAGGAGTCCGAGTCCCGATCGCCATCGCCAGCCGAGGGCGGTGGCGAAAAGATTACGTACATTACCTCATTTGGCGGCGAGGATGAGATGCAACCGCACTCCAAGATCACCATCAATCTGAGCAAACCCGGTCACACGCTGGGCGAGTCGTGTATAAATGCGAGCAGCGGTGCAGCAACTGCTGCAGCCACTGCCGCTGCCTCCGCCGTTTCCTATGCCCAAAAGGTCAAGGACAATCTGGACAAGCTGCAGCTGATGAACGAGACGGCGAAGCGCAGCGGACGCCGACGCTCGCACAGCACCACCCGCAGCCCAAGCCGGCGCCGAAGTCGACGTCGCAGCTATCATCGTCGCAGCCGGAGTCGGACACGCAGTCGTCGCCGACGCAGATACTACACAAGATCACGATCAAATTCTCGCTCGCGCAGCCGCAGCCGTGGCCGTACACGCTCCCGCTCCGGCTCCTGGCCGCGCTACACTTCGCGCAGTCCCAGTTATAAGAGATCACGGAAACGCTACTCGTATTCCTCGCGCAGCTCCAGCGCCAGCTCCTACACGCAGTCAAGGCGACGACGTTTACGCTCCCGTTCCCGCTCCCGCACCAGTTCCCGTTCCTGTTCCCACTCCCGCGCCAGTCCAAGGCGTCCGAGTGGCGTTAAGAAGCTAACAACGCCGCCAACCACACAGAAAACAATTTGCCTGAGCACAACGACAACGACAACATCGAGCACAATATTGGCAACAACGGCGAATGTGCCACTGAAGCACTTTCAACAACAGCAGCAGCAGCAGCAACACTTGCAACTGCAACAACAACAACAGCAACAGCCGAAACCCGTAGCTCCTCCAGCTGTGCCCATGATCAGCTATCCGCTGTCGACACGTATGCTCAGCCTGACAACAGCAACGCCGGCGGTGACAAGCACAACGGGCTTGGTGCCACAGGTGACGGAGGCGCCACCGCCGCCACTGAAGCGCTACTACGGACGCAAGCGCGGCAACGACACATCCTCCTCGTCGGCGGAGAGCAGCGGCAACAGCGACGCAGATGAGGAGGAGGAGGCGGCGGCAACAGCAGCCAAACAGCAGCCGGGCAAATCTTTGCGTGGCCGAGATCGCGATGATTCCGAGGATTTGGATGTGGATACTGCGTAAGTGACGGCAGCCGTGTGGTAAAGTTGAGCAACCAAAGCAGAAACCCAAAATATTTCAGTTTTCAATATTGTTTTTCTCGTTTTTTAGTGTTTTTTGATAATTAATGCAAAATATTTGCTTTCAGCTCGGAGCGCTCGCAGCCATTGATGTCGTCATCCAGCACGGGTAATCAAACAGGCAAATATAGTTCTGCTACCGAAACCAAAGTCAGTAAGCAAAACCAAAGTGTCCCATTGCCTCAAATATGTAACTGGAGTACACCACAAAATTTCACGCCTCTACCCAAAAATACGAAAAAAAAAAAAAACAAAAACAAAAAAAAAAACAATCCAAATCAATGTGCATCCAAGTCGAACACCAATCAAACAATCAATCAATATGCATATGGCACAGCCATCAGTACCAATTGATCATCCCAGACGCAGACACGACCCGTATCCTTGCAGCAATCTTCCTCCCTGTACATATATGTATATATCCCAAATCTGTACAAATTGTTATTGTTGTCCTGTAAGGGTATTCACATTTCGGTGCAGCGAATACACATTTTTTTTTAAACATTATTGAGTCGCTATTTGTCAAGCGGATGTTTTTACTTAGTTCCGCAAATAATAATTATTCGTATATTGGAATTATTTGTGAAGAGGATTTAGTTTTTGGAGCGATAATCCGTTAATTTTCTAAATTTACAAGAGCTCGAAATCGAACACAGAACCTCAGATATATAAAAACAGACCAATAATTATTTTAACACTCGATTTTTTTAAGTGTAAGTTCTTTAATTTGCCAAGCATTCACTTTTAGTCTTTTGAAGAGTTCGAAATCGAATTTGAATTCGCTTTCCAAAATTGTTATTATAATAATTATTATAATTTCAAGTGTTTTCTTCTTAAATCTGTCTTGAGGCTCATTAATGAAATTTGTTTCTATAATAAAGATTATCTTTAATTTGTCTAAAAAAATTCCACTTTGGTATGGATAAAAATATTTAGGCCAAAAATTTATTCATACACTTCTCAGATTTCTAAAAATACAAAAATGAAAAATCGGTGAATAAGGTACCTAATATTTATTGGGCTCTTTTGACAAATCCCTTGTTGGGAAAAAGAGATATTTGTGCGAACAAGAATTTATAATTAGACTCGTCACTAAAAATAATGCTGTTCCAATGAGTATCACGATGGGAGTCTTCCATTACAAATGGATACGAAATAAAAATGTGTACGAATAATTATTGGTCTGAGTGTACAGGATCCGCAGGGTTTTTCCTTTTTATTTTGAAAAGGCAAACACACTTCCTCTATTTGTGTTTTTGTTTCCTGATTTTATTTGTTGCCACGTCTTTTGCGCAAAGACACTTTCGACTGTAACCAGAACTGACTCCAATTTTGTGTCCCACACATTCGCGACAAGCTTGCTAAATAATTGTTGTCGACTCTTACAGGGATCTGGGCAGGCGACTGGCGGCGGACGACCGAATCTGCGAGAGCGTCTTAAGCGCAAGATGCAAAACCTGCTAAACAGGCAATGTAAGCCCCGTCGAGTGTAGTGTGACTTTCAATAAAACGCCTGCTAATCTCCTCCTGAAACAGTTGACTAATTGTCCTTGTGTCCATTTCAGATAAGGCCGATAAGCGTGCCGAGATTGAGAAATCGGAGCGGGAGCGTCAGCTGCAACAGGAGCGCGAGGATGAGATGCGCGAACTGGCGCTGAAGTTGCGGCGCAGGTGAGTAATCAGTTGTGGGTGGCTTTTGTTTTTAGGGAAAGCCCTCTCACATCTCTTTACTCACAGGCGGCGTGAATTGCGCCACAAATATGGAACGCCCTCCAGTGGCAAACTCTCCGACAGCGATGTGGAATCGGCGGACTCGGAGGCGCCTGCCCGTATCACAAAACCAACTTCACGTCGCAGCAGATCGCACAGTTGCAGTCACAGTCGGAACAGGAGGCAGCGATCCCGTTCGCGCAATCGTCGGAGCAGCAGTCGAGTGCAACGAAGGCGCAGATCCCGCAGTCCCAGTGCCAGTGCCACTGCCAGTGCGCGAAATCGAAGACAGCGATCCCGATCGCGCAGCAGACGCAGCAACAGTCGCATTGAACGCAAACGACGATCACAAAGTCGACGTCGCAGCGGCAGTCGCGATCGTCGGCGATCGCGCAGTCGACGCAGTCAATCCCAGACTCGAAGACGGCGCCAACGTGAGCGCAGCCTGGAGAGAAATCGGGAGCGGGAGCGCTACAGACAGCAGCAGTATGAACGCTCGCATGGAGGACGCGACGAGGCACATGCTCATGGCAGTCATTTCAGTGGTGGAGGAGGCGGAGGAGGAGGAGGAGCAGGTGGTGGACATGGTGGTGGGGGTGGAGGTAGTAGTAGTGGTAATCGTGGCAGAGTCGTCATTTCCGCGCCACCCAAGCTAAAGAAGCTCGTCGACTATTGAAAACGATCAACTGACAAAAATACTAAAGAATATTATATAGAAAGACGCGAGAAAGATTTATTCACATGCATTGATCATGCCCGCTCAACGTTTCATTGTTTTTGTAGGGTGTAGGCATATTTTTCTATTACATGTTGAATATGATTTCTTTATTGCTTGCAAAAACTCTCAATTCAAATAAACACACTTCTCGAGCATTTGCAGTAGTTTTTTCAGAATATCTATGTATTTGTTGCAAATAAACTGTGACCCGAGAAAAATGTATCCAGGAAAGTGTTTTCAAAAATTTTCTTTGACTTAATGTTCAATTTTGTTATGAGCTTTCCCTAGGTTGTCATTTTTAAATAATTAATTAATAATAAGGGCGAACCCAGCTTAAAAAAGGCGTGGTTGAATTGATCCCCTTTTATTTTTATATTTTAAAGTGTTAAACATATTTTTATATATCAAATTTAAAATAGCTGAAAAAGTCTTCTATATTTTCGAAAACTTCTATATCTGAATTTCTTGGTTTTTTTTATCTCATTCGCGTTTGTTTTATGTAATGCAATTTATAAATTTATATAGTTTAGAAATGAATTAATTTAATGAAAAAACTTAGGTATCTTTAAATCTTTTATTTTCAAATAAACATCACACAAAATCAGTTTTTAAAATTAAGATTCTTTGTAAGCTGCACAGCAACTAATTTCGCTGTTTTCACTATTTTTGCTTTTTAAATTAAGTTAAAAATTCCTTGCAAATCACACAGAAACTATTTTCTTCCAATTCCTTTATAATTTCAAAAATACATACATATTTATCGAGTACCAAAAAAAAGGAAAGGTCCACTCTAATTCAAATTCAAAACCGTTCGATAACGTGTCAGAGCGATGAACCGAACTGGTTCACATCGCCTATCGACTTCAACATTAACCGGCCAGTGAAATTTGTTTATGTAATTGTGAAACAGCTGAGCTGAGCGTGTGAAGTGGAAACATGTTCGGTTTAACTTTGCGTCGCTCCGTCAAAGTTAGCGCACAAAAGGTGAATCAACTGCTGAGCACCGGTGGCACATACGTCTATAGAAATACGCGAGCAACGATGTCACAGGAGCCACAATATCCGCCGATAGAGACGGCGATGAGAAAAGCGCTAACAGCGCAGCTAAAACCCATTTTCCTCGATGTGAGCAACGAGTCGCCGATGCACAATACACCCAAACAGGCCGAGTCCCATTTCCGGGTGCTTGTCGTCTCCGAGAAGTTCAGCGATCTGACGCTGATCAGGGTGAGTCAATTTGTCGACAGCTGTGTTTAATTTACGACTAAGTAAATGATTGCTTTGCAGCGCCATCGACTGGTCAATGACACCATAAAGACAGCACTACAGGAGGCGGGATTCGAATTTATGCACGCTCTCTCCATTGAGGCAAAGACGCCGCAGCAATGGCAACCGGAGCAAGAGCCGGAGAAGAGTCCACCCTGTTTGGGTGGCTTTGGCAAGTGATGAAACGCTGCTGTTGAAGAGGGAAAAGTTTAGTTTATGTACAAAAATGGAAAACAAAAATGATTTAAATATAAACAAAATATAAACAATTTCAGTTGGTTTGTGGCATGGGTAGCAACTCCACCTGACGGCGGGCAGAGAGGATCACATCGTTGATGCCGACGCCATCGTAGGCAGCGCCACAAAGCGACAATGGCAGCTTGTAGTTGCGTATGTAATCCCGGATCTGCTGCACTCTGCGCTTGTGGCCTACGGTATATTGGGGAATGCATTTGTGGAGCAGGTGGACACGACTAAATGTGGGCTCCTCCTTAATGTTCAAGATCTTGCGCACATGCAGCTCGGCCGTGTCACGCAACTCCTTCTGGCTGGGCTGGTGGCCGAACCACTGTTCGAACCACCTGCCGCCCATCATCACGGTGAGGACCGTGTTGCCCGCCATGTCGAAACAGCAACTGTCGAAGATCACCCCCAGCACCGGCAACTTTTCCACTGGCGGCACCAGCAGACCAAAGCCATTCTGCTTGAGCAGCTGATCGCTGTTGTATTGCAGATTGACCACAACGACATCCACATAAGGAATCTCGAGCAGTTGGGCACACAGTGATGGATGCTGCTGCCGCACCAGCGGCGCCAATTGATACGCTGGCAAAGAGCTAACCACATGCGACACGGGCAGCTCCGCATTCCGTAGACCGAGTCGCGCACCGTCGCTGTTGAAGCTCAGATTATGACACCGACTGCTCAGCTGGACGTTCACATCGTGCTCGCCGAGATATTTGCGTAGGGCGCGTGGCAGCTGCTCCAAGCCATCGGTTATGCTGTACATGGCCCACTTCTCCTGCACAGCCTGCTTGTACAGATTGCTCGGTTCATCCATTGGCCTATCCACATCCTTGTCCTTTTTCTCGTTCTTGTTGAAGCGCGAGTAGAGCACGCCCTTTATGACGCCCCCATACTTTTGCTCCATCTCGAAGAGACTGTCCATGAGAAAGCGTACGCTTATCTCGCGCGCATCTCCGGCACAAATCCCACATATCATTGGACTTATCGCATAGTCGGCGATCTCCTTGCCAAATCGGCGCTTGGCAAAGCTATAGATGGATTCGTCCTCGTTTTTGGCCACAGTTCCGCCTGTGGTCAGGTCATGGATCAGAGCTCGATACAGCGGCTTGGTAAAAGGCGGCACCGTGGCAATCAGACCCTTCGGACTATTGGGCAGCATGCAGATCTGACCCTTTGCGTAGAGCATGCGATTCCTAGCCGCCACATGGGAGCTGCGTATCGGTTTAACCGTCAGTTGCAGGTGCTCCACCATCTCCAATGTGTTAGCACCAGGCACACCCTTGGGCCGGATTGTGCGTGGTCCACTCTCGAAGATGAAGCCGCGCTCCTTGTGCCATTCCGTGCGTATCCAGCCGCCGACTCGAGGCGATGCCTCGTAAATGGTCAAAGGTTTGCCAAAGCGGCGCAGCAGATAATAACCGGCGGATAATCCACTGATGCCGCCGCCGAGTACGGCTGTCGTTGTCATTGTGTAACTGGAGTTGGGTTAGGTGCCACCTTTTTGCCGTTAGATACGTTTCCGTAATGTGGATAATTTCGCCACCTTCTTGAATACTAAATCGAGGCAACCTAGTTTTCGGTAGTTATGGCTTAAATATTTTGATTATCGGCTCTTATCCACGACTTATCGATGCTTCGATTATTGTATATCGCTCAGTGCTGCCAACTATCAAAATAATTCAAATAATAAGCTGATAAGAAATATAATATGTTTTATAATTTAATGCATTGTTTCAAATTTAATTTATTATAAATTTGCTTACCTTATTTTATATTACGTATTAACGTCTGCTGCATTTCAGCAATGAGTAATCGATATTTTTCAACCAGGTGGTAGCTCCATTTTAACATATTCAGCGCGCTCAAAAGCAATTAATCAGAGGAATACAAAACTTATTCGTTTCATTGAAAGTTGACAGAAGCCACTCTTCGAATTGGATCCTAAGGCGGATTCAACATAAATTGTGGTGAAGTCCATCTAGCCAACTGATTAGTGCAGCAATGCAATAATTTTTAATATAAAAATCCAATGTAGATTTCGAGGATCGTATATCAAAATAAATCCAAGGCTGGTTTAGATATTTTGGAGGCGGAAGGGGAGAACTGGTCACAGCGGTTGAGGTATATTTTTGGCGACTGAGTCCCAATGAATCTAGGTAAGCGCAGATATTGCCGGAATTTTATCCTTTCTTGGCTTCAAAAAATATATATATAAATATGTATAAATTTAATATTATGTAATATACATTTTATAAAATATAGTATATATATTCAGTGTCTACAAGCGAATTAGAAGCAGCGTCAAGCAAAAAATTTAAAGTGCTATAAAGTTTAAGTAAGGAAACAAATTCAAAATGTTTAAATGCCAATTTGTTTAATGTTATATCACATTTAAAAAGGAAATTTAGTTTTTATTAAAATATTAATTATTTAATTAAAATTAGTCAAAAACTGAAAACATATCCAAAAACATGTGCAAGCCGATTTGAAGCAGTCTTAAAAAAGGTTAAATATTTGCCATATAAAAGCTTAAATAAGGATGTTAATACTTAGTATGATATCCTTCAGCCTTAACAACTTCGCTTAACCTATTATTCACGGAAGATATCAGCTTTCGGGTATTTTCTGGGCTGATCTTGCTCCACTCCTCCAGCAGAGTTTTTTTGAGATCTTGTTTACCGGATATCTTGTGATTCCGGATGTTATTTTCCAGCAGAGCCCACAAATTTTCAAGAACATTTAAATCTAGAGGCTGATGGAATTATGTTGTGGAAACAGTTTCAGATAAGCCAGGACTGTACTATTCCGGACTTATGCCTGGGGTCGTTGTCCTGGTAGAACTGGAAAGTACGTCGGATTCCTAGCTTCTCGGCGTTTTAGGGTAAATTTTCCTTTAGAATGTCAAAGTACACATATTTGTCCATTCTTGTTTGAATAAACACAAAATTTCCGTCGCAGGCTGTCGAGATAGATGCCTATACCAGGACACTTTCTCCGCCATGCTTGACTGTTGCCTTTAAGTGATTGGGATTCAGCTCAGTATTGGACTGTCGCCACATATAATTCCATCCGTCCTGGCAAGAAATGTTGAATTTGTACTCAAATTGAAATATGACTGTGTTCCAGAACTCCAAGTCCTTGTACAAGTGAATTTTGGCAAAACTCATCCTAGACCCTTTATTTTTTGCGCTTTTAAATTGGTTTTTCTGTGGTACTCGGGCCTAGAACACAGTTTCCATACTGAACTTTTACCTTATTTCATCCTGCACCTATTGAGTCAGTTTTTGAGCCGATAGGTTAAGATATCCTCTTATTTTCTTGATGATCCCCGTCTTGTCCTGCTCGGTGAAAATCTTGTTTTGTGCCATTCCGCCCTCGCCCTCCATCTAATTTTCGTCGGCGAAACTCCAAATGATGTAGAATACAGTTGAGGTCCGTTTGCCCATGGTCCTTGTTGGCTTATTGCACCGGAAATGCAGGAAAAAACTAAACTGACAACGGAAGATTGGTCTATTTATACCGAAAATATTCAACCTGACGAAAAAATCCGGGTTTTATGGCACCCAGGTGTCCAGAATGTAACTGTTTTAAAGGGCTTGAACCATAAACTTAGGCACTTTTAAACATAATCCAGTTTATTAGGGTCATATATTAATTTTTGTGGTTAATATATGTACCTGCCATGGGTCTTTGGAAGTTTTAAAAAATAATGAATAATGAGTTTATGGCAGGCAATTACATTTTTTGCTTGACGCTGCTTCTAATTCGCTTGTAGACACTATATATATATATATATATATATATATATAAAATAAGAATGAATAATTGATAAACAATAGTTAAAACAAGCTTTTGGCATTTTTCAATCACAAGCATTAACAAATTTGCTTAAAATTCGATAAACATTTATGAATAATTTATTAATTTAATTATTTCCCGCTTAGTCACCCAATATTTATTTTTGTGAGTCTAAATTCTAAAAACTAAAATTGCAAAACCATGCGGGTCGGGAATCCATTCGTCTGATTTCCTTGAGCTCCATCGAAAAATAAATAGTGCATATTTTTTCTTTCTTTGATTTCGTCAACTGAATTCAGACCTTTAATTTTTGTTGAATCTATATTTTGATTGCTAAGTTTATCTTGCTTTATAGCCATTTAAAAATTGCTTGCTTACCAACATATTTCTTGCTCCAATTTAAAAATTTAAAAAAAAAGGATGTATTAAAGCCATTTTGTGAAGAATTAATATATTATACAAATTAATATATTATTTAATTAATATATTATACATATCAATTAATAATCACAAATAACACATTTATATGAATACAATTATTGTAAAAATCGGTAATCCTGCCTTAATCGCCTAAGTACATTTAAGATCATCTTCCTATAAAAAAGCAAAATCTTTATAAAAATATCCAGAAGTTTATAAGAGTTCTCCCAGAAGTATGCAACAGTTCCATTGAAAAACATGCCACAAGTATGCCACATTTGGTTGAAAAAAGCAACACAATGTTTGCATTTCCTTGCCTGAAGGTATGAACAATATTAAGTATACGCCACGTGAGCGGATCGTCAATAAAGCGAATAGCCCACACACTTGCAGACGCACACACACACACGCACACACACACACACACACACACACACGCATACATTGGCATTCTCGGTGCATTTTGGCGGCAGTTTTAATGAATCAGAAGCTCCGCCTGCCGTTGCCAGGCCCCTAGCACTCCGAAAAAGCTCAGAGGCGAGCTTTGCCTGTACAGAGCCACGAGTCGTGTTTTTGAGTTGGCAGCGCGCAGAATTGTATCCGCTGCTGACGAGAAAGGTTGGTTTCTTTTGGCCTGTGCGCGTCGTTTGTCTGTGTGTCAAAAGTAATGAAAAAAGTTCTTCAATAAATATATATGTATTTGTGTGCACACACACAAACACACACACACACACACACATTCATGCTGTTTTCCCATGTACAAATACTGTGAAAGTGAAAAATTTTTCAATCTGCGTATGCCAATTAAAGCTAATATATCCTACGCAAACATTCAATTTGAAAAGATAAACGCATTTCTTCGAAAACAAAAAGTCTCTAAATATTCCTGTACTCGTTCGTGAAAATTGTGTGTGAGAGAAAAAGAAATGATTAGTTGTGGTTGTGTGACATATTTTTACATATGTATATATTTTTGGACAGGAAATTCAATTAAAATAGCTCGCTCGACAAATTCGTGTGTGTTTTTGTGCGTGAAATTTAATATATAAAATAAAATACAAATTATGAAATTAATTCAGCTGTAAAAAAAAAACCAACAACTATCAAAGGATGGCTAAATTAATATGCGGATTTTTCCTGTTTATTCTGGCGATGCTGCTGCTTCTGCTATTTTTCATTTAAGAGGCACAAGCACGCATATACGCATGGCTACAAAGATACATTCCTTCACATAGACACGCACACACACACACATATATTCTCATACACATATATGTATGTATATGTATAGGTATTGTGCCAGTTTCATGTTGAATCGCTCAAAAACGAGCACACACACACAAAAGTTTTGAACGACGAAGATGACGACGACGGGCGCGGCGAAAGGACACGATGATAAAGTCGATGGGCAGCCGGAGATATAGTACAGTTATTGTTGTTGCTGCTGTTGTCGCCGAATGAGCTGCTGGCCCCGTTCTAGCCAGGCTTCGTTGTCATCGTCAATGTTATTTTTGTTGTTTCCCACTCGTCGTCGTCGTCTTTCGTTCGTTCGTCGGGCGTTTTGTTGGTATATGTGTGTCAGTCAGTCAGTGCCCGAGCCTATACGTGTATGTGTGTATATATATTTATATACATATATACATATAAATATATGTATGTATTTATATATTGCAGTAGATACCTACAAAGAAATTAAGCCCAATTCGAAACCGAGTTCAATGCGCGCCTGGCCAGGCATTCGCTCTGTTTACATTTCGGCTCACAATGGCAACACTGGCCGCGCTCACTCACACACGCACCCACACGCACACAGAGAAACGGTATTTAGCGTGTTTAAAACTATATTGCCTGCGCAATTATTATAAATATATGCACTTAAAATCACAACAAATATCCCTATGCGGCTTGTTAGTGTATGTATATGTGTGTATGTGAGTGTGTGTGTGCACAACTAAAAAGTAGGGCAGTGTGTTTCCGTTTCAACGACAGGCTGCAGCAGCGTACTCTTGGAAGCGTTCATTGCCTCGCACACGCTTCACGCGCACAGTTCGTGGCATGCCTGCTTCTGCTTCGTACGTTCGTTCGTTGCCCCGTTGACAACACTGGCGTCGCATTGCATGCAGCATTCCTCCGTATTGTGAAAATTGTGCAACATTGCTTTTTGCACGTGTGTGTGTGTTTTTTAAGCAATATTTAAAGAATAACTTATGACATTTGTTAATGAAGGGCAACAATAGCGAATTACAATTTAACAACACTGCTCCTTTAACGCCTAATCGAAATTATTTTGTGCGTTCAACTTGAAGGAAAAAGCTTCACACACATTCGGACTGCAGGCAAAGCGCATGCGCAAAAACGCTTGAGAGAACGCGACTGTGAGAGAGAGAGAGAGAGTGAGACAAGAGAGCCATTCTTCGCTAGTCCTAATAAAAAGCGACGCTCAGCTGCTGTTTTTGCTTTGAAATCTGCTTCGCGTCTTTATTTATTTATTTACCAGGTGCTTTGTCGTTTTACCTGCAGTCGCCCAATTACTATCATTTGTCGTGTGAAATTGAAAAGCAAGTGAAATTGGCCAAACCGAAAAGGCACTATAAATCATTTGTCTGTTTTGTGGAGTGTTAATTAAGTTTAAAAAAAAACGAGCCAACAAATAAAAAATCCAATAATAATTTATATGTGTGTGCAAAAAAATTATTCAAATGAGGCAATAGTTGTAATCTTAATCGTTTTTATTTATAGCAAATCGATTGAACAAAATTATAGCAAGCAACGCACAATGAAATTAATAACGGTATTCTAAAATAACAACAACAACAACAACTTACAAAAATCCAATTTATATGAATCGAAACCAATAAAATGATTTAACATGCCGCATATAATGAAATAAACACGAAAGCAATTCAAACAATTCTCATTTCTACGGCTAAAATAATATTTATAACAATAACAACCAAAAACGACTAAACGCAAAACAACAACCACTGTATAAATAATAATAATAAATACAACAAATCGTCTACACATTGATGTGCGATTTGAGCGTGTGAATGTTGGCAGCCCTGGAGCCCTGCCTCGGTGGTTTAGCCTGTACTAGGTGAGTAACAGCGTCCCCTCTCCCCCTCTAAATATGAATACAAAAAGAAAAACAATTTCCCACATTTGTGACGCACACTTAATTTCAAGAAGCGAATATGAAAACGGAGACAAGTAAATCGATTGCGGCTGCTTATTTGGCTCTAATTGCAAGCGAGAAACCCAAATCCAAACTGATATCAAAAACGAAAACGAAACCGTATCCAAAACCGAAACAGCTAAAATGGCCAACTGGTGTCCAAATTGTCAGGAACTGCCACCGTTCTATCCGCCAATCTCGCCAAAGGTAAAAACCTTTACTAACGTGTGTTGTGTGCAACAACAACAAGCTAGATGTCGTGAAAGCTTAATTCTACTCGTATTGGCTATAGATGTGCAATCAATACAATCAATCAATCCAATCAATCAATCCAATCAATCAATCATAAATGGGGTCATCATCATTAAGGCAAATCAGAGGCGACTTATTCGGGGATAATTGGATATCAATAATTTACTAGAACTGGCTCAGATCTCTGATAAGAGTTTTACTGTACGAACAAGCTTAATAATATCGTCTTACGATACAAATACAAAATGGAAGTGCACTGAGAAAAAAAAAAAATTTGTCCTAGAATTTTAAAAATCGTGTAAATATTAAAAATCAACAAAAATTCAGAAATATTTAGCAGTTATTTCCAAGCTGAAGCTTAATAGTTTTTCTAATAACAAAATAAAACTCGAAGACATTAATTAAAATGTTGTTAGTTGTCCTAATATTCAAATAATACTAAAAACCTCGAATAGTTATTAATAATTTCTAAGTTAATGAAATATATTTTTTCAGAGTATAAACGATCGATTAACCATTAAAAAATTGATATTCTAAAACATTTTTTTTTAATTAAAAAAGAATAACTATAAATGTACAAATTGCATATATCAGCTTTAAAATATTTTTCGTTATTGTGTTAAATTAAAAGTATAGACTATTAAGATATTTATATAGTAATTTATTAATCTGAACAACATATTATGCAAACAATATGAAAATAATATTGACATGAATATAATAATGATAGGTGAAAATTGGCTTGGCTAATTTTAGAAAATTATCTACAAAAAAGAAATAATTTAAAATATTCTCTCAATTAAAAAAAAAGTTACGTTTAATTAAAGAAACATTTACAAAAGGTAACCTTTTATTAATTACGGTTAGCAAAGATTGTCGCCAAAAGATTAATGATTTTCCAAGCACAGGGGCATATACTTTGTATGTACGTATTTATGTGCATATTTCCATACGTGTTCAGAGGCTCGCGTGACCTTTTGCGAAGGTGGCACAGAAACTCAAACTGTAATTGCAACAGAAACCGAAATGGACACACAGCGCCAAACAACAAGCGGCTGGCAGTTGGCAGCAAGTAGCAAGCGGCAAACGCCCAAATGGGGCAGCGTAAGCCATTTGGCCTTGGTAATGTCGCGTCGGCATCGGTCAGCAATCAGTGGCTACAATCAGCGGGCCAAGTGCGACCCATAAATTGCTCAAAAAGTCGAAGGGTATTTGTCAACTCGTTGATGGTCGCTTGTGGCATTTGCAACAGTCGTCTCTGTCGGCTCTGTTGGCTCTGTCTGTTCTCTATCTTTTTGTTCTTTAACAATTCTTGTTGCTTGCCACCATTTGACGGACATGCGTCAAGTTATCTATCTATGTATGTACGTATGTATGTCTGTGTGTATATATCGGGTGGCTCACAACCACGCCCACCCTTCACGCCAACGCCTTAAAATCAATAGTTCACAATGTAAATTATTGCCACTTGGTCGTCGTGTGACTTCATCCATTTGATTGCCACCCGGGCTTTGCGCGTTTCTGTCTGACAACCTGAGAAATCGACTTAGTCTTTGGCCATAATTTATATCGCCACGTTATCTAAATGCCATGGGTCTGGCTTATTAGTCGCAGCGGGTCGTCGCTGTTGGAAACGCGTATCTAAATTCCAGTTAAGTCACTTTGCAAGTATCAGACAAAATGCTGACTAGAGCAGAAAATAATACAATTTAAATAATTGATTAATATTTTAAATAAATATGTGCAAATTTCTACTGTTCTCAAAATTCGAGAAACACACGAAATATAGCTAAATTTCAGATAGAAATTAATTGTGTTTTAAGTGAGTCATTTGTAATCTTGACGGCTGTAGTTTTGTTTCGTCGCTCCAAAATACACCTCGGGAAAGACGATGATAATGATTTTTGTTTGTTTATTTATAATTCCGACAGTTCAAAATCACTTTTCATCATGTCATTATCGTTAACGGCTAGTTTTAAACAGATTTAGTTTGTCAACAAAGTAGTCCATGCCTCGATTCTGATTGATTGCAAGATAAAAACAATGACGGCGTTTAAAAGGTTGGTAGTACAAATAAGGAAAATATATATACATACATAAGTATGTAATAATTATTGTGGGGTTTACTCAATTATTTAACTCTGTTCATTCATCATTTCATCATTTGTAGTTGGAAGTGCTTTCAAAAATTTAAAATATAAAAAATTAGAAATAATCTATATTTTTCCATTAATAGTTCTTTAATTTAATTTCGAAGCTTTTTTATTTTATACGTCTTTCATTTAAAGACTGCACTTTTATATAATATATATTTAAACTTTTGTTTTATTTTTTTTGTTATAGTTTGTATATTTTTCAAAGTCGATTAATATCGGTCGAATCGGAAATTAATATAAAGTAAAAAATTAAGATAATAATACCATTTACTAGTGATGCTTTAAAACTTTAAATAAAGAAAAATAAAAAAGTATTGCATACAAAACCAATATTTAATTTTTTCACTTCTTTCACATTAACCATTTCCAATTCAAAACTTGATTTTAAAACAAATTTAGTTTAAAGATATTTCATTAGGCTCTATAGGGAAATTATAGTTGGATTTATTTAATATTAACTAACTTCAGTCGAAAAGAAAAATACAAAATACAAAAAAAAAAAAAAAAAATAGAAAAAAAGTAATAAATAAAATAATTTTAGAATTTTCATTCTAATTTTATAGCTTTTAAATTTAAAAAATGTATAGAATAATTAAAGCTATGACTTAATTTTGTATATGTCTCTTTAAAATTTAAACACTTTCATTTGGAAAGTGATTTTTTAGACATCAATAACCATATACATATATTAATATTTATGCAAATACGTCATCGAGATGTAGTTGTGAATATCTTTCCATGGCATCTGACAATTTCAAGGCTAACGACAGTTTAAAAATACGTTTCTAAGTACACGAATTGAAAATAAATTTTTTAATTGGCCAATTGCAATGAAGCGATAAACTTAACCAGCTACTAAGTGTGACATATAAAATAGAAACTATAAATAAAATGCACGCAGCTGCCGCCGCTGATGATGATGATGAGCAATTACGGCTAACTCAAAATGCATAGTTAAGACGGGCACATGAACTAACTGGGCCAACATGATTATGGCAACGGGCATGGGTGGCTGGGCTGTTGGTTGTTCGGGCTGTTGTTGTTGGTCTATACCCGCAGGAAACAGCAAACAAAGCGCGTAAATTATGAAACGACAGCTAACTGGCAACATGGCGTGACTGGGCTGAGTATATCCAAGTTAGGCTGACTTAACCTGGCCGGTGTGCTCTGTTTGCCGTTAACCGTTGGCCGTTAGTCGTTTGTTTGGCGACAGGTCACAGAAAAGCAATGCAAAAATTGTGTGTGTGTTGGTGTGTGTGTGTTGGTGTGTGTGTGTGAGTGTGTGCTTAGAGCTGAGCTGCCACTGAGCGGGCAGAAAAACAAAGAAAACTCATATTTTATTTATTTATATTTGCCCTGCTGTTGTTCTTGCTGTAATAATAATTCATTGTTGGCAACACACACACACACATACACAGAGGTAAACAGCTCTATTGTACATACAAACCTTCTTATACACTTCCCGAAGGCATCATCACTTTGCCGAGAAGTTTAAAGGACTAATTTGGGTTAAAAAATAATTTTGAAAACATTGTTTATTAAATGAAATTGATAAATTATAAGACTCTTGTATATAAACAAATTAGAAAACAATAGACTAGGATGGAAAATATTGTTCTAAGCTGTTGCAATACTCTATTAAATATTAAATAATGCTTTCCAGAATTAAATTAATTATTGTATATTTCAAAATCTAAAATTAAACAAAGTGCTGAGAAAATGGAAATCATTTTGTATGTAAATATTTATTAAAAATATGTATAATTAATTTTTTTTTATTACACTGGCGTTTTCTAAAAATTAATATTTTGAAATCATAGAACATATTTTGGTGTTTTTTTAATTTATAAAAATTTACATTTAATATTATTATTATTTATTAAAAATTAGTATTAAAATGTAACCAATTTAAAAATAGAGAGCTGACGACTGTGATTGAATATAGGAAAGAGTATGCCAGGTGCGGTTTGCATCATTTTAAGATATTCCTTAACTTTTCGTGGCATTTAATTAAATTCAAGTTTGTCGCCTGCGCTGACAATATTCGCGGTCAGCCAACAAGAGAGAGAGAGAAAGCAAGAGAGAGACAGAAGGAGAGTGAGCCAGCGTCAGGAGATAGCACCAGTTGGCCAGCTGAGAAGTCATCGGCGTCGACGTTGGACACCTCCTCATCGCTATCGTCGCACATACGCAAAAGAGCCCATTCATTTTCAGTTGGTGCGCGGCTTTTGTGCTGTTCGCTCGATGCCTCCTTTTTTGTTTGGCTGTTGCGCGAGTGTGTGTGTGTGTGTGTGTGTGTAATGCAAATTTCTAATATACATATATAAATACATGCATACATATATATAAAAATTATATATATATTGCAAGTGATTCATTGAGTGCGTTGGCCCCAGTGGCTGCTCAAAATGCGATCAAATTAAAACTAAACACTGTGAAATTTGTGCATTGAGTTGAGATTTGATCATTGATACTTACTTGTGTATCTGGCTCGACATATCCACATATATATATATATATATATTAATATCTGAATGTACACGTACTCGTCTAGTATTAAAAATGTCGCATGGCTGACATTTCAAAGCAAATTGTCGCCGCGTTCTATGGTCTATGTGTGTGTGTGTGTGTCGTGTGTGTTGTGTGTGTTGTCGCGTACATTGCGAGATCACGTTAAAAATAAAAGAACGATTTGTTTGTTGCTATTTTTAAAGGCGTGCCAAGTTTTTGTGCCGTTTCGTTCCGTTTCGTCTCATCTCGACGTGTCGGATCTTTTGGCTCTTTGGTGGCGTCATTGGCCACTTGGCCATGTCCAAAGATTGCCAGGGGTCTGCTATATGCACTTGAAAGCCCAGTGAAAATCAGTCATAGACCCAGTCTCAGCCACAACATAAAAGCATCATAAGATCCCCATCAATTGTACATAAAGTGTATATATATACATATATATAATATAAAGATATATATAGCAATGTAAGCAACTGAAATGGCAAACGGATTGATCGGCACAAATATCAGTGTATTGACAAATGTAAGCAATGATATCATTATATTATATTACATATTATATATATTTGACATTTCATATAGTCTTTGTGCTGGCATGTAAATTTCAAAGCATTCCAAATGAATAAGATACTTATTTATGGCCTGGTTCAAAACTAATATTTTTGTTTACATTTATGCGCTTCGCGATGCAAACTTGAGCCAAAAACTTGTGCTCATTTTAAATGTCAAACGTGACGTATGTGTAATATATATATGTATATATACATATTTTTTTAGATAAACACACATATAGATACAATACATACATCCATACAAACATTAGCTAAATACATATTTACAAATGGCTGCTGCCGAGTGCTCAAAAATGTTGTCACTACTTGGTTATTTATGTTATTATTGCTAATTGTTAATTGAGTTGATTCGCAATGCTTATAAATATTTTGATATATGTACATTTTGCAGGGGATGTCGGGGTGTGATCAAAGCACTGTCGAATCATTGGCCGATGATCCAACAGATTCACCATTCGATGCCGATGATTGTCTCAAAGTTCGCAAATATTGGTGTTTCCTGCTATCCAGCATCTTCACATTCCTTGCTGGGCTGCTCATTGTGCTGCTATGGCGGGCATTCGCATTCATCTGCTGCCGCAAGGAGCCGGATCTGGGACCCAACGATCCCAAACAGAAGGAGCAGAAGGCGTCACGCAACAAACAGGAGTTCGAGGGAACATTTATGACAGAAGCAAAAGACTGGGCTGGAGAGCTTATCTCGGGTCAAACAACAACTGGTCGAATTTTGGTATGTTACTTCCACAAATCCATCAAAATTCGATTCAAAATTCCAAAGCTGACCCAAGTAGAACTTTGGCAATTAACAACAAATCACATTGCTTGCGTGGCCTTTGGATACACTCAGAAAAAATCGTTTCTAGAAGTATTGTAACCGATTTTATTTTTTAAAGAAATATATATCCTAAAGGTAGAAACCCAAATTTTAAAGAACATTTCCCATAAAAAGATAACAAATTTAATTACAATATCATTTTCAAAATCCCAGATATGAAAATATGAGAGCATAATTACAATTTTTTCAAGTGTAGCATTTCTCTTCAAGTGCATTTGAGTTGCTTGCGTGTAAAATGAAGCATTTAAATTTTATTGTGCCACATTTCGCTGCTGTTACTGTTGGTTGCATGTCAACATCGGAAGCAGCAAAGTAAATCAACCATTTCCATGTACCACAAATGCTCACAGCCAAATTGATTTAGTGGCCTGAGGAGAAGTGGCCAACCGCTTGTGTGCTTTGAATAAGTCTGGGGATCTAAATGTTACCAAACTGCTTACTTAGTTGGAAATAAACATATGTGCTGATAACTAATTCTAGGCGTGAGTAAACAAAACATGTTTCCATGTTATGCATATGTCACTTCATCCAGCCATCCATTAAATGGGAATGCCTAAGTCCAGAGTTACTATGGGGATTTTATTTGGGGCATTTAGGCATTGCATGACAATCGCTTGAAGTCGCCGACGATATATGTATATATAAATATATATGTTACCTTCATTTTCGTAATTATTCGTTTCGTTCGTGAGTAATGATTTAATATTTGCAAATTAACAAACTAAGAGAGCGACACATTTTAAGGTCTTAACTTGCCAAAGGGTGTACTTAAAGTATATTTAAATGGTTTACTTTCTAAGGCATAGCTGAATATTTTAACGGATTAGTTCTTCAGGTGAAATTAAAAGCTAAAATATTTAAATGACTGACTTTTTTTTAGATATAGTTGACTTATTTACAAAACCTAAATACTCGATAAGTTCTTTGTGAAAATGGTTTGATAGAATTCAGAATATGATTACATTGCTATATCCTCTTTTTTTTACATACTTAGATTTAAGTCCCATAATTATACTGAAAAGGTTGTCTCTATAATGAGATTCAGGGCTAGTAAAGTGAATTTACTTGAATCCAATATAATTTAATTAAAAACTCTTGATGATGATCTAAATGATCTCTATCATTTTAGCCCCACAATTTGGTGCTGATATAGTTGTGCTAACAATAAAGATTTCAGATTGAGAAGGGTTTTTAGAAATGTTCTAGATATTTCTGATCACTTTCGAGGTAATCCTCTATTCAAAAAGCGCGTTTGAGCAAAACTCAATTGGTTGCTAAAGCCATCAAGGAAACTCAATTTGAGCAACAAGGACATATGGGATTCCATTTTGGGGCACTGCTGCAAAATCTTGGATATACCAAATTCAAGTCCTGCAGAACAAGGTGCTCAGAGACATCTCTGGTGCTCCGCCATACGTAAGCAACAGGACGCTGAACAACGACTTCGGTCTACCGACAGTGAAAACACAGATAAACCGAAATACGAGTCGGTATAACGACCGGTTGCATAACCATGTTAACCCATTGGCTTGCTCCCTTGGGAATAACACCACTCGCAGGAGGTTGAAGCGCCTCCACACCAGCGACCTCTGGACTGTTGGCCGTTAGATAAATGTTATATATAATGTTATGTATTATTAGGTAAAACCATTTCTATGTGTATGTTATAGATCTTAAATTCACTGTTCACTTATACTGTTTCAAATCAATGTTTTATAGCCTTTAAGTAGGTTGATTAATGTTTAAATATAATTGCCACATAAAAAAAAAAAAAAAAATGCGCGTAGATCAAGAAAAAGCGTTGATTCGTTTTAGCTAAAACTTTTAATATTAAAATAGCTTAGTATTAAAATTGCTTATCTGAGTTAGATACCAGAACTTTTATTAATTTATTACTATCCATAGAATTTCTTTAACAAAAAAAGGGAGTTTTACAGTTGACTACTGCATCGTAAATGTAGAAATAAAATCAATACAAAAAATCTATTAAACTTTTATTATGGTTATAGTTAGAATTGTTAGCGATCTGGTTTGTCGCCAGAACGGGTTCGATTAAATGAGCGCATCGCCACAGATTACATTTGAAGATTGAAGCTTGCAAAGATATTTGAAATTCCAATTTGGCGGCTTGTTAACTTATCTGATCTTGCAGATTGAAACAGACCGAATTGAGCAATCGAATGGCAGTTAAAAAAAACGCATTCGACATACTTACATGGTTCTTATTATCAAGTGACAGTTGAATACTGAGTCGGCAACAATAGCCGAATGGCAATAAAAAAGCCAACCCACTGCGGTCTCTGTCTAAGTCTGTCTGATAAATGCCGCTTGTTGGCGCTGCATGGCATTTTGCCATTACCACAAACAACGGGAAGAGCAGCTGGTACAAATATTACTAATGCTCGCACTCCCAAACCGACGCACACATCCACATCCCCATCCCCATCCACCACCTCACACAACCACCCACCCACCAACCCACACTTACTGCCACAACAAGCTAACTTGTGTGCCGCCCATTTATTGATAAATGTTACATGCTCTTTGTTATATGCAAAATGGCAACAACAACTTTCAGCTAATAACGGGAAACAAGACGAAATGAAGCAAAAAAAAAAAGAAAGAAGAAACATGTTGGGGTGCTCTAGTCAACAATACCCAACTAGCAGATAGCTTATAACCAGGCCTAAAATACAGTCTTATTTGGTGTATCTACACTACTCGCTACTTGAATAGGATACCCCTTAAATCTGTTCTGAAGCAGGTATGCCAGACTCTTCATCTTATTTCCCAACAAAAAATAATTAATCGAAAAGTCCACAAAATGCTGCGAATATGTAATTTTTAAGGGAAAAAACATTTTAGAAAACTTTAACTACTTAAAACACGAAACCTACATGATTTTAATCAAATTGTAGTATTTCAGATTTAACAAATAAGGTATATCAATCCAGATTTAAGTTCAAAAGCTTTAAAATCGAAAGAAAACATAAAATTTTTCAAAAATATTGTATATCAGATAAGATTTAAAAAAAAACTCTGTAAACTTTGCACTTTAGTCAAAGGTTAGTTGATTTATAAAACAGCTTTGTCCATATTGTATGATTATAATAAATTGTATAGTTCATAAGGATGTCTTTGAAATATGAGAAAATGTGCAATTAATGAAACTGGTAGCTGGTAACTATTTTTACTGTTGAAAGAAAGGAAAGTTTTAGATTTTTTTTTATCTTTTTATAATTCTTGCGGAGACAATTCCTTCGAACATGCTTTTTTCCAGAAGCTACTTTCACATGTCCACAATTTGAGTCTATTCGTACAGGGTATAAATAATAGAATATATGTGCCACAACAAAATAACAGTAAATATTGTGGGCGATTGCCAGGCAAATGCCAAAGAAAATCGATAAAAACTTGCACGTTTCACTTTTTCCCTTACCAGGACACGCAACAAAGATAGAAGCCAGAAAACGAAAGCATTGAAAAGAGAGAGGAGAGAGAGAGAGGGAGGGAGAGAGAGAGAGTGAGATAGCGAGCGGTGTGGGATAAAGGTTTATTGCCAGGCCTACTGCCAAAACATGCCAGTTGGCTGGCAGACAGCGGCCAAATGCTTGTTGGCATTGCAGCTGTTGGCCACTTTTTTAGACGTCTTTCCACACGTCGACGTTTTGCCAAACCTTTTGGCATTTACTTGGTGTCCTATTGTTGTTGTTTTATTATTGCCATGGCTGGTAATAGATGTCGCATGAATCTATCACTTCTATGGATTTTTTTTGTTACACAATCTGCATGCATTAAAAGTGGATTTTTTGTAATTGTTAGTTTGCCCATAACAGTTAGCAGTTGAAGCCAGACACGAAGTGCACTGGACTCCAGTTGGTCGCACTGGGGCTTCATGGTGTGTCCAGCTGCTAATTGAATTTGCACTTTCAAAGCAACGGGAATGCGGATATGGAGCCAAAGCCTCGAGCATTTATGGCAACTTACTACGCGCCACCGCGCGGTGCCACCCATATCCGATTGCACTTGGTCACGCCACAGAGCTCATTTCAAGTGCTGCATTGGATTTCGCTAGACTGCCACACAGACAGAGCCTGCAACTAACACATGCAATATATATGTTTGTAGCACAAATAATTAAACGGATTTTTAATAAGGGATGACAATCGTTTTCGACTCAATTGTATTTTTTTTTATTTATATCTATACTTTTAAGAGCGTCAACAGAAAGTAATTAAATCGGAAAATTTTAATTCCAAATTGATACTCAATTTAAAAGGTATGCAAATATGTATTCTAAGCAAGTTACCTAAACTTTTCAGAACCGATATAAGTTGGTGTGTTTTAAATAGTATTTAAGGTTGTATTATTCATATTCTTTCAATATAAAAAAAATTAAAGATATGTTAATGTCAATTAGGCAGAAAATTTCTTGTATTTCTGATCGGAACCGTTAAACTAAGTTGGCTGATTAACTCAACAAACTTAACTAAAGTAAGAAGTTATGCAAATACTAATATTTTTTGAGAAGTGTAGCCTACTTTGAGGCGTCACAAGATACCCAAGACGGTTGCAAATTGAAACTAAAAATCGATAGTTTGCTGATGTGTTTGTTGGGCAAACAAATCGAGTGAAAACATATGTAAAAATCTTGACTAGTGAATCAAGCGTCGTTTCTTTTAACGTTTTGCATTCCATCGAATGAAAGAAAATTTATTGCTTTCGCTCGAAGAATATTTGAAAAGGAAAACGAATGGGGGAAAACACGTGTTTCGCCCACACATCCACTTTGGTTTGTCCGACATTTCAAGTTCGCGGTGGTGCAGCTGGCGTCTTTGGGCTGCGGCTTAAGTGGTTTTTGCGCCACATCAAACACATTTCGGGTTGAGCTCCCAACTAAGTGATTGACCCAGTTTCTTGATGATGCCAAAAACAAGAACAAGCCGTGGAAATTTTTGTATTTTTTTTTTATCATATTTGTGGCAATGTTACGTTTGGCCTGGCCTGGCCCGGGTGCTGCATTGATTACCTTTTCTTGGTGACGTCAGTCTTCGATTGACTACCGACGTGTATTATTAAAGCCTTACGTCAACAATGGATGCGATTGAGAGATTCTATTTCATTAACAGACAATGGCAATTAAGTTAACTTAATGAAAAGAACACGACAACCCATGGCTTATACGTAATCAGTTAATTTTGTCTTCTCAACCAAAGCATGGTCCATTTTGAATGACATTTTTAAAAAATTGAGACTGCATTTCATAAGCTTTTAAATTAGATAGTCAAGATGTGAAATCAATTCTGATTTTCCTATTTCAACAGAATGTCTTAAAATAAGATTGTTTTGGAGTTATTCAAGCTAAGCTATAATTCATTTGTGAATTCAATTCCGATAATAGCTTCAAATAAAACTAATATACTGAAAATCAATAATATAAGTCAATTAAGAATTTTTGTTCATTTAACTAAAATAGCACCATTTGATTTAATGTTTCTTGCGCAACTAACCAACATTATCTTTGTAAGAAAAACAAAACAACAAATCAGAAAAAACATTTGGCTTAAATAAGTAGTTTGCGTGCGGCGTTTGCCAAATTTAGCTTTGTTTTTCGTGGTTCGTTTTGTTCGATTAACAAAGCAATTACGTCTATGAGGCAGAGTGGTGGCAATAACCATTAAGCCCATTTAAAATATAAGTAGACCCAATGTTGGGCAAAAAAAAAACTGCGACCGCCCACAGTTGATTCACCCCAAACGGGCCTCTTCCGTTTTGGCAATCAGCCCTGACATTTAACTGGCACCCAAGTCGTGTGTACTTTTGCCTCTCGAGTGCATTTTAAACAAAAAGAAGCCATGTCGAAATTACCTTGTAAATATTTTATGATTGCCGTAGATTTATCAACGGAACGCCCTCGACTAATTGCCGCAGTGATGCCGGACCTCGGCCCATGAATCAAATGAGCCGTGAGCAGACCAGATCCGAGCAGAGCAGAGCAGATCCGAGCTCCTGCCGGTTTCAAGGCCACAGTCCAATTAAAAATGCATAATCCTGTAGAACTATTTTTTTAGTATTTAAACATTTTATCTGTGCCAAAAATTTGGCCAAGCTTATGCAACTTTTATTGCCACTAATTTCAAGCATTTAAATTACTTCAATTAACACAAAAAAAAATTATAAATATTATTTATTTTTTGGGTATCTCTTATTGTATTTTAAAAATGTTTTATGCTGCTTCTAAGTCACCTTAACGGTTTTGAAAGCTATCAGATTGTGGAATATAACAATTAAAGCATTACAGGAAGCTTAAAAAAATATGATGAAAATAAATAAAAAATAAAAGATATAGAATAAGTAACTTTTTTCGCATGTAGTGGATCTTAACTAATTCATATTAATTATTTTTGGTCTGATTGAATTTTTCTGTTTTCCCCAATTCAAGTAACAAATATTAAACCATTTTGTTCTCAACCCCAAGAAATCTTATAATTTTAATTTTATTTTAGATTTAATTTCATTCAAATTTTGAATTTTTGGATTTTGGTGCCGACTCACTTTAGTTTACAATAAATAAATAAATAAGTAACTTGCCACAAACGATAGGTAAATCGTGAATATAGAATCCATCTCCGACCAGTGTGTTTTGTTGTTGATTGCTAAAATAAAATATAATTATAATTGTGATCAATATAAATCTTATTTATATATCTAAATCAGAGCCACCAACACATTTTATAATCTGCTAAGACTGTAAAATTCTGTGCACAACTTGATAACATTAATTTATTAAGATATGAAGATTACCATGTTAAATATAGATACGTATTTAATTTGTAGAAAATATAATCAATAAATTCTAATGATGTTTTATATATTATTAATTTATCTTTCAGGTCGTACTCGTATTTATACTCAGCATTGCATCTCTCATTATATACTTTGTTGATGCATCTAGTGAAGAAGTTGAAAGATGCCAAAAATGGAGTAATAACATTACTCAACAGATCGATCTCGCATTCAATATATTTTTTATGGTTTACTTTTTTATACGAGTAAGTTTCCACACACAACACGCTATTTATTTTGCACACAATGCAATTGGCTGAGCCATTTTTTTTAATAATCAGTTGACATTTATTTTTACAAAAATTTTTTAAATATTATTGTGTTCTTTCATTAACGATTTTTTTGCAGTTCATAGCGGCGTCCGATAAGCTTTGGTTTATGTTAGAAATGTACAGTTTTGTAGATTATTTTACAATACCCCCGTCCTTCGTATCAATATATTTAGATCGAACATGGATCGGTAAGCGCAAAAAATGAAAACCCCAAATTTTTTAAATATATAAATATAAAATTCCCAAAAAAAAAAAAAAAAAAAAAATAATACAACAAATTTGATGCATACAAATCGGTTTTAAGATCACAGACTCCCATCTTAAAGACACACTCACAATCACACACAGAAATATATATAAGTTTATATGTATTTCACATTTACACGTGAAAGAAATGTTTAATTTTTGAAAGAATAACTCGATTAAATAGTTAAAGGCGTGCCACGATCGATTTGTATGCATGCAATGTGCTTTACTCTATGTGTGGCAACTTTAATTTGTGTCAATATGTATTATATAAACAGGTCTTCGATTTCTTCGAGCGCTACGTCTCATGACTGTTCCAGATATTTTACAATATTTAAACGTACTAAAAACATCGAGCTCAATACGCTTGGCTCAACTAGTATCAATTTTTATATCCGTGTGGTTAACAGCAGCGGGCATTATACATCTGGTATGTAGACACACGCACACACTTACACACACACACACACTTATACACACACTCACACACACTCACACACACATACACCTTTATACATTTACACACTATCAGCTATGCTGGACTACAGTCTTCCCGCCGGCTCTGTGACAGTTTGCAGCGTGTGTCTCTCAGCCAGTTCAAAGATTACGCATACGCCCCGTTGCACACTGTTACAGAGTATGTGGGGGAAGGCGGTACGTTTCGCTTTCTATTTTGGTCAAGTGTCCAATGGTATATAGTGATTTGATATGTGCAATGTCGAATAATCGCTGATGCGTATTTGTTTTGCAATTGAAAATTGCAATTGCATTTACTTAAAATTTAGCTGGAGAACTCTGGCGATCCGCTGGATTTTAATAATGCTCATCGTTTATCCTATTGGACCTGTGTCTATTTCCTAATTGTGACCATGTCGACGGTAGGATATGGTGACGTTTACTGTGAGACTGTCTTAGGGAGAACATTTCTCGTGTTCTTTCTGCTCGTCGGCTTGGTAAGTTTTAACAACAACAACAACAACAACAAAAACATGCTTAAACATTCAACAAAAAAAAATATATATATATATATACCACTTACACATATAGCAACAACAAAATATGTTCTATTCCAACAATATTCAAACTTTCTTTTAGTTTACATAGACAATGTTTCTCTCTCTCTCTCTCTCTCTCTCTCTCTGTCTGTGTCTTGCCCAAAATTTACATCGAGGCCCATTGAGTTTAGGCCAAGCAACTGTGGTGTTGGCAGTGCTAAAATGTGTGAATGATTCAAGTTTTGGTTGTTGCCTAATGTACTTAGTAGTACAGTTATGCTCAAAAAAAAAAAAAAAACAAAAACTAGCTTAGTGACCAAGTATCCAAGTAACCAAGAGCCTCCAGTACCAGTATCAGTTACCCTTTGTACCGAGTACCGAGTTTAGCACTTTACATTACTTAACCTCAACCACGCGTTGTCCCTCTACTATGTACCAATATCAAACAACAACAAATCCGATTTTTAGCATAAGGATTTATCTACAAAAAAAAAAAAAAAAAAACTATATATTTTATTCAATTAATATTTATAGAATGTATTTAAGAAATATGCTACGTTTATGTAAATACATAGAACGACTTAATAACGCTGCACCAAATTTGATTATGAAAAGTTTACTTTGAGACTCCGTTTCAGTTTCATTTATGAGTTCCGTTAGCTTCTTTATCACCAACAAAAAGTAAGCTTAACGCGTTTCAAAGTGCGGTTTCATTTTTTAGTCACTCTCGATCAATTCTTCTTCTTATTACCTTATTATCCCGCACACACAGTGACATACATACATACTAACTCGTACAGCAGCTGGTAGTTGATTCATTTTTAATACAGTTGCATTTTCTATTCATTTTTAAATACTATCGAAACGAATGCATGCAGTTTTCTATCTATATATTTTTAAAACATATTTGAATTTTCAATTTGACTTTGGTTTAGTTTTGGTAAAACAACAACAACAACTTGTAGACACCAACACTGACACCTACACCCTGACAACAGGCATAAAATAAAATTAAAAAACAAAAAAAAACAAATTCAATATAAAAAGCATATTAGGAAGAGACAGGGTCCATTTTACTTTAATATATATATTTGCATATATAATCAATGTTTCCCAACTACATACATATATCACATGTAAGGTAATGATTTCTTTTTGCATGCTCTTATGCTGGCTGGTGCAAATTTGATGCTTTTTAGGTACATACATATGTATACATATGTATATTGAGATAAGCTAACAATTAATTAATTAACTAAAAGTATTAGCCTCCTTTTGGTGTGACTGTCTTGGCCTCACTTCGTACCCACACTAAGCGCAGATGCAGAAAGTGTTTGTTTTTTTTTGTTATCGGAACCTTATTGCTAAGACACACTTAAATCACTTAAATCTTAAAATAATCAATTATTTTTGCTAAACAACAAATTTGTTAATTTTTTGCTGTATTCGTATGTGTGGAATATTTTAGGCAATGTTTGCCAGCAGTATACCGGAAATAATTGAACTCGTTGGTAGTGGCAATAAATATGGCGGTGAACTGAAAAGAGAACACGGAAAGAGGTAGTCTATAACATTCCATATGCAAATAAAAGACATAACAACATCACATTCAATTTGAAAAATAAAAACAAAAAAAATAAGAAAACATAATTCGATATAAATAAATATAAATAACTGTAACACAAATACCGAATCAAATAATATGAAGATCTATATAGTATCTATAGCAAATCTATACTTGATTGAAGCCTAGGTCAAATTTTACTATGTGTAATTCAATTCAATCAGCTATTTAAGTTTAGACTATTGTGTTGCTTGAAGTTTATTTTTGAGCAGTGTTCTCTCATATATATATATATATATATATATGTATATCTAACTTCTAATATTATATATATTTCCAAAAATGAAGAATTGAGTCAAAAGGTGTAGGTGATTATTTATACGATAATTCTTAAGATCGAGAAACAATCTTTCGTACAACAACAATTGTAATTAGTCGTATTAGCAACACAACGATTATTGATTAGTGTTATATATTTATAAATATATATAAATATATATATATATATTTAGTAACGTGAATAATCAGTTATCAAATTACGTACTTAGTCTGTTACCCTTTGTTTTGTTTTTCATTTACCAAATGGATTTGTATTTTGGAAACTCGCATACGAAGTTGACTGTCATGTTTCAAGTTTTACTAATATCTTTACCCTCATCAAATGTAGTCGTCAGTCAACTCTGATTTACTAAGTTTACTTTTCCAATATAAACAAAAACAAAAAAACATGACAATTTATATCATTGCGTGACGCGCTGATAAATCATATACAAGTTATTAAGTATAGTACTTATTCTATTATAATTTCTCTTAACAACAATATTATTTTCGATAAATACACGTTGTTTTTTTTTTACTACTACAGATCAGTATGTCATATACATAGATACATATAATTATAAATATGTAATGTATATGCTACATTTAATTTTGTGTATAATTTAATTGAGGTTACTTGTGTATTTTGCCTTGATTTATTGGTTTTTGTTTTTCACTCATTGGTTTTCAATTAGTTAGCAATTCGTTCTATGAACACTTTGTAGGCGTGTGTTTACATTACAAACCCGAATTTGCTGTCCAATTTTATTTAAATTTTCTTTTTTTTTTTGTAAATTTTTAATTTTGTGTTTACCGTTAAGTTACGTTTTTGTTTTTATTTGCCAATGCTTTTAACGTTTTTTGCATTAACACCAGAAGTACAAAAAAACATGCGTTTATCAATTTGAGATAGTTAAAGACTTGTTTTATTCAACCATCTTAAAGCATTTTATGCAATACTTTTAGGCGCATTTGTTGTTAACACATAATATAATTAAAAGCATCGGTCACGCATTGCCAAATAAACAATTTTATCTCAAAGTACACGTTAATATCATTAATATTTTCTATTTTGAAGAGAGCAAATATCAGCTATATATTATGCAATAATTCAAATTTACTACTACTACTACTGATCCTTAAATAAACAGTTTTGTGTCAGTGTCACCGTAACATAAATAGTACATACATTTTCTAAGTCTTTTTATTGTTTTAGTTTTTTTTTTATTAAATCATTTTCCCCTTTATGGTATTTTATAAAGACATTTTCCTGGTATACAAAGAAATTTTCTACATGAATGTCTGGTAAATATTTAATGCTAATGCCCATAACTCAATATTTAAATGTAGAACGTGAAATTATTTTGGAACTTGTCTTTAATCTTCGGTAAGCCGAAGTTTTTATTTGCTATCGATTTCAAAGGCATTTAAGCATACTAAAAACGTACAATTTCAAGGTTTGTTTAAGTTCGATCAATCTCATTTAGCACATCACTAGAATTGAAAAGTATCGCTCTATTTTGTATTTAAAAACTAAAAAAAAACCACTACAGTACCCCAAAAAAACTAAAAAGTACTCATCAACCTGTGCTTAGCTGAGAGTTTTCCTGCTCTTCGCACAATTCCTAGGCAGCCACAGCACTTTTCGTGTACAGCTGTAAATCTGTAAATTAGTAAACCTTAAAGTAACTAACCAGTAACTACAGTAACTAAATCTTAGATGCGGTAAAAGTGAATATCTTAACGGAGTACAACAAAAAAACCAAACTGTATATGTAAACTAATGTACAATTAGATATGTAATACTATTTGTGAGAATGCTTTCAAATCTCTGCAAAAATGTTGTCAACTGTGTAAATAAGCAATTGTGAGTGTTTTGAGTGCTTGATCTGAATGAATGAATGAATAATGTGTGTGGTGGGGTCATGTGGAGATCAATTTGTAAAATTGAATATTGGTTTCTGTTCTGCGTCGACTGCGTCGTTTCTTTACGAATTTGTTATCGTCTCGCATTTAGCTAATTTTGAGCATTTGTTTAATGTTTAAAAACACACCAGCAAACAACAAGTTAGCCAAAAATACTTAAACTGCAATTGTAACTGAAACTGAACTATTTTGGCACTTCTCTCTATTCTAAATGTGTATGTGTGTTGTTGAATTTAGGCTGTGTTCGCTAGTTGGATACCAGAAATCACTGAACTGGCCGCCCAGAGAAGCAAATATGGTGGAACATATAGCAAGGATCCTAGAAAAAGGTACACGAACATATTGCTGGCTGTACCACAAAAAAAAAAGAAAAAAATACAAAAAAAATACAAAAAAAATATAGCATAAAATAAAAACAAATAAAAACCAAATAACAACAAGAACACCAAAAAGATGAATTACAAGAAACTATAAAGCAACAATCGCTACAACAATCGAATTAACCTAATTTCTCTTATATTGCATTCTTACTAAAAAAAAACTTCAGAAAATGAAACACCCTTTTAAAGATACCTTTGTTATTATTTCTTACTTGCCGTTTTTCCTTTAATTAATTTCATTTCTATTTCTATTTCGATTTCTATTTTATTTTTATTTTCATTTGTTCTTTGACGCCACTTGAATTTGCATAAAAATGCTCACATATTTTGCTATGAAACTCTGCTCAGCAACTGCACTCAAAACAGTTGAAAAAGCAACACAAAAAATCCGACAAATCTTAAACCACAAAACAGTTGCCAGCAGCTTAAATTGATTTTAACTATTGCTTATAAGCAACTCGAATTAAGACTAGGATCAATAAAAAATAATACTTAAATACGAATTCCCAAAAGGCATTGGTTTCTTGGTGGCATGTGTAAATAGGAGAGCAGAACTTCAACTCTCTTAAGTTAAATAAATAAAGCAAATGAGGCTAAAACATAAATGTGTAAACCTTCTGTAAATTATGTTATCGTTATATTTACAAAAAAAAAATAAATAAATATAAACATGCTAAATAAAAATTATACATTTTTTTTTTTTTTTGCAACTTGGCTTACTATTATTTAATTGTTTTTGTGTGCGAATCCTTAGCTAAAAAAAGAAATACTCGATAAATGATCGAGAAATTTGTGAGCAGGCGGTAATCGAATGTTAAATGATGATGCATATTCGATTTGTGATGTTGAAAGTACATATATTTAGTGAAAGTAGCGCCTGGCGGGTATGCAACACATGCAACACATTTTTGCTCCCACATTCTCAAATGTGCAGCACGGCATTTCCTTTCACACATTAACAACAACAACAACAACAACAACAACAACAACAGCTAACTCATTATCAGTTACTGCTACTGCAATTATCTACTATCTACATAAGTGTGTGTAGTTTTCCTTTTTAAAAGTAACATTTATTGATTTTGTTCGTAATTATTATTGCTGCATAACTCAGAGCATGCATCTTTCGACATTGGTAGCATAATTTCGAAATTGATTGCAAACAAGCCAACACAGCAAACAAATACAAATATGCACACACACACACATACACACACACACACACACACATACATATATACATAATTTTGTTAATTCGTTTCGTTCGGAGAATAATTTACAGAAGGGTTTGAATTAGTTGCGTCTGAGTGCAGTGAACACAATGCACAGAAATCGATGAATTTTGGCACAGAAATCGTTGAACATAAAGTTCATGGTCTTTTGCTTAAGAGCCACGTTAAAAAGTAATAATTAAAAATGTTTTGTTACATTGAAATAAAACTTGCTCATTTTTTTTTTATATCTAAATTGAATTTCCTTGTATTTTTTTAATGTGAAACTCACATTAGGCTTTAATTTTGTCCCATTTTTAGTTTGCAAAGTGTCACTTCGCGAGTTTTTATGCAACTTCAGCAGAGTCAATTTACAACAAATTGGTTTTGTTTATAGTTTTAGTTTCCCCGCTGAAATGCTTCGAACCAAATGGCTTTTTACTAAGTTTTGGTTTTTGAACTTACAAAAAAAAAAAAAACAAAAATAAATAATAATATTAAAATAAAATGCATAACATTGAATTGTTTGTTGGTTTGTTTGTTGGATCACACACCAAGTTGCTGTTTAAGTTCTGTATTGATTTTAACTATTAACATACCTTTTTATTCCAATTTTGTACAAGTTTTATAATTCTACTTAAATACATAAATACATAAACAAATGCAGTAGATACGTTTTTTGCAATTTTATCCACTACCTACTACATATATATATTGAAATCACTTGTAATTACATACATACTACATACTACTACTAAATACTACATAATTATATGGTATAAACAAAAGCCATACGAAAAAACATATAACACACAATTTAACTATTTAATAATATCTAATTAATTAAAGTCGTTAATTTGCTTGCACCTACTTAGTATGCCGCAGCCACGCATAAATGAGTAAAAATGAAAAAAATTATCAAACTGCGCGAATTCGCGTTGCAAAATTTCTCAATGATTTAATTAAGACAAAACAACAATTTTCTTTGTTTGTTCAGTAATCAGTTGCAGTATCTGTGTAATCGTTATCAATATCAGCATCATGAATACATATGAAACTCTTTCCCGATTCCTCCCAATAAAAAAAAAGTATAGACTCTCACGCACACTAACCAGATACAAAGATACAACAAATTTTGTTTGTTATTAAAATACACAGACAAAAAAAACCTACCACACACAGAGCCACAGTATTTTGTTGTAGTTGTAGTCGTGCAACAGATTCTGTTGTCAATATATATAGTCAAAATAGTGAATTTAGTCAATAGGTGCTAAAGCCCAGACCCGACATCACAGCTAAGGTCAATATCGATTTGTATTGATGTGTGTGTGTGTGTGTGTATTTGGCACCAATTTTCTTACAGATTAATTAATTAATTACTCAATACCTAAGACATTCCCTATATATGTATCATAATACATACATATATACACGTATCTCTGCTCGTGTACAATTATCGATTTATAATTTACCATCTACTTGATATATACATATATATACATATATATAAACTTATTTACTAGCCAACACGTACCCCCAAGAAATCGAACGCCAACTGCAAAATTTGTATAATACACACAAGTGTTACTTAAAATTAATAAAAAAACAAAAAAACAATAATTAGCTGCAGACTGTTGAAATGGTTGGTTGATTTGTGACGAAAGTAAGAAAATATTCTTTTATTTCAATTTCAGTTCAATTCAATTCATTTTCGATGCGATGTTTCCGTTTTATGTTTCCTATGTTAGTTTTATGATTTCGAACATTTAGAAGCTTCAGTTTCTACAACAATGAAATCTGGCGTTATCAAAAAAAAAAAATCAAGAGAAAAACACAAAATATCAATTTTGCAGCAGCAATAAAAATAAATACAAACAACAACCAGAACAATTCTTACTTTCAGCAGGCAAAAACTCATCTCGTCTTCGTCGTCGAACAACTTAGCATATTTTTGAGGGGCGCAAATGGTTTTACATACATATGTGCATATATATGTCTGTATGTATGTCTGCCAGTCGGTATCTGGTATCTCTCTCTCTCTCTTTCTCTCTGTGTCTTGGCTCCCTCGCGTTCTCTCAACTCCGTCATACTAAATTGTATTTGATTTTTGGTTTTATTTCTATCAACAAAAAAAAAAAAAAAAAAAACAAAAATTGTATTCGAAAATACTTCACTATCATTATCTTTCATACTGTATCCAGGCGATTTTTGCAAGTTGTATACCTGAGATTATAGACTTGATTGGAACAAGAGCCAAATATGGGGGCACATTAAAAAATGAAAAAGGGCGAAGGTGAGACAAACTAAATTTTCTTACAATCAACAGACAAATAAATAATCAAAAACTGATTTTTAAAATATTAAAAAAAAAACAACCAGACTACTTACTACCACAACAAAAAAAAAAAACCAAACATAACTTTAAGTCAATAACTGTTTAAATCACTGAAAGCGTACCTAAAATTAACTAAAATCTTAGTTTCTGACGATATAAACACCAAATCAAAATTAAATTTCTACAAGTGAGAAAGCAATGAATAAAAAAAAAAAATAAAAATAAAATAAAAAATTTGAAGACGAAGAGAAAAAGAATTAATTACCATAAAATTGTGCAGTATTTACTTTTACTTTGCGCTTCATTCATACGAATCCTTTGCGAGTGCAAATGTATCTGAAATTTGATTTTGATTTATAACAAAAACAGTAACCAACACATTTACATATATATTTATATATGTGTATATATGAGCACCATATATACATACACATATACAAGAGCCCAACACAACATACAACAACAACAACATAAAAGCCCCACAAAACACGGCCAATAGCTAGCAGCAGCAGCAATTAATATAAAACTCATACGAATCGAGTGCCTGCTTAGCCAGAAACGGTGCAACACACAACAAACATTTGAACAACCCAATCAATAACCAATCAATCACAAACTCAAACTCAAACTCAAACCGAATTCAGAACATTCGATCGATCAAACACATATACACATAAAAAAAGAAAATCCTCAAAATACAAGCCACACAAGAAAATTAAACAAAATTACAAATGCAAAAGCAAGAATCAACAAGAAATTTAACACAGAAAAATGTATATTTTCAATTTAAGTTCTCAACAACTCATTTTGGGTTCTGGCTTTGTGTTTTTTATTTTTCCAATTATTTTTTATTTCTGCTTACTTTTTTTCCACTTGATTTTCGAATTTAATGTGTCGCCCGACACCAAATTAGAGTGTCAATTGTAGTTGACAGAGTTACTTGAGGCAATTAATTTGATTTTTGGAAGAGCTCGCCACATCAATATTGATTTACTGATTTCTTATACATATATATATTTGATTTGAATTGGCATTTTTGAGAACTATTGAAACCTGATTCCAAAAAAAAAAAAAAACTGTATCGTACCTTAAACTGTTCTGAGTGTATAATGTGCGTACTCTTAACTACCAAAATTTATCTTGTTGTAAGTTTAAAAATTCTTATTGAACGCCAAATTATCAATCTACTCTTCTGCTACTTTCTGCTCTTTATAAATACATAATTACATAATTACATATATCTTGCTCTAAATTTGTTTATATTTCATTTTTTAGTTAAATTCTCAGTTTCTCAGCGCTTTTTCTCGGCGCAGATGTTGCACGTTTTCGGTTCCATTTTCAGTTGACTTAAAACAATTGTCTATCTATGCAGCTAAATTAAAAAAATAAATATATATTCTTTACGTGGGACAGAAAAATAAACAACCTTTGATTGGCAAAACTATAAATGAAAAGCAATAACTAAAAAAACAAAAATAGTTTCTTTGATTTAATTCGTTTTGTATGCCATCATCTAGTCATTTTGCATTGTATTAGCCCTTGAAGAAACAGTGATTGGTGTTTAATATTGTGTTACATATTCGTAATTGTCTATATAGTCCTTGATATCGAAGTCGTAAAACGTATATATATATATATGTATGTATATTATGCAATCAAATCTTAAGCGATCAAACATTCAACGGTAATAATGCATATTATAATATTCCATAACAACAAATATTATACGTAAATATTAGAAATGCATAAAACAATGTACACACACATACTTTCATTTGTCAAATGGTTAAAAATAAATATCAATTTCTTGTAAATAATCCAGCTGTCATTGAAGATTTTTAATTAAAAATTATAACATTATATTTTTGGGCTAGTCTGTAAAGTTTATCATCCATGAAAGGGACTTAATAAAACAGTCTTTTTTTTTAATTTTACAATTGTTCTTAAAATCATGTGGCATAAAGAAAATGAATTATGTGTGTGTGACATATTTTTATAAATAAAAGTTAAACTAAAGAAGCTCATATATATACAAACCATATATACTACTTTCACTCTCTGTCTATCCGACTGTCTCTTTTTCTGTCAGTTATCAGCTACTACTTATCAATGTTGTAGTTCTTGAGAAATTTGTATTTATATTTTCCGCAATATACTCGATTTCATAAATAATACAAAACTAATTGTAATTGTTAATTTCGTATCTTTTTTTGTTTGTTTGTTATTATTGTAATTATTGTTTATCAGTGCTCTATTACTGTTCTATTCTATTCTATTCTATTCAACATAACTACAATAAAACATGGTACAATCAATAAATATACGAATTGGCGCATATAACAAGACCGTACACGATTAAAGATAAACATCAATCACATACTTATGTAACCAAGAATTGAAAGCATTGTTATGGCTAAATCGGTATATCTATCTATCTATTATTATCTATAAATCGCAACTATATTAGTGTTGTGTATGGATGCGAAAAAGTATTGAAATGAATCGAATCGAATTGGATTGATTCGATTGTCATCTAGATGATTCCTCCTATACGAAAGTATCTTTTAGTTGACGTGTAGTATTCAGATCAAAGTGTAATTGTTTAGGCTGTCGTTGATTTAGTTTTGTGAACTGTAAAAAATGTAAATCCTCGTCGTGTTATCAATCGTTCAACAAGTACACTGTAGGAAAAGCCTTACGCTTGGGTGAGTCCAGTTTCAGGAATCAAGCGACTTACTTTGGAAAAGTTTGACCGCAAAATGATACACAATCCGTAATCAAAACACGTACCCGATACCGTTTCCACAGCTGTTTCCGATTCCTTCCAATACATACACATTATGCTCTTATTCTATATTATGTTTACAAACTCTCAACTTCCTACAAATTTTCTACAAAGTTCATTTGTTGATTTTTTTGTTTTCGTTTTCACCTAGCCACAAACATTTATACCATTCATGGCACATATAGGATTCATCTGAAATCGAATCAACATTATTTTGTAAATGGAATTTATTTGTTATTAATATTCATGTGTGGAACACATGAGTCATATTTAAATATACTATATCAAAAATGAATAGAATAAAAATAAAATAATGAAAATGCGTGGCCAGGCATCAAACTTTTAACTTTTCACGGATCTTGTTAATTTCAATAATTAAGATCAAAAATATATTCTAAAAAAACAGCAACGAAAATATTCTAAAAACTCAGCACATTTTAATTAAAGCAATTATTATTGCAATTTAGTATTATAGTTAGTTGATTTGCCTGCGAACACAATTTGAATACAACTCTTCTCAAACACCTGTAGTTGATAATTCACCTAATTAATTAATTAGTGATGCATCCACTTTATCTTATATTGTTTATTTTAATAACAAACATATCGGAGACAACAATACACATGGTAAACACAATATTAGTGAGTTTAAACACGAAAGATTAATCTATTTTAATTTAGGTCTACTTCTATTCGAAATCCGTATGCAAAAAGTAACATATTCTGTGTATTTCATTAGTTTTGCATTTGAATATTTTGCATACGGGAAAAGAGGCTTCATTAATTTTTGGGGCTTTAATGAATTGAAATAATAATTAATTTCAAGTTGATTCTTCAAGTGCATTTTTGTGCTTTTATATGAAATTTGTATATGATTCTCACCGTTTACATTTTAGAATGGTTTTTGAAGGATCGTAATGTGCCAAAAAAATTTGTATATTGCTAAATTAAGGCAATCTGTGTAATGAAAATAAATATTTATGTCAGTATGAGACAAATCACACATACATACAAACATATCTCGACGATGTTGATGTGAAGTGGATAAAAAATCGAATAACCCATAAGAACACAATACTAAAAAACACACACACTGAATGCATGTTTCAACTGATGCACCCTAGGATTTATAGGATTGAGTATGCCTGCCCGGTTGCCTGATTGCATGCCTGTATTAATCGTATATGTAGAATACAGATATATATATATATATAAATATATATGTGCATATATATGTTACCGAAAAAACACTGTATGAGAGTAGTTATTTTGAAATGCAATTACATACTCTGTATATATATATATATAGCGGAAACAACAACAACAACAAAAAAGAGAACAAAATAAATATAACATAATTATATACACAGATTTGGTAATTGTTGATGCTTTATACGATGCATGTAAGTTGATTATTGCCAAAGGTGTGCGTAGCTATTTTTTAATTTTAGCATTAAACATTTTTTATTTCACCTTCTTGTTTGACTTGTCGAATACAACTGCAAAGCTATCGAAAGCTGTTTTGCACATGTATGTGTATATTTTAAGTTGATTTTTCTTTTCGTTTTTCTTTTTCTTTTTTTTTGACAATTTCTTACCTTTACTTTGTGTTCAAAGAGATTTCTGGGGTAGCAGACTAAATTCATGCATATTGCAGTAATTCTTTATTTATTATTTTTTTTTTATGTGTCAATTTGTATAATTTTCGTATTTTAATTTTATGAAAATACAATGTAATTTATAATTATAATACTGTTTACTGTTTTAACTACAAAATAACACTGACAAGTTATAATAGTAATCATAATGAAAACAAATAAGTTGATAACCAATACAAATGATATGAAAATATTAATATATAAATAAATAATAAAAAAAAAAAATGTATACACTCAGTATATAACACTTACACACACACATACACACACACACACACACACACACTACACACATTCATCAAAAACACACACACATCAAATAAGCGCTTTATAATTGTAATATAAACTTGAAAGCTGGTTTCCAATCTTGTATAATTTGTTAAACTGCAAAAGGCCAAATATTCAGCCGAACAAAATTTAAAACAATTTTACAAATATATTTAAAATTCAACAAATTGTTGCAATGTTTGCCACAGGTTTCCACTGCGCTACTGCACACACACACACACACACATGCGCACACACAATGACATCAAAACGCATATACATTAAAATCTGCACACTAACACACTGATACAGCTAAAATACATGAGAATGTACACGGCTTACTGCATCCAACTCTTAGATTAAGCCAAACTCTTGCTTTGAATACATTCATCATTCATCATTTAAAGCGATTTCACTAATATATATTTCTCTTTATAAACACACAAAACCCGTTCCCAGACATATTGTGGTATGCGGTCATATAACATACGAATCCGTGTCGCATTTCCTGAAGGACTTTCTCCACGAAGATCGTGAAGATGTCGATGTCGAAGTAGTCTTTTTACATCGGTAAGTTTATCAGCAATACTTGTGAATTTGTGTGTTATCAATTTGTACCTTTTGATTATTTATTACATTTATTTTCGTAAAGTTTGTTGTATTCTATATCTATATGATATATGTATAATTTCATTGAAATCAGCAACGACAAATACAAATTTAGTGCAGTATTTAAGCAGAATTATATTGCAGCAAGCAAAGTGCCCTTAAAAGTATGCAACAGCAAATTGCTTGCTGCTTTATATTATTAGGTTGAAGGTCTCAATCTGTTAAGTTTACAATAATAATAATAATAATAATTAGTCAAAGCACTTACTTTAAGTATTTGCATTATTATCGCATTAGTTACTAGTTAAATCGCAAAATTGAACTTATTTGTTTTCGTTAACATACACATAACGTGTGTGTAAATTTGATTTACATAATTAATTAATATTAAACTCAACTATATACAACAATAAATGAACGTAATGTAAAACCAAACCAAACCAAACCAAACCAAATAGCAAAGAGCCTGACCTGGAGCTAGAGGGACTGCTGAAGCGTCACTATACAACAGTGGCGTTTTTTCAGGGCACAATGATGAACGCAGTCGATCTGGAACGAGTCAAGGTACACAAATACACTTCAAGGAGCAAAACAAAAAAACATAAACATATTCACATTGAGAGATACAGACACATATACACACACATATACAGTACTACACCCACACAAAGATACTGAAATAACTGGTCGATTGTGTTTTTTATGATGAGGCTCAAACTCAAAATATCGTCACATTGTGTATGTTTATTAAAACTATGTATGTTCGTACATACATACATACATACATACATAGGCTTTAGTCCGCGGTTCGACCACATACAATATACATACATATATAGTTAGCAGCGATCGGCTGACAGCAATATGCAAAACTAGTCCTTCACTTTAAATGCCAACCTCGAAAGTCCTTTAGTTCGATGGGCCACAGCCACTCCCAATTCTCAAAAACTTTGCTCGTTCTCACTTTTAACTCTTCGTAATATGAATTTGGTTTCTTGCAATTTTTCCTCAATATTTTGTTTGATTAATATTTAAGTTAATTATACATGTGTCAGATACTTGCAATACCTGTAATTCAACGGGATACAAATAGCTATGCCGCAAGCTAACTGCCACTTGTGGATGCTATTCAATCCCTTTTCAGATAATGCTCATTTTCTATTTATTTATAATTTACTTTATTTTTTTTTTCTTAAATATTTGAGAATACTTTGTAATAGATTTATTAAACACTTAATTTCACGATTTTCGATTCCTACAATAAATTTATAGTAATTTTTCAATTTGTTCACGTTGGCTTTAAGTAATACTAATAACCTGCTCAATGGAATGTCCTTTTAGCTGAAATTTTATTCAAGTTTGAATTTTGTATTCTATTATTTATTGATTGTTATAATAACATAGTTAAAGTCAAATTATTATATATATACATATATATATATAAATTTTGCATAGTATAAGATTCAAACTTTTCATATAAATATTTTTTTATATATTTTTTTTTTGAGTCGCAGCACTTTTTTGCTTTTTAATCAAAGTACTTTTGTACTTTTGTATTATATGAATTTCCGAGCATTTCTCGTATCCACAAAACGAGTCTTTATTTGCGCAGCACAATTAGAAAACTACATCTGATAATTGACGGTAATAATTTTAATATGTTCCGATTAGACTTAAGTTTTCATATCTATATGTATGTAATAAAACTTGAGATATGTGTATTACATATATGTACATATGTACATTAGAATATGTATTTTATTAAAGTTATTTACGAGAGCTTACCAGTTTTAGTAGTTAAGCTTAGATCATAGATTAGACATTTTTAAGTCAATCCAATTCACTTTATTAGGAATAAACATTTTCTAAATACTATAAACATTATTTTGTAAATATATTTATATTTTAGATTATGTTAATTTGTGGATTATTCATAGACTATTTCGCCGTTCGCACATTTGATTTGACCAAGCACTATAATTTTTGCATTATTTATTTTTCTTTTTTCATTTACATACTCCAACTGCACAATTATTGAAAAATGTGTATTAATTGTGTTATTGCCCAACACACTGAAAACTTATGGTTTGAATACAACCCAATTTTCCCAAAAAACTGTGTACATTGGAACATAAAAATAACACCAAACTACTCTAAAAACTTTGTATAATTTTTCCATAACAAAAAAAAAAATGTTCGTCAAAATACTATTTTACAAAAAAACAAAAAAAAATACCAAAAAAATTCAAAAGTAAACCACCCGATTTGGAACTTGAGGGTTTGTTCAAACGTCATTTTACCACCGTGGAGTTTTTCCAAGGAACCATTATGAATCCGATTGATCTGCAAAGGGTTAAGGTAAAACAATTTTTAATTTTATACGTTTCTCTATGTTTATTTGTTTTATTTATAATTTTGAGTATTTCGTTGTCGTTTTCATTTGTGCGTGTTTGCCCAACTTCAACCAACTTAAACCAACCCCGACAAATTGTTAACATACTTACACACACTTACCATAACGAACGCTCATACAAATGTATCAACTACCCATATATGTACATATATATATAAAATATATATATATGTATGTGTATGTACTAAATATGTATTTATGTAATGTTTATAAATGTATGTATGTAAATTATAGCTATAAATGTGCTCATTATCCATTGTCGCCTTTAGTTTTGTGTACATCAAAGGAGCAACATTCATTTGTATCTAAATCAGTTGGTGAATTGCAATGCAATGTTAGAAGCAGCAGCCTTAGACTACCGATATTTGTGTTAACTTGTTTACCCAACAAAAAGTCACATACATATATACAAATATATACATACTTACACAGCCACGTTAATTCTAACAGAGCCACAGAGAAACACGGATACACTGTAAATTGTTGACGTTATTATTGTATGCAAACATTTATCGTGATTCATTATTAGCTTAAGCGGCATTTAAATACTATAATGTTATTTTTAACTTACTTATATATGTATGTGCTAAGTATATTACTGCATTTTAAATAATAACATATATCTAAATTATTAAGTATTTTTACAATTAAAAGAACCCTTATTCCGATGATGCATTTAATGCAGCTACAACATTTTAGGAAATATCTATTCAGGAATGATAGACAATACTTGAAAATGCTTGTTACTTAAAGCACTAAAAACAATCTATTTCAATTATACTTTTTTTCTATGTACATCTAACAGTATTTAGTGAGAGGCTCTATAATATATGAATAGTTTCGAAGCGCCCAACCAGCATATTCTGAACACTAACCTTTTAAGAAATAACAGAATTTCCTTGGCATAAACTAAAGATCTTTAATAACTTGTTCTCTTAATTGATAATAATTTGTGGACTCTCCTCTGACAGATTGTAGATTAAAATTAAAACGGAAGTAATAAATTATTATTGTATAATATAGGAGGTAAGTGAGCAACAAAATAGTTTTGCTCCAAGTTGTTGAAATTTTCTTACACTTTTCTAATAGACAGGCATAAAAACTCAATTTAAAAATTCATTGAGGTCAAGTGTTTTTTTTTTTTGGTGGCAAAAATATTATAGCGCCAAAGATCAATGTAAATTTTTTTGCAAGATTTTTTGGTCCCTTTCTATGGGAGCAATAAGATATATAATCTAAACTACAAAATTTGATGTTAATTGCTTCTGAAATGGTGCCTGGGAAAAGTTATTGTACATCTAGTATAAATAAATAATAAATATAATATAAATTTTGTTTAATCAATTTAAATTTTTTGCTTAAAATGTGATTTGAATGCTCTGCATTATGACCAGAGTACAACCTCATATTTGAATTCATTAATCTAATATAAGATTATGTAAGCGCCTTTAGTGCTCAAGTATGCGTTTATTCCTGTACATTATGTATATATCTGAATATTGAAATTGAAATATTCAATCGATATGGCCTATATCCGCATCTATATATGCAAACAAATTTAATCTGCTTTCAAACAATGCAGAAAACAACAAAACTGCTTTGGCACCAGGCGATCTGGTGTTTCTTTTGCTTTTTCATATCTATTGTTCTGTGGAAATTGCATGCTGCATGTGGGCTGTGTTGCACGTAATAACAAATGGTTTACAGTTACAAAATATATGCATATGCATGTTTACATAAAATCAATTATGCAATGCAAACCTGAGTTTGGCTTTTTGTTTTGTATATTTGCTTTTATCTTTGGTTTTGATTAAAAAAAAAACACCCTAAACGACACCCGAGTTCTTTGTATACCTCTACCTCCACCCATGCACCGAGCGTTCGCTTTTTGAGTTTTTATCATTGTTGTTGTCACCTATGAACTGGAAGTTGAACAACAAATTATCAAAAAAAAAAAAAAAATAATAAAAACAAACAAACGAAAACAAATCCAGTTACAAACAAAACACCAACAAATTAAATTAAACCGCTTACTGTCTCCCTATCGCCGGTGTTGCCAAAGCTAAACAAAGTCAAGTCCTTAATGTGTGTTGCAAGAAAACGGGGCAACGTTAAATCGTTTCCCAATCATATCCAAAACACTTCACTTGTGACATTTCAACTATTTGTACTATACTTAGTTGTGCAGTCAATGTACGTGTAAACCGCTTACTAACTTTAACTGTTAATAATACAAGACAAGTCTGTATACATACATAATACCGCGACACAACGTAAAAAAAGATCACAATCACTAAAAAACACTTAGCCACCTAACAAAATACATACAATGTACTTAACCAAACCATCGCCACTTTGAACAGATCAACATAACAATACTTACATCAACAACAAACGTCTATAGCTCTGCTTAGCTATAACATAGACATAGACAAACGACTAATATATATATATATACATATATATGAATAATTTGTATGAATCATTAACTAATCAAATACTATTCTACAAAACAAAAACACACAAAAATAAAGGTACACGAAGCCGATGCCTGCCTGGTGCTAGCTAACAAATATTGCCAAGATCCCGACGCAGAAGATGCTGCCAACATAATGAGAGTTATCTCGATTAAGAACTACAGCGACGACATACGTGTCATCATCCAGCTGATGCAGTACCATAATAAGGTAAGATCTACGACATTTAAGCAGGGTATTCGTAAATAAAGTATACAAATTTCGGTTAAGATTCAGAACATCCTTCAAACTGTTTTACTGTACTAGAAAAGGTACTGATACATTCATTTTACCGTTACGCTACTGCATTTAATGGTGGGGTACCGGTGTGTAGTTTCATAAACTGAGATCGTTGAACAATACAAATGATCAACAAAATGATCACATATCGAATCACACATGATGTTCCGATACGATATTTTCTGTACAATTAATATCACTCAGGTACTTCTTAAAAACAAAATGTTATATTTGTGTCCTACTTCCGATTTCGATTCCGATTGCTATACATTTATCTATAAAAATTGAGATTGTGTTGGGCAATGAAAAGCTCTCTATTATAATTTGTAGTATGGCTATTGTGCTCACTTTAGTGTACATGTGAAAGCTCGCGTGTACGTGTGAAAGCTCGTGTTTACATGTGAAAGCTCGTGGAAAAGCTCGCTAAATGTGTGTGCTGATATTTGTAAATGATATATAACTTTGGTAATTGATATTTCTAGGCGTACTTGCTGAACATACCATCGTGGGATTGGAAACAGGGAGATGATGTCATTTGCCTGGCCGAGTTGAAGTTGGGCTTTATAGCGCAGAGCTGTTTGGCGCCCGGATTTTCCACAATGATGGCCAATTTGTTTGCGATGCGTTCTTTTAAGACGGTAAGTATTGCCAAAGTGTTTAACACGAATGGCTACTCCTAACAATATACCAGACACAAGCACACAACTGGGGCATATTGATATCCAGAAAGCAGGCGTTAAATATTAGCTTTTGATCACAATTGCTATATGTGAACAAGAAGAAGAAGGAAAAGAAGAAGGAGAAGGGGCAGAAGTGAAGATGATGTGAAGGGGCTGTCCCAAGTCGATTCAACCATATCAACCATAAATCTATATTATGTATGTACGTCTTTAACCCCATAGTCGCCAGAAATGCAATCTTGGACAAATGATTACCTGCGCGGCACTGGCATGGAAATGTACACAGAAACATTGAGTCCCACATTTATTGGAATACCATTTGCTCAGGCCACTGAGTAAGTTGCGCAGCGGGCCGTCCACTTTTCTATATGCTATAAAACATATCGTATCGTATCCTACTATTATACTATACCTTACTATTCAACTATGTACTTGTTAATCGTACAGCGTTGACGAATATCGTACAAAAAAAACCAACAAAAAACACCCAAAAATACACATACAAATGAATACACACAGACACAATTTGTTCGTTCTTTAATTCTTGATCAGCTCTCTAATTGATGTTGTAACTGTTTTTATTTGATCTACTTTGACTTTGAAAGAATTTATCGATTCTGATCTCCAGATTACGATTACGATAACATCGGTGTCACAGTCTGGAGATACATGAAACATATGTAAATTGCCTGCCTATGGTGTATAATTATGATTTCATTTTGAAAAAAAAAAACAGAATAAAACACTGACCAATAAACACACACACACAAACACACAGAAAAACGATCGAAGTACACTGTGAAAAATTAGTCGGTGTTTTATGCTAATTCTTTGTGTACTTAATGTTCTCAATGTTTAAAATGCCTTCAGTGTTTGCAAATATAAAATGAAATTCTTGCAGAATATTGTTTTCATTACAACTAAGTTTGCAGCCAGACCGCTCTGTTAACTCTGCATATCTAGGACACAACACCAAAATACACACACACATAAACACACACAGGATCCCACACACACACACACACACATGCTAAATACAAACACATACACTGTAAGAAATCGGGATCATTGTAAAACGCTAATTGTATGGTATCTTTGTGTGCTGTGCTCTTTGAATTCAGAGCCAAACTATGCAGCGTGCATTTAAGTTGATGTGATGATTTATTATGTTGTTTTTATGGTTTTATCTTCTGTTTGAATTATGCTGATTTAATACAAACTTACTTTTCATTTTTGTTGGAACTCTATAAGTCTCACTCTGTTCGTAATATTCCAAGAAGTGCCCGTTGCTATGTTGCTGTTTCTATTGCTAGAAAATATTTAAAAAAAAAAAAGTGTCGAAAATTTGGAGATGTTTGCCAAAGCTAAAGTTGATGAAAGCCTGACCCACAGACCTGCACACACACACACACACACGCACACACATTGAAACACAAAATTACAACAGTGTGCCCGTATGTACATATATGTATGCCAAGCAACAAAAGAGAAGCCCGTATTTAAGTGCCCCAAATGTCCAGTGTTGAGAAATGCGCACGCTACCGATAATTGATATAATTCTTATGCAGCCCTGAACCTGATCGATAACAATGCGCATATGAGCCAATATATGAATAAATCTAAAGACTCAATCAACTCTCCACTCACACAGTGCCAATCAACAAATAACAACCAGAACATGAAACAAGAAACAAGAAACAAAAACAACAACTGTCACGTAGTTACATTAGCGAACTTACTAAATCCAAACCACAACAAAACCATTTTCTAACTTTCAGTCACCAGACACACAGGCCTGGCAAAATGATTATCTTCAAGGTACAGGGTGTGAGATGTACACCGAAACTCTATCACCTTCATTTACCGGCATGACATTCCCACAAGCCAGCGAGTAAGACTCCAAAATGAGAAATTAGCGAAACAAAATTTACAAAAAAAATATAAAAAAAAAAAATATAATAATAATAATAATATTATTAAAGAAACAACTGTATAAAAAATACTTTTGCCTTGTACAATATGTTGATTACAAATTTTTGTTGTATAATTTGTTTTAGTTGAATTCTGTTTCGTTTGTTTTATTCCTTCTACTATAATACTTAAGTGTAACAAACTACTTTTTGTCCCCAATTACTACTTACTATTCTACTTACTCGTACTACTTACTACTTACCTAGTTTCATATCGAGTCTTATGACGAGATCCATATACAAGTGAAAAGAAATCTAGCAGCAAACATTGATCTCTTCCTCTTGTATGTTTAACATTGAACATTTTTATGTATTATTTGGATTTTGGATTAACAATCGCATTGCATCCGTTCGCATATAAAAAAAAAAAACAAATAACCAGCCACAAAGTACAAACAAAGTTTAGAATACTACTACTTATCTAGACACCGTTCGCTTGCTACCAACTCCGCTCCGATTAGTCCCAGCTCAAGCCCAAATACTGATTACATAACAGCATATCGCATATACGGCATACAACACACATATTTTCTTCGAGTGTATGTAGAAACCACCAACCAAGATAGCTCTTGATGGCGTCTGATTTGATGAATTGTAACAGTTCCCCAAAAATTCTCTTTATCGCATGTGCATAATGCATCGATGTTTTTGTGACACCTTTGATCCACCTACACCCACCACCCACCACCCACCACCAACCACCCACCATTCTCCACTTCCATTACTATTGACTTGTTTGTCGCAATTTGTTGTTTGTTTTTGTAAGCATTATGTGAAGCATGTGTTTTTCATTAGTTTTTTTTTTGTACAGTGTACGCTTTCAACGCACAAACACAAAACGCATGTAAAGTTTCAAATGGTTGTAGTATAATAATAATATTTTTAAATTAGCTTAAGTAAACTTAATATACATATATGTAAACATAACTGTAAATGTAAATGTGAATAACACGAATATTCAATTTCTTACTCGGCGTTTAGACTGTGCTTCTCCAAGCTGAAACTGCTGCTGCTCGCAATCGAAATCAAAGGAGCCGAGGAGGGCGTGGATAGCAAAATTTCCATAAATCCGCGTGGTGCAAAGATTCAGGCAAATACGCAGGGTTTCTTCATAGCACAAAGCGCCGATGAGGTCAAGCGGTAAATGAAATGTGGTCTCTGTTAAAAGTGTCTATTCAAAAGTTTTCAATGTTCTCCTCCTCACAACTTTGTTCACAGTGCGTGGTTCTACTGCAAGGCTTGCCACGAGGACATCAAGGACGAGACGCTCATCAAGAAGTGCAAATGCAAAAACTGTAAGCAAACTTTTGTGCCATTTTATTGACTTGATAAGACAGTACTTGTGTCTACAAATGTATTTGGGTTTCATTTATTTCTATTTACTTATTGTATTAAATTTTTGTTTTTACATTATTTTTTATCGAGAGATACAACGTGAACAGCTAAAGTTAAAAAAAAAAAAAATTAATAAAATAAAATACATTCTAAGTACAGGCAACCAAATAGTTTTAAGTTCTTCCATAAGCTGCAGGCATTCAATAGATTAAGCAACGCATTATAATAATCTTTATATATACTATATATGTATGGATATGAGGATAAAAAATAATGGTTCCTCAAAACATACCCAAACTTATTCCTAAATTATCTTTACTACAATGAAAATTGTGCTGTTTCTGGCCCCTTAAATCACTTTAATTACAAAACAACAACAACAACTTGCATCTAACTTGCTTTTGCGACTCAACATTTGCATATACTTACAAAACTTAAGAATGTGTGTATATGGATATGTATGTGTATGTAACACAGAATATATATATATATATATATGTGTACGTACCTATGACCTGACAACCTGAAACAGTTTTCGAATTAAATGTAATACATAATAATACAAATAAATGTCATAACTTTGTCCCACAGTGACGGTTCAGCCGAGGAGCAAATTTGACGACTTAGGTAAATCTAAATTGTTCAACATAACGTTTAAACCAATAAAATAAAAAAAAAAAAAAAAAACACACTAACAACATTCTACAAAAACAAAACACCGACCAATGCCACTGATCCACCCACTGAGTTTTGAAGTTTTTTTCCCTAATTCCAACATCGTTTAAAGTACGCAACTTCCAAAATTTGTTTTGTTTGGATGTACGTTATATACAACAAATACTAGTTCTAACTATAATAAATCCAAATGCATATGTTTGCCCAACCATCATTTTGTAATCCTCAATTCTATTTAAACATATTTACACATAATGCGCACCTTTCATTTTTTTTATTTTCAATTTATTTTGAAATCAGTTTATTGTTTTTTTTTTTGGATTGTAAACTGTGCAATTAGCATTCCGCACTGAAACAGTGCGAAGCCATGATTCGAATTTTTCCCAAAAAACAACTCACTCACAAATACGTAAATATAACATTTAATGAACAACAAAAGTCCTGTCCCGTATCTTTGGATATGTGAAGTTAATTTTTGATAACTTTTCTTTATTATATATTTGATATGCGCCTCCACTCGTATATAATCCACGTCGGTTACACATACATACTATATACATTATTACATACATAAACACACACACACACACACACACACACACACAAGTATATACGTTCTCTGATGGCTTTACATAACGTACCCTTGAACTGTAAATATGTTTGTGCAATATGCAACCCCTGTTTTTTGGATTTAAATATTACCAACAAGTACTGCCACAGAAAATTCAAATCATAACAATTTCTATATTTCATTTCTGACTTCATATTAAATACTTACTTAAGTTGTGTTTTTTTGATAGATGCCTCCTTCATATTTTCTTGTGTTTTATCTAAAAAGCTTTACGCCAAATGTGTGGTCCGCTTTTGGCAATGGCAATTCTGTGAGCAATCAAATTTGATATTGACTCGATTCAACTTTTTACAGTGCATGTCAAATTCTACTCATGCATCTTATCCGTTTTTTCTCACTATAATTTAAAAGATACATCACAAATGACTTTATAAGATATTTTAGGAATTCGTCAAAGTATATTTTTGATAAGAATTTCAAAGTGCACAATCTTAAAGCTCTGTCTCGCTACGCCTTTCGCTCCCTCCCTATCTTTAATAACTCTCTCGCTCCAATTTATTCTATACGTTATATGTGTTGATGAAAAAAAGAAACCAATATATATATATATATATATATATATATATATACTTATATATACTTACAAGAAGTGCATGGAAATGAGCACAAAAACGATTTTAAAAATTTATATCACTCTATCACGATTCAACAAATTCGAAACTATTTTTTTTTTATAAATATTTTTAACTTACCTTTTGCAGCTCTGATTTATAATTGCGTTACTAATAAAATTTACCTATCTTCAATTATACATACATTCCTATTTACTATATATAGTAGCAATAAGTTATTCAAATGCAGCGTCGTTTTCTACCACCAGTTGAAGCCTATAAATGTTTATGTTAAGTTTTAAGTTCCTTATCTTCTTGCCGTGGCACTAACCCCACTTACAAAATTTTAAACCAATATATATATATTAAATAATAATTGTAAATAAGTACATAAGAGTAGATGTCCTCCCTAATTAACTAAAAACAAAAAAACAACAAAACAAAATGTAAATAATTTTAATGAAGGTTTTTCTCACACTTTCTGGATACTACAACTAATTTGTATCCATATCCATAAAGAGCGTTCTCCATCATTGACATAAGTCGTGTAACTGACAATTAATGTTATGTATTTGGTTTCTATGTAGCATACTTACTATATACATAATTATAAATAACTGGATATGCATATTATATATCCATAATTTAGCTGCAATGTTCTCAAGTAGTTAGTAAGTTTCCAACTTTTGCGTTGCCTGCGGCTGGCTTACAAAATAATGAATTGCAAAAGTGCTCTCTTAACTGGGAAAAGCTGTTTTCACAAATACAGCTGCCAATTTTGATATGTCTAGTGTTAAGTGTAGATTACAAATGATCTTAGTTTGTGTGTGTGTGTGAGTTATTTGGTCCTGTTACTTGTAAATACGAAAACTATGAAATCCCTAACCATCTTACAGATGTGGGCATGATAATGATGCAGACGGGGATGGTCAACCAAGGCATCACGTCGGTGATGAATACAATAGAGGGTACGATTAAAAAAAAAAAACAAAAAACAAAAAACAAAAATATAAAGAAAATCAAATACCAAATCCTAATAATAATTACAAGTTGCGGTACTATATACCTAATTGTGTACTATACAAAGCCAAAATGATTTATTTGTTGCTGCTGCTAAAGTGTTAACCGCCTAACCGTTTTTTAAAAGCCAAACATTTTCCAAGTCCTTGTTTTGTATTAACTAAAAACGAATATGTTTAAAAATAAATATAAAATATTTATGACAGAGTTGCACTTGGATTTGGAGAGTGTACATTGAATTCGGTTTACTGAATTCTAATCCGAAACATTTTTGCTAACAAGTGAGCAAATATAAATTAAAAAAAAAAAACTAAAAACAAAAATTAAAAAAAAAAATGCTTGCAGAATTGGTATAAATTGATCATAAATGCAATTATTAATCAGTTTAGTAGAACATAATATACGTAAATGCTATGTCAGTGTACCTTTAACTTATGCTAAAAGAACCCTGCTGCTAAATGCGAGTTCCTGCATATGTCTACCATACCAAACCGACCCCTCGCCCTGCTTTACTAAGACAGGTCAAACGAAATGATAAAAGACAGGGTATGTGTAGTTGGGATTACCGAACAATTTAACTGCGATTACCAATGATTACGAGAAGTGATTAAGAAGTGTACTAAACTACTTTTCTGTTGTTCTTCTTCTGTCGCTCTATTGTTCGCTCTATATCGTATACTCAGTATAAATATTACATTCAATATAGATTTCCATTAGTTTACAACGATTTCTGGTTTGATTCTTCTACGTCGCGAGCATAAAATCATATACAAAAAAAAATAATATCATAACTAGCTGATATTCTATACATACCTACCAATCATGAATTACATACCATATATTAACTGAAAGTTCAAGTACAACGTGTGGCGTGCGATTTAATTTTATATTTTTGTTAATATATCTAATTTTTGTTTGTTTAAATAGGTAATATATATATCAATAATTATAATTTGTGATTTAAATAATTATATATAAAATTATGTTTTAAGTTCAATTGATGATTTGCAAAAAAGAATAAGAAAACCAACTATCATTACCTTACCATCATTTACCTATTCACACAAATCCTATACAATTCTGTTTTCATGAAACAAAACAGTGGCCACCTTCCGGAAAGGCGTCCGAGCCGTACAAATGGTTGGGCGTGCAAGTACGTATAACTTTCTCCCTATTCTCTCTCTCTCTCTCTCTCTCTCTCTATCTATCTTTCTCTATATACATACATATATCTTCTCCATGTCTCTACTGTACTGTAATTCTATTAAGCATACAAAACAAATTAATGAAAAGAAAACAAAAATAAAATAAAAATGAAAACAAAAATTGTACACAACAAATCAACATACTTACAACATTCAAGTACTTACCAAAATAAAAATAAGTCCTCTGTTTCCAAAAACGCTCACTAACTCACATTTATTGCTATTGCTGAGCCAGTTCAGTCAGTCAATAAATAAACCAGCCAAGACATTCAATTCAAGTGGAAGACCCTCAACGAAAATTATCCCAATCATTCACTCAATACACACACAGACGTACTGCAAAGCACACTGATTGTTGCACACACTCGAAGGAAACTACACACACCAATACACACAACACACACTTATAACAACCGTTTCTACTCGTTCGTTCTCGTAATTGTGTACTTTTCATAATCAATTTTTATCTTAACTACTTAGTGTGTGTGTGTAGTATATTATCCATAGATACAAACAAAAAAAAAATAATAATAATAATAAAAGGATTCCAATTTATTTCTGAAAATAATTAACTACAAGTAATTCAAGATTACCCTTATCAATTTAATCTGACGTGTTTTCGTATGTATTCCATACTACAATCTTGTTACCATTTTACCATCATTCGATCGATATATTCATATTAAATATCTTTAATCGTATTTTGTACAATCTTTCTGTACAGCAGTTTATAAATATAATTATTTTTCGTTTTAATCGTTGACTTTGAAGTTTATTTCAAACTCAACCATTCTTTCAACAAGTCGTGACATTTTCGTAAATGCTTTTCGTATTTGTAGAATCAAAGGTTCGAATACAATACAAATAGCATCTACATTTTTTGGTTAATAAAATTTATATGAAATATCTACTCTGTACATCATCACATATACAAAACTCGAAAACATATTATGTAAAATACAAAAAAAAAAAAAAATATTCAAAAAGAAATACATAAATTTCTGATTCTGGGGTTTGCTCTTTTTTATGTAAAACAAATCATACTTCTATGTATTTCCCTACTCGTACCTGTACCAACTACTTCTACTTCTACTACTACTACTACAATACTCGTACTATGTATTTAAATGTCTGTGTGTGTGTGTAGAAGACGATGAATACTCGTTGTCAAGTAAGTCAAACTAACTCAAGTAATCATATACTCAAAACATTATTAATTTTAAAGCCGCATCTGTATTTGTCATAAACATTAAATAGGATTCACATTTCTAGAATTTACCAATTTTCAAATATGTATTTTCTTTAGTGTGCCAGTGCACGTTTTTTACTTTTATTTTTCATTTTTATTTATCATTTTAGTGGATTCTTTCTTCCTGTGTTGTGACTAGTTTTTCAGTTTACAAAAAAAAAATTTCATAAAATAATATTAGACAGAAAAATAAAAAATGATGTATAAAAAACACGTTCCAAGAAAGCAAAGCTATAATTGTATGACAAGTATTACCCACTATCGATCATGATCACCAGCTGCCCTGCCAATCGCCAAATGCACGACACTTACATTTAAGCAGCGAACTTTAATGAACAAAAAAATAAAAAAAAAAACAACTTAAAATTGCGTTAAACAAAGTGTTAAATGAAATAAACAGTTTGTAGTAAAGACACTCTTAGGTTGAATATTCTGGAAAAGCGTTCTTTAAGTGGGTGTTAGATTTCTAGTGCATAACAGTTGAACCAAATGCTTATTAAATTCAAAACCACCAACTGATGGAAGAAAAGTTAATGTTAAATACTTGTCAAATACGCTTTCACTGTAGCAAACTAATACCTATGATCTTAACAACTATTCACTTATCCAATGTCAATGTGCCTATGCCAGCGCCTGCTTTACTTGCTTACTAGAGTTGTAGTTTTTTCAGCATTACTTACTTATTGCCTCTTAATTAAATATTGCTTGACAATTATATGCATGTTTTCTAATGCCTTGATTACAAATGCACTATATAAATGTAAATATAAATGTAAATGTAAATAAATATATTTTTTAGTCAATACCCGAATGAAAATTCCTGATCTCATTTCCCCAGATCATTGTGATCACTTTTCCTTACTTTATGGTATGACTTTCGGTTGAACACATATTTTTCCATTAATTTATTGGGTGATATCAAACCTATGTAACATTTTAATAGCCCATCTAATTTGATTTGAAGATTATGTAATTGCTTTCTGTACAAAACAACCGCAACTTTTACAATTTTAGTTCCTACAAACACAATATTCCCTCAAAGAAAAAAAAAAACAACCCAAATTTAATGTATCCACCATCAAACCCAAATTATAAGCTTCACATAAAAAAATTTTGTCTTTTACACAAAAAAAAAAAAAAAAAAAAATAAAAACAATTTGATTATCTAAAGCTGTGCGATAACAATACCAAAAATATCTTACAGATGAACACCATCCTGCACCCACATTTACGCCACCAGAGCTACCCAAGCGGGTGCATGTGCGTGGATCTGTATCGGGTAATGTCTCAATATCAGCTTGTTTAAGATCTAAAATCAAAACAGTGCTGCCAACATTTACTTTATGATACCTATAAGTCTGTCCAAAAATAAATAATATGAAACAGTACACGAAAAAAAGAAAGGTTATTTTGACCAGTATTTTCTGTGAAAACATACACAAATATAATTTTAATTTTTTTTTCAATTTTCTTTGTCATAATTTGCCTTTTCATTGTCTTTTCATTTGCTCATGTTGTGCCAAAGCTCTGCCAAATGCCCAATCAATTAATTGATTAAATAAAAACCAGATCTGAACAAAAAAATAAATTAAACAATTATAATTAGCTATTTGTTTTCTTTTGCTTTTGATTTTGATTGCATACAATATGTTGTTTTTGTGTTAATTTTTTGGAATAAATAAAATTTTTGTAATTTGCTAATGTAAAAATGACAACGATTGTTTTTCATAAATGTAAATGTTTATATTCCATAACTATCTAAAGAAACTGATAACTCTATTGTTCTTAACAGTCATATAATACTGATTCGATATTGATGTCTACTTATTTAAAGCATTTCACTATACAATCTGTAAACATTTGTGTGTGTGTGATGTGTGTTGTGTTTTGTTTTGCATACATATATTTGCTTGTTAAATACACTGTTTATTTCTTGTGTCCACACACATAACTCACAGCTACAAGTTTTCAAATAAAAAATCGCAACAACCTTCAAGCTAAAGTAACAAGTAACTAGTTATTTACTTACTACTTGCAACACGCGGCTCAAAACTACCTTTCTTGATTAACTTTGACCAATGCATAATGTGACTAAAACCCAAAATTTTCCATAGCACTTTGCCCGCAATCTCAGAGAATATAAGTCTTACTAATCGAATGTATCTGCTATATCTCTCTATCTCTCTCTCTCCGTCTCACTCTCACACACATTCTCTCGCTCTTGCTGTTGTTGTCTTCAACTGCTGTTAACTGTTCGATTTAACAATGCAACGCAACGCAACGCACTTGCCACAGGTGATATAACACGTGACAGAGAAGATACAAATCGTAAGTTTCAACTAAGTACTACTACTATTTATCTTACGGGGTACCGTACTGCAGCTAGTAAGCTGATGGTCAATGGATCAATGTGCCACTCAATCTATGTGTGTTTTTGTTATTTTTCCCATTGCAGTACTCAATCGGAATGTGCGGCGCCCGAATGGTACTGGCAACGGTACAGGTGGCATGCATCACATGAACAACACTGCCGCTGCGGCAGCGGCTGCTGCAGCTGCCGGCAAGCAGGTTAACAAGGTAAAGCCCACGGTTAACGTGAGCCGCCAGGTGGAGGGTCAGGTCATATCGCCATCGCAGTACAACAGGTGAGTCAACTTTGATTGAGTCAACTTTGCAACAGTCCGAGTTTGTACTCAATGCGATCGGGTGGGCGAAGCACGGAACCAACTACACTTATACAACTAATACACAACAACAACAGAAGGGCACTCGGCTTCAATTACAAAGTACTTGCATATCATATATATATATATATATATATATATATACTTGCATCATATATATATATATACCACATAAATAGAAAGCAAAGCAATGCAAATTCGGTAATCGAGCAAAAATAACACTTAAGGCCTTCGCTGTTCAGCTGCATTCTATAATTTCCTGGGTTTTTTTTCTCCTACTTTGCAATACTACAACAACAACAACAACAACAAAACTAAACGTTATACATACTATTTAAGTTCGGTCACTTTATTAACCTTTTGTTTTATTCCACACCTAACAAATAACACTCAGTTCGATGGCCCTTGAAGGGTCACGCCTCATACATATGTAAATGCTCTTTAAATATAGATTAATCTTTTAACACCTTAACAAATTGTCTAAATTACACTTTCACAAAAAACAACAATAACAATAACAAAAAAAAAAAAAAAAACGAAAAAAACAAAAACAATTTTAACCAGTTAATATGTATAAAAAACGAACAACATTTTGTTTCAGGCCACCAGAAAATGATGCTAACCCTTATGCGGGCTATCAACTTGCTTACGAAGTTAAAAAGCTCATGTATGCGTCCATAATTTCCTAGAAATTTTACTTAAAAAACAATCTTACAACAAAAGCCAAAAGCGTTTTTAAACTTTTACTACTACTACTACTACAACTACTACTACTATAACTTAGTATTCGTAAATTCTTATTCAAAACTATGCGCATTTTGTTAAACACACATTAATTGGTTGATTGAAAGCTATTCCATACATCAAATCCAAATACAGTTCTTAACTATGCGTATGCGTCATTTTTTGTCACTTTGCTGTCTGTGTGCCTTTTTTTATGTATTCGTATCTATATATGTGTGTGTGTGTGTACGTGTGTGTGTGTGTCGTCTGTCAGTGTGTGTTTGTGCATCAAACGTTTTTTAACATCCAACTCATCTATGTAAATTTACATAAGACCTTTCAATATCAGCTGCGTCATCTTCAACATCAACATTTGAAATTCTGTGTCTCTTTTTGTAAAATAACAATTTTTTTATTCTCAGTGTATGCGTGCCACTAATCTATAACTATAGCTGTAATTAATAATTGTGTACATTTTAACTTAACGCAATGAATAACTTGTGTCGTTTAATCGTATTTGTACTTAACTGTAAATAACAGTAACTACATCATTGCTGCATTTTAATTGCTTATATTATTTAAATGTGTATGTATGAGTGTGTGTGTGTGTGTGTGTGTGTGTGTGTGTGTGTGTGCATCTTATCATACCTAACAATGAATAATTGTAATACTCAATCCCAGACAAGCGTAATCCGACTAATGAGTTTAAATCGAATTTAGAAGTCCCTTTCGAATATAATTTAAACTAATACATTTCAATAATATTTTGCTTTATGAAATAAGATTTAATAGATCGTTTAATATTAAAAATGAATTTATAATACTCTCTACTGCTCCGTTGCAAAATTAGAAGGCTTTGTGGGGTTTTTTTTTAAATATTAAATATTTCAATTATTTCAGGATCAGTAAAGTTAACTATAATAAAGGAAATCAGTTCAAGTAATCAATTCCGCCAGTTTTAACTTGGCTGCAATCTTTTCCTCCCTCTCTCTCTCTCTCTCTCTCTGTCTCTCTCTATCTCTCTCTTTCTCTGTCTATCTCTTTCTCTATGTATTAATTCAATTTTTGCATTTCTCTTATTATTTGGTTTCGACCGAGCACAAACTCATCGTGATGTGCTGTGTCCACTCCGGCGGGGGCAGTAGTCGCATGTGGTGTGTCCTGCCCCTCGTGCATGTCCAACACTTTCCACTCATTAACTCACTTCACTTTATATACGTACATAGTACACCCGAGGGCGGCCGCATGTGACCAGACCTGAGTCTGCCGCCATCGCCGGGATATTCTGAGAGCGTTTTGTGTAGTTGTATTCATATTCGTATGTTATTCATATTCGTATTCATTTACTGTATTCGTATTGGCATTTGTGTGTAATTTCGCAACTATTGTTATCAGCACAAGCTCTTCCTCTTCTCTCTATTTACATACATACATACTACATACTACTACTATTATATCTCTCTAGCTATCTATCTATTGTATCGAAGACACACTTTTTATAAAAACTTATTAAGCTCCAAGTACTCGTATTCAAGTATTCAAGTATTCATTTAATTTGATTTGTTGTTTTTTTTTTTTTTTTTTTTTGAACGAAACTCGTACTCGTAGCGTTACGAAGAACACTTTGCATTTGGATGTAGCGTTTATTTTGATTGGTTGATAATAAATGATATGGAACGAAATTATAAATAAGATTCACAAAAAATTTGGAAAATGAAAATCTAGGCTAGACAGTTAATACAATTAAACAATTTGCTTGCCTCCAGGCCAACGAGTCGCAGTTCCGGCACAGGCACACAAAATCAAAATGGCGGCGTTTCATTGCCAGCCGGGATTGCGGACGATCAGTCAAAGGATTTTGACTTCGAGAAGACCGAAATGAAATATGATTCGACGGGCATGTTTCACTGGAGTCCGGCGAAGAGCTTAGAAGACTGCATATTGGTAAGTAACGGATTACATTATATTGCATGGATAAATCTCAAAAAGATATAAAATGACAATTTAGCCTTAATTAATTATTTAATAATTTTACTTGCTAACAGAATTGGTTATTATATTTTAATAATATTTATTTAAATATACTAAAGATTTAAAAAAAATACAAGTTTCGCACGCCTAATTTTAAATTTATAATTATTTTAAGTGGATGATTTTATTTATTTAAAAGTCAATAATATTCATTATTAACGACAAATAATTTGTATTTTTTTTATTTTCAGGATCGAAATCAGGCGGCGATGACTGTACTAAATGGTCATGTGGTCGTTTGCCTGTTCGCCGATCCAGATTCACCACTAATTGGGTTGCGTAATCTGGTGATGCCGCTGCGCGCATCCAATTTCCATTACCACGAGCTCAAGCATGTGGTAATTGTGGGCTCCGTCGACTACATACGACGCGAGTGGAAGATGCTACAGAATCTGCCCAAGATATCGGTGCTCAATGGATCACCGCTGAGTCGGGCCGATCTGCGGGCGGTCAATGTCAATCTGTGTGATATGTGCTGCATATTGTCTGCAAAAGTTCCTAGCAACGATGATCCCACACTGGCCGACAAGGAGGCCATTCTCGCCTCGCTTAACATCAAGGCGATGACCTTTGACGACACGATTGGCGTCCTGAGCCAACGCGGACCGGAGTTCGACAATCTGAGCGCGACCGCTGGCAGCCCCATTGTGTTGCAGCGTCGCGGCTCAGTGTATGGGGCAAATGTGCCCATGATAACAGGTAAGCTGCATCGCACTAAGTTGGCCGAGTTTATGAACGACCGAACGAATAGCGACCTATACGTGAGACTGACCAGGCGGGGGGTTAATTGGGGGGAAATAATTATTATATAATTATTGTGTCCTGATCAGTCTCATACGCCGCGTAGATAATGTAAAAGAGTTCATGTCTTAATTGTGTTTAATTGAACACTGTGTGTGTGTGTTTTATTGTTTGGTTGTCGTTTAAAGAACTGGTCAATGATGGTAACGTGCAGTTTCTCGATCAAGACGACGATGACGATCCAGATACAGAACTATATCTAACACAGCCGTTCGCCTGCGGTACGGCGTTCGCTGTGAGTGTTTTAGACTCGCTGATGTCCACGGTAAGCCCGAGTTCCAAAACCACAAACTCTGAAAGGAAATTCGCCTTAAAATTCAGAAAATATAATTATTTTGGGGCCAATAACAGCTTACTTATAGCCTTCTAAAATTCTAACTTAGATTTCCAAAAATCACGGATTTCATTTTATGCATGAAAAAATTCAAAAATTTTAATTCAAAGTTAATTTTTGTAGTTTGCAAGGCTTGCATTGTAGCATTTGACTATGAGGCTTCTATGGTAATCGATAGATTATATTAAAAAAATCTAGCCGGCAACACAGATTTATTCCGAGACTGAATTTCTTTTGTATCTTTCACACATTTTTCTAAAATTTAGAATTAGTATGATTTAACTGATGGTTTGCAAGGCATGTTTGTCTTCATTTATATTTATATATAATTTATAATATAGCATCCGACAGACTATATTTTATATATTTCCCATATTTTTGGGATTGCTTAGGAGTTGGGGTAAGTGTGTTTTATTTTTAACAATTAGTTTGGTTATTTTAGAAAAAATCAAAAGAGCAATTTTCTAAATTTCAGGGTGAATTTCGATTCTGCGTATATTAGTTGAAAGGCGACCTCATTACCACTAACTCTCTGAATTTTAGACATACTTCAATCAAAATGCCTTAACTCTGATACGATCGCTGATAACAGGCGGCGCCACGCCCGAATTGGAACTTATACTGGCAGAGGGTGCGGGGTTGCGGGGCGGTTACAGTACCGTCGACAGTCTGAGCAATCGGGACAGGTGAACCGAAAAAAAATGCACAAATTAATCCAATATATACTAATTAAGATGAGTGCTGCACGTTTAGATGCCGCGTGGGTCAAATCTCGTTATACGATGGGCCGCTGGCGCAGTTTGGCGAATGTGGCAAGTATGGCGACTTATTTGTGGCCGCACTCAAGTCGTATGGGATGTTGTGCATAGGACTATATCGGTTTAGGGATACCAGTTCTAGCTGTGATGCGAGCAGCAAACGTTATGTAATAACCAACCCACCCGATGACTTCTCATTACTGCCAACAGATCAGGTAAGATCCATTTAAGAGTTCCATTTAACTTGCGCTTCCAACTCAAATTGAACTCCCCTTCGATCCGTTAGGTATTCGTTTTAATGCAATTTGATCCGGGCCTGGAGTATAAGCCGCCCGCAGTACGTGCACCGGCCGGTGGACGCGGCACCAACACACAGGGCTCTGGGGTTGGTGGTGGTGGTTCCAACAAGGATGATAACTCTTGATTGTTACTGTGTAGCGCCTTAACTGATGGTCCTTATTCGTACATTTGAACGATGGAGCAGTTAATGGTGTACAGAGCAGCGCATTTATGGCACAGATATTGGCACAAGATCCGGAGACGTATTCAAGCATAGAGATAATCATTATGTAAAGAAGAAGACATTGCATGCCACACGAGTGGCATCAACCAAATCAAAAATTGGAAAGTTTAAAATTGAAGTGCGTGAAATGCCAATAAATGCGTTACTCTGTACTTTTATGTTTGTGAAGATATCGTACAGACTACTTCGTCTATCCAGTCACACAATCAGGGGACAACCACATAAGCCACAACCACACAAACGACCAACGTTTTGGCCGGAATTACGCGGCAATGTCAGATATCTCCACAAACACAAAAGCCAAATATTGATTAAAGAAATAACATCTTCTTTGATATCCATCGTTCGATTGTCAGCTGATTGCTTCCCACACCATTCCGTATGCCTTTTAGAACCTTGAAATTTACATGTTTTATCTATAATTTTGTACCCATATCTATCAATCTATCTATCCAATATTCTATTACCATTATTTTATCAATTACTTTAATTTTTCTGTTTTATTTGATATTTGGTTTGAATTGTAATTTTCTTTCTTTTTTATTATATATATTAATTTTTTTCAAATACCTTAAAATAAATCAAACTAAAAAACAATCCGTTTACAATATTTATTATTTTATTTTTTTTTTTTCAATTAGTTTTGAAGCAACAATCATTAGTTATTATGCAACACAATGGGTATGTATAATATGTTTATCAAACATTTATGGTTTGTTTGATTTCATGATCATTATTATTAGCATTATTAACTTTATTATTGCAATTTCTTACTTACTGTAATTTCTTAATATGTTTGTTCGCATTATGAGTTCACTTCATGGCGCTATCATTGCATTACAAAAATATATGTTGAACAATTCGAAATGAAAATTCATCTCAATGGTGTGATGTAAGCAATTGGGAACCATTAGTGAGGTAAGCTACACATTAAACAAAGAAAACCAAATCAACTCTCTCAACTCTTAACTGATAATGGAGAATATCAACAATGCAAACTAACAACAAAAACATGTGCATATATGAAAATAGAACCAGGAGTACTATGAATCTATTTTTGTGCAAGACAAAAATGCAAAAATATGTAAACTTAAGGGCTACATTGCTACTGTACTAAAGATACAAATGCTTACATACGGTATACACTTAAAAAAATATGCAAAGCTAGGCAATTCACTAACAGCTCTCACTAGATATCTGTAACAACAAGAACAACTACGCTACAATTTATATATACTTACTATGTATAATACATGCCCAAACATAAAACAAAAAAACAGAAATAAAAAACAGAAATACATATTCGATAAATGCTTGACCGCCATACATACATTTTTCGTATGTGGAAAATGGAAAGCAAACGACAAAAAATGGCGAGGAAAACCAAAAGTTGTGTCAGCATTCAAGTTCAAAAACTGCATTTAGATGTTTCTGAGCATGCGCAAAAAACAATTTATATGAACATATTATAATAATTTAACTATAATGTTAGCCGAAACACAAGAAATTCCTAGCGGTAATTAATTACAACAAAAGAAAAATAAAATAAATAAATAAAACAAAAAAAAAAAAAAATAAAACAATCTGCAATCTATGGCAAAATGCCAATACATAATTAATTTAAAATTTTATATAACAAATCTTAAGGCGCAGGCTGAAAATATAAAAAAATATTAAAATAAAAAAACTAATTACTAAAACCAACGGTTGTTTCAACACAAATCATACTTATGGCATACTTAAAGTATCATCTTTAGCATCAGATATTCATCAGTCGAGCGAATGCTTATTATAATAACAACACTATTGAATATTTAAAATGTTTTCAATCTGACAATTTCTAGCTTTTGTGCATGTGTGTGTGTACTTAGAGCAAATGTTTTAGGATTCTTCAAAAAATATTCAATTTAAGGCCTTTTCCACACAAGCGCTGCCACAAATCATAGCCAACATTTAAATAGAGTAAATATCAAGTGTAAGTAGCTCATTCAAATCATAATAATTATTCAATAGAAATAAATGCATAATTGTATTCATCGTTGTATGAAAGCAGCTGAAGATATACATACTACATACACATACATAAATACACACATGATAGATAGATATAACTACATACATACATATATCTATACTGAGCAGTTGACAAAATGTAGCTAGTAATATTTAAATAGTGCTGTATGATGTATGCGTGCCTATTGCGATTTACGAGCAGCTGTGGTGTTCCAAACAACATTTTTGTTAGATTAATAAATCGAATGTAGACCGAAGGATGAGTTTTCGTCCTTGGGCCACCGTTTCTCTTGACTTGTTTCAAACACTTCTATTGATCTTCTATCTTTCACGCGCTTTCGCTTAAGCCGCTAATGAAACGCTCTCTTTCTGTTTGTATATACATATATATATATATATATATATATATATATCATGTAAATAATTAAGCTACCTATGATTATTAAACTCGGATAATGTAAAAAGGTCGTCTAAACACTTTATTCTAAATACTTGCATTCATACAAATTTCTTTTCATATATAGTTTTCGGTACATGTATTTGTTCAAATGATAAACACTGCCAAAGCGTATAGAAATCACATGAAATGTACTTTAACAAAAATCCCAAGTTGCAGATAATTGTTTTTTAGTTTTATTTTCATCATTTTTATTAACTAAAGCAACAATATGAACGTGACAGAAAATAGCACATTAGCATATGATTTTGTTATAACTAATTTACAATTTGGCACATAAGTTTAGCTTATAAATAATGACAGTAAATCGAATTCGAGCTTTTAATAATAAAAAAAAAAACAAAAAAACAGCTTAAGCCTAATTAAGTTGATAAATAAAAAATACAATTAAGATTGGTTTTGGTTCATTGTGTTTTTAGTATGAAATGAATGTAGCCTTAAGCTTAGCCAAAACCTAAAACGATAAAACAAAAAAAAAAAAAAAAATTGTGAATATTAAGGATGCGCCTTCAAAGTTATATAAAACATATGCATGTATGTATGTATTTAGATTAGCGGTGTGAGAAACAAATTAAGCCACAGACAATTGAAAGTGTGTCCCAGCACATTAACGAAATGGAAACATGCTTAGAGTAAAAAAAGAAAAACATAAAATATTAAAAGAAAAACACACACATTTAAAGTTAATATGGCAGCCAGTTCATTTATTGTTAGTGGTATTTAAAAAACAAAATGAATATAGATGAAATGAAAAAAGCATTTGCAATCCTTATAAAAGGCATAGACGAAACCCAAAAGTTAAACATAATTTTTAAAAGAATAACATAGTTTTAAAATTTTTAGAAATATAAATACTCACACACACTCTGACACAAAAAAACATACACACACACACACACACACACACATATAGATACATGCCTTCAGCGAAAACCTAATAACAACAAGAACAACAACAACAACAACAACAAAACGAACTCTCGATGTTGTGAAACTTGATCAAATCATGTTTACGCTAAAGAAAATTATGAAAAAACAAAATCAAATGATATACAAATTGCAAAACGAGTACTATCCACAAAAAGCTTATTAAATATAAATCAAAAACTTCACAAAAAATTGAGCAAAGCTGCGTTAGAGATTTTTTCTATATTCAAAAGTTTAAACCTAATTTCTTCAATTCAAATGAACTTGTCTAGATTCTCTCCAACGCATTTGCTTTGTTCAAAAACAAAAAAAAAAATAATAATAATAGAAATATATCGCCTAGAAAAACTTAACGCCATACAACTAAACACAACCGCAACGTTTTGTAGAAAATTTCGTGAGTAAAAAATGTAAAAAAAATATCATACCCGTAAATGCTAAGAATTTTACAGTAGTTAGATACTTTGTATAGGAATCAACGTTTGCAGCTAAAAAACAAAAAAAAAAAAACAAATGATAATTGTACAAGTTTGAGCAACAAACAAATGTTATTTTTTAAATGATTGAATATTAAAACAAAAACGTTATTAAATTTATAAATGCCGGAAAACAAAATTCAAATATAATTTCACAGTACTTTCACAATAACTGTCACACATACACATATATGTATGTATATGTATATTTATGTATATATATTTATATATATATGTACATATGCATATATATGCACCTGCACCTGCATACAAATTATTTAAGTATTGTGTGCATTGAAAATGTATAGATAAATAAAAATAAAATGCAAAAAAAAAAACAAAAACCTCAAATAGTCAACATAACGGTAATTACATTTTTTAGTTTTTACTCACAATTTATAAAATATATTTACAAGTAAAATTCTGAAAGTTTAACGTAAGTTTAAAATTAAAATGCTGATAAACAAATTATTTACATAAAATTAATTAAAACCCAATCGAATGCAGAGAAACTCATAATATATAATTAGTTTTGTTTAAAAACAGCAACAAACATTTTTGAAAAGTAAACGAAATTTTAAATAACAAACCAAACACCTAAAAATTCATATTTTAAACATTTGTCTAAGAATAAAATAAAATAATAAATATAATAAAAGTAAAAAAACAACAGATAACTGTAATTAAATAAATGGTATAAAAATAATAATAATATTATGTTGTTAATGTTTAAAAAAAAAACCTTGTTAAAATAATATTTCAAAAATAAAAATACGAATATAAAATTTCAAACGCCGTCCGACGACGACAGCTTTTCCTTATTAAAAGTGAAATTTTTAGTTTTGACAACGACAACAACCAAAACAACACCAGTGACAACGAACAGCCCAAAAACTGACACACATATGGTAAGCCAACGTCAGAAATTCCATCGACAAATTGGGTTTAGAAATTTGCAGACGTGACTCGAATAAAAATAAACCAAATTACCAAACTCACTCGAATATACGAGTTTCATAAGCTGTTTATGCCGCCCCGAATTACACATTAGTATTGTGTAATCAGCGATCAGATTAATTATATTTACAAATGCAATTATGTCTATGTCAATTATTTTCAGATATACGAATTTATATTAGAATCTGATTTCTAAACCATTAACTAGAAGTTAAAAATACTTAAAATATGTGATTAAGCTAAGAGATACCCTGTCCTTGTGTGCAAGATAAGTACTAGTTTTAATTTAAAATATGACTTAGATGTGTTCCACTTGGAGTCTTGCTAACTTGTGTGCTTAAAATGAATTGAAAGTGAATTCTCTTTTACTCCTCATTTAGTAACCCCATCAATTGGGAAATAAATACCATGTAGTAGTGCATATGTATGTAGCATGCAGAAGAAAATGTCTCTGATCCCATTAGGTATACGTATTCCTGATTAGAATCAACAATCAAGAACTACATGCAGGAATGCATGACTACGAATACTTTTACTGCCAAAACTCCATATCATTATAATCGCTATATATGTTTGCATATATTACAATTTAAACACACAATTTTGCTTTTAAACACACAAATTTATATACCCCTGTTACTGGTTTGATGTTTTCTTGGTATAAGCTAATTATTTTGTTATTTTTATACCCTGAACCCATTAAAAATGGGAAAAAAGGGTATAATGGTTTTGTGCAAATGTATGTAACAGGCAGAAGGAAGCATCTCCGACCCCATAAAGTATATATATTCTTGATCAGGATCAATAGCCGAGTCGATATAGCCCTGTCCGTCTGTCTGTCTGTCCGTCTGTCTGTCTGTCCGTCTATCCGTCCGTCTGTATGAACACGCGGATCTCAGAGACTATAAGAGCTAGAGACAAATTTGGAATATAAGATCTCGTATACCAGGCGCAGATCAAGTTTGCGTTATTTTATCGATTACTGCCTCAGTTTCTGAATTATCGATACATTTAGATTTCCGATAGCAGTAAATTCCAGATATCTCTCACAATTTAATGGATACAGTCACCAATTTTGGTTGGTAGGTTGTTGATGAGGTCCTTGAAAGATCGGCATGTGCCACGCCCACCTCCGACGCCACCATCACCCCCGCCCCTAAAATTTTCAAATGGCTATATCTTCCGCAGTTTTTGAGTAGGGAACGTCAAATTTGGTAGGTATATTACTGGTAGTCGCCTTTAAGAACCGATATCAAATTTGTGGTGCCACGCCCACACCTGCGCCTATAATCGACAATTCCGATTGTAAATCGATAACTCCGTATATCTCCGAACATTTTAAAGATAGAGTAACCAAACTTGGAAGGTAATTTGCTGGTAACCTCCTCCAAAGATTGGCATACCAATTTTTGGACCACGCCCATATCCGCCGCCCCCAGGAACTTCAGCCCTAGAAATTTAAAATGCGCATATCTGCCGTAATTTGCAAGCTAGAGTCGCAAAATTTTGCAGGTATGTTACTGGTAACTCCTCCAAAGATCGATAAAAAAATTGGATGGCCACGCCCACTCCACCTACCTAAGCCGATACACCTGGAAACAAATTTTGGACCACGCCCACTCCCGCCCACAAAAAACGAAAAATGCCTGTATCTCCCGCAATTCAAGAGCTACAGTTACCAAACTTAGAAGGTATATTACTAAGATCGGGCCACGCCCACTCCAGCCCCCAAAACCGATAAACCTATAATGCATTTAAAGCTTGGTTCAGGGTATATGGCAGTCGAGCTCACTCGACTACAGCGTTCTTACTTGTTGCAATTATTTTTGTAATTAATTTTTGTAATTACAAAATAATTAGCTTACTATTCTATCTATTAAAAAATATGTTTCTGCGTACCAAAAATGTTGTTTGTTTTGCGGTCAATCAAAAAAATATAGCAAGAGGGTCATGTATATTCTTTTAAATTTACTTGTACTTCTGATTAGTTGTGATGCTGTAAATACGTGAGTAGGTTTATACAAACATTTTGACATAACAAAATCCTTACGCAGGTCAACGGTGGCTACAAGTTTAAATCTTTAAAATGCGAAATTCTAGAATCAGACTGGCTCGAAGAAAAGGATTGCTACATCAAGGCCATTAACCGCGAGCGAAATGCAATAAACATAAAGATGAAACTGAAGAAAACGGTTGTGCAGGTACACGACATTTGGCATTTTCAAATAAACCAAAACAATATAATGTGAATTCATACTTTTTGTTTAGTTCAAGATTAACTTCAAACTCCTAAAACGGGAACGTGGTGGTTGGCATCCTTTCTTGTATGCAATGACTGTGGATGGATGTGACTTCCTTGCCAATTCTCAGAACTATGTGGTTCCACGATTGATTTATTCATATCTAAAACCATATACAAACGCCCTGCATAAATGTCCATACGAGGTAAGCTTAGCTACATTCAGAAAAAGAATCACAAAGAATTTAAGAAAATCGACCATGTTTTCCTAATCAAACAGAAAGTCAATATATAAAAATTAATTTGTGAGAGCTTACAAAAAAGGAAAATATTTCTAAAATTTTGGAAAAAAAAAATTATTAATTTTCAGAGTGTTTCCTTTGTTATGTTATTATTAGACATTAGTATTTCCAGATTGAACGTGTAAACATTTTTAAGAGAGCATATAAATTGAAACAATTTAATTTTAAAACCTCTAACATAGCGGTAGAGAGAGCAAACCTCAAACCTATTTTCTGAATTTCAAAAATGTTTTATTAGAAAAACAAAGGCTTGCATTTGTTCCTTTTAAAAATATTTTCTATAATTTTCATAATAAATTTGTGAAAAATAGAAAAAGTCTTTATAAATGTAATAAATCTGTTTCCTTACATTAAGAAATGATTTCTAAACACAAAATTTTTATTCTAAAATCCAGCAAAATTTTTTGATTAGCAGTATAGCTTATAATATATATTTGCAGGCTAACACCTATGTGTATCTAACAAATTGGACATTTGCTAAAAATAGTGTAACATCTCGATTTCCAGTTGAATTTGGTGAATATGGCCTTCAAACGACTTGGTACAGCAATAAAACAGTTTTACTTCGAATGAATGGTTCCATAGAGTATTTTTAAACCTTAAAAAAAGGTAAATGGTACTGAAGCATACATATTAAGTTACTATGAATTAAAAATTACATATAATTCTTTTTCAACATTTTCCAAATATTTTGGCTTTAATAAAAGTCCATTTATGTTCCCATATTTATTAAAAAAAATAGTTTGGAATATTTTCGAATTATCAGTACAAACGTTTTTATTGAATTATTTTGAATGTAAGATACCGGGTGGGCAAAGAGCGGAACCAACTACAATCGAGCAAAAATTAGTATTATGTAATCAGCGATCAGGTTAATTATATTTACAAATGCAATTAGGTCTATGTCAATTATTTTCAAATATTCGAATTTATAATAGAATCAGATTTCTAAGCCATTAACTAGAAGTTCAATGATGCAAATAAAAATAATTAAAATATGTGATTAAGCTAAGAGATACCCTGTGTTTGTGTGCAAGATAAGTACTAGTTTTAATTTAAAATATGACTTAGATGTGTTCTACTTGAGTGTTGCTACCTTGTGTGCTTAAAATGAATTGAAAGTGAATTCTCTTCTACTCCTCATTTAGTTATCCTGATTGGAATCAACACCCAAGCTGATGTAGCCATGTCTGTCATGTCTGTTGAAGACCATTCTACGCTCATAAGATTTACTTCGTTTAATCGATAAAAAGAAGTACATGCAGGAATGCATGACTACGAATACTTTTACTGCCAAAACTGCAACTCATTATAATCGTTATACATGTTTGCATATATTCTAAGTTAAACACACAGTTCCGATTTTAAAACAACACAAATTTATATACCCCTGTTACTCGTTTAATGTTTTCTTGGTATAAGCTAATTATTTTGTAATTATAAATAAATTAGCTTACTATTCTATATAAATAAAAAAAAAACGCTTTTTGAGTACCTAAAATTTAGTTTGTTTTGCGGTCAATCAAAAAAATATAGCAAGAGAGTCATGTATATTCTTTTAAATTTGCTTGTACTTCTGATTAGTTGTAATGCTGTAAGTACGTGAGTAGGTTTATACAAACATTTTGACATAACAAACTCCTTATGCAGGTCAATGGAGGTTTTAAGTTTAAGTCTTTAAACTGCGAAGTTCCAAAATCTAACTGGTTCGAAGAAAAGCATTGCTACATCAAGGCCGTTAGCCGCGAGCGTAATGAAATAAACATAAAGATGAAACTGAAGAAAACGGTTCAGCAGGTACACGACATTTGGCATTTTCAAATAAACCAAAACAATATAATGTGAATTCATATTTTTTGTTTAGTTCAAGATTATCTTCAAGATCCTCAAACGGGAACGTGGTGGTTGGCATCCTTTCTTGTATGCAATGACTGTGGATGCATGTGACTTCCTTGCCAATTCTCAGAAGTATGTGGTTCCACTATTAATGTATTCATATGTAAAACCATATACAAACGCCGTGCATAAATGTCCTTACGAGGTAAGCTTAACTACACTTAGAAAATAACAAGTAAGAATGCTGTATTCGAGTGAGCTCGACTAAGATATACACTGAAGGAAATTGTTAAACACATAGTTTTATTAGCAAATTGCCATTTTAAAAGTTTTAGGGACTGCAGAGTAAAAAAAAAACTAGGGCAGCGCATATTTTTACTCACAAACCCGAACTGACCCGAACTGACTGGCTACAAATACGGTCATATAAATAAACACATACATACATTAATATAATTGGGTAACACGACTGCTAACTAATATATCTATGGAGACCTACATACATACATGCACACATGAAATCTTAGTTATCGTGGCTCTGCAGAATACACATAAAAACATATTATCACATATAAAATGCTTGCGGCTGCTGATACAAATGAAATCCATATGAGAATATATTTTCCACTATAACTTTTGCTGCTTGGATAGTCGATCCATATAATGTGTTTATTGAAAGATTCTGCGTTTAAAAATTTTGGCATTTATTGTTGTAGAAAATCGAAATGTATCGATATTCTAGAAACAGAGGCAGTTATCTATAAAAGTATGGCAACTTGATCTGCGCCGAGAATACGAGAACCTATAATTTGAAGTCTCTAGCTCTTATAGTCACTAAGATCAGCGTGTGTATGCAGACGGACGTACAGACGAACAAGGCAATGTCGACTCTGCTGTTGATCCTGATCAACAATATATATACTTCATGGAGTCGGAGATGCTTTCTTCTCCCTGTTACATACATTCTCAATAAACCATTATATTTTATTCATCCTTTTTTAATGGGTTCAGGGTAAAAAAATCACCCAGAATTTATGAAAATCAACAATGTCTTCCTCACCTAATTAAACAAAAAGTATATTTCTTAAAATTCAGTTGTGTACGTTAAAAATAAATTGCATTGTACATTTATCTAAAATTTTGAAGAAGAAAAGTCGATATTTCAGGGTGTTCCTTTGATTATGTTATTACAAGGCATTAGTATTTTCATTTTGGATTGCATTTCTACATTTTATAAATATTTCCTATTATTTTCTTAATAAATTGCGGACAATAGATCAACGCATTTCTAAATTTAATAAATTATTTCCAAACACAGGAAAAACATACCAGTTTTAAGTGTGATTTTCATTTTTGATTCTAAAATTCAGCACAATATTTTTCCGCAGGCTAACACCGATCTGTATATAGCAAATTGGACATTACCTGAAAGTGATATAATATCTCGATTTCCAGTTGACTTCGGTGAATATGGCCTGCAAACGATTTGGTCTTCCAATAACACAGCCATTTTAAAATTGGGTGGTTCCTTAGAGTATTTTAAAAACTGGTAAAAAGCGGTAAATATTATTGGAACACACACATTTAATTATTATGAATTAAAAATCACATACAATTCCTTTTCAATAATTGCACAAACAACACAAAACAAGACAAACATATAATATATTTTCGGTTAAATAAAAATCCATTGTTGTTCTCTTATACATATAAAAATACTTTTATATAATTTCGTATTGTGTGTACAAACATGCGCTAAGCATGGGTTTAAAATTCAAATGCGACATCAGATAAATATACGCAAAACATGATATGAACACAATGGAATGGAAAACGAATTGGAGCCACTGTAAGTAGGACGCGTCTACCAAGTACACACACATATCTTTATGTAAGTTGCCATTTTAGTATGAATTAAAAATTCCATATAATTCTTTTTCAACATTTTCCAAATATTATTGATTGGATAAAATTCATTCCCATATGTATATAAAAATAGATTAAAATATTTTCCTATTATCTGTACAAACGTTATTATTGCAAGCACGGAACCAACTACAATCGAGCAAGAATAATCGCTTTATGCCGCCCCGAATTACACATTAGTATTGTGTAATCAGCAATCAGATTAATTAAATTTACAAATGCAATTATGTCTATGTCAATTATTTTCAGATATTCGAATTTATAATAGAATCAGAAGTTAAATAATGCAAATAAAAATACTTAAAATATGTGATTAAGCTAAGAGATA